>CP092877.1:19987969-20025159 GCA_030710605.1 Cordylochernes scorpioides | reverse complement strand
CTCTCAAGCCGCGCCATTTCGAGACATAAAGGGTGTCAATGAGTGAATCGACCTCGGGTTAATTGTCGTTAATAAACAGTTTGTACCTTTCGCCTTCCAACTTCACAGTGGTTTAATCTCCAATCCTTTTGCTACACTACAGCACCTAGAAATTCTCACAATTTTCACTGTTCCAGTTACAGGAATGAAGTAAGTGTTCTAAGGATGAATAGATGTAGGAAAATACATTCTAAACACGCAGTAAAAAGTGACAGAGAATATAAAAGATAAATTGCTCTTTTGCCAACAATTTTTTACATAGGTCAATACCGGTCATTAAACATTAGTATCCAGAAATGAATTTAGAACTTTGTAAGTGTAATGGGGGGGACGTGTTTCTACGTTTGTTTCCAGGGTGTGGTATATTATTAGTATTAATAATTGTACAATAGCTCTTCGCGCTAAAAGATTGTGAATTTATATATATATATATAAATGACCAAAAATGATTTGACAACTCTGTATTTTGTTCTTCTAACTCGTAACTTGTAAACAAGAAGTTTATAATATTTTTTGTTCTTTTCCTGTTTTTAAATTGGATCTTAAATAAAATAATGATATAAAAAGGATTATCTTTTTAATTCAACCCAAATTAACACAAAGATGACCATGATCATTTGTATTTCAGATAAGTAACACCACTCCTGATATACCACAATAAATTTTCATTGTGTGTATTAATTCTCCTATGAAGATTTTGGTGTCACTCCTTTTTTCCAATACATTCAAAGTCTATGTGTATTCGATCAAAATATCAGCTATTGTAAAAAATTGCATGAATAGATAACCTTGGTTTATGAAGAGATTTTTATATTATCTAAACAAAAATAAATTACACTATTTTACATCCCAGGACCAATATCAACGGACATTTACAATCATTTGGCCCAGGAAACAGGACCACAGCAGTCGGCGATTCCCACACTAGTCGCAGAATAGAAACAGGCTGAAGCACCATCTATTGGCGGTGTTTGTTCAGGCTCATATACGCGACAATATATTTTTATCTGAAGAACACATTATTATGAAGATATTTATTCTGTCTGTCAAAGACGAGTCAATCATGGATATAGGATCTCTAATGATCTATGTTTCGGTGTAAAGTGCATTCTCTTAATAAACTGAGGTTAGAATGTATTTTGACGATCTGTATTCATCTGGGTCATCCTGGATTCTCTCTTAACCCTTTAGGTGCCGGCCGTTTTCAAGGTCATTCCTGATTATTGTTAGCCTTCAAAAGACATCAAACTATTCTTAAAATTATTTTTTTCTAAATAAACGCTTTTATAATTTATACAAACATATGAAACACGATGCAACAGAATATACGCTTTAAAATACAATTAATTAATTTTCATTAGATAATTTTAAGGAGAAAAGGTTACAATCTACACGATCACATCAAAACGATACATCGTCTTGACTGGTGCTTAAAGGGTTAATTTTGTCTATTATGTTATTAAATGTTTTTGGTGAGGAAATTTGTTCATAATTGGCTGAATAAGGTCACGTGACAAAGAACTGATTACTTCTATTGGATTTTAACAAAATGTTCATTTTATGAACTTAGGTCATTCAATTTTCATTTTGTGTGATAGGTTATATATAATAAACTATATTATTTAGCAAATGGTGAAACTTTGATATGGCTTAGAGATAATTGGCTTTTGTTCTATATTAGCTCATAGAACGAGCTATTGTTCCATTACACTTGTGGCGACTACACTTTGCTTCAGCGAGCCGAACTAAGACGGCATCGGCGGGCGTCAACACTTCACTACGCATGCGCGTGGGACGTCATCAGAGACAGTGGCGACTTAGCGGTAAACAACAAGGCTAGTGCGGCGGCCGTTATTTCAACCGTTGCTTCTTTTCTCTTTATAATTTCTCTTGTTTTAAATAAATTAATTTTAATTATAATTTTATCAGCAGCCTTTCCACAAGCCACACCAACACAGCACATCAACAACCATCCTACACACTTATTTTGAAGGAAGAGATTCAATTTCTGATACACCGATATTTTTTAAATCAAGATAAATTATGAAAAGCGTTTACAAATTACAAAAATTATCTCACAATGAGATTATATTTATTGCTGGTACCTCTTGTAAAATAGTCTTTTATACTTCTTAACATCATATAAATATCTATTGGTGATTCAAAATAAATATTGTGAGAAGCTGCGCCGGTATATTTGTAAACACTTCTTATAATAAATAGTCCATGCTTTAATTAAGCCCGTTGAAGAACGATTATCACTTGGACACTAGCATTTTAAAATAAAAATTGTGATATATATTTTAAATTTTCAAACACCTATATATCTAAAAATAGTACACAAGTGGAATTGTAATGGGATCAGGTTGATAAATAATGAGTAAGGCATCCTCTGATCGTGCAAGTAGAAGTTGTTGATTTCTTGCGCCATTTTAGGAATAAAAATCCAAACTGTATAAATAATAAAACAACACTTAAAGTTTCACCGCATAAGTTTCTTTTCTGTGAAAAATCTATATTAATTTCAAAGATAAATATTTACTATTTCTAACTTTTTTGGATGAAGTATGAAAGGGTGAAAATATGAAGAGTAATGGCGAACGGAAAAATAAAAGTGTCCAGGGCGGGAATCGAACCCACAACGTTCGGCTTACCGGGCAGATGCCATGTCCACTAGGCTACCCTTGACGTATTTTTCCGTTCGTAAATAATACTTAAAGTAACTTATAATACATTATAAAGGACTGCGGCGTATGATTATAAAACAACACTTAAAGTTTCACCGCATAAGTTTCTTTTCTGTGAAAAATCAATATTTATTTCAAAGAGAAATATTTACTATTTCTAACTTTTTTGGATGAAGTATGAAAGGGTGAAAATATGAAGAGTAATGGCGAACGGAAAAATAAAAGTGTCCAGGGGCGGGAATCGAACCCACAACGTTCCGCTTACCGGGCAGATGCCATGTCCACTAGGCTACCCTGGACGTATTTTTCCGTTCGTAAATATTACTTAAAGTAACTTATAATACATTATAAAGGACTGCGGCGTATGATTATAAAACAACACTTAAAGTTTCACCGTAAGCGGAACGTTGTGGGTTCGATTCCCGCCCCTGGACACTTTTATTTTTCCGTTCGCCATTACTCTTCATATTTTCACCCTTTCATACTTCATCCAAAAAAGTTATAAATAGTAAATATTTCTCTTTGAAATAAATATTGTTTTCACAGAAAAGAAACTTATGCGGTGAAACTTTAAGTGTTGTTTTATAATCATACGCCGCAGTCCTTTATAATGTATAAATAATGTTTGAATAAATGTTTGAATGAATAACAACAATAGTTTATATTTATTCCGACAGATGGCGCAAGTCTTCATCAACCTTTAGTTGCACGATCAAAAGGACACTTTTCCTTATCAAATATATGATATACTTTTAAAATATATTATATAAATTGTGGGGTTTTGAATGATAGTATTTACTAGAAACTCCCATTATATACAGGGTGATCCAAAAGTCCCGCACAACTTTAAAAATTAATAACTCCGCGAATATTTGCGCTAGAGCAATGCGGTAAACACCATTGTGTTCAGGATGCAATGGGATTTTTTATAGCAAATAATGAAAAATTCGGAATTGATTTTAGTTACAACTTTATTCGCTAGAGATGGCGCTCTACCAAAATCAGCTATTCAGCGGCCAAATTGTTTGATAAATTGAAAAATATAACTGAACGACACGTATTTTTCCTTTTTGAATACCAGGAAAGAACCCAAATAATATCAAATGATAAATTAGTAAAACACCATTTCGCCAAAAGTTAGAAAAAATGGTTAACGATTTTTAAATACAATCTGAGATATGTAAAATAGGTATATGCAAATTAAAACATGTAGCAAAAAAAAAATGATATTTTAGATGCGGTTTGCTGGAATCCTGTCAGCTATTTATATTTCGAAAATAATAAATTTCTAATTTTTTAAATTCAACTCTCTCTCAGTATCGATTATATTTATTTTAATTCATTTGAAAAATATTTATCTATCTCTGATGATTTATTTTACTCTGGAATGCCGTTGTTGTTTTTGTCGTGTCCAATAAAGAGCCTCAGATGTCTCCATGCATCTCTATCACAGCAGCAGCAGCATTGTCCACTATCTAGGGTGTGTAAAGCAGCTGCTCTGGGTCTATGTCAATTTTCTGCAAGGCTGCGGGCATGAGAATATGTGGGTAGGCGTTAGTTCCACACCAGGACAGTTGTTGCATGTTCTATAGGTTCTTGTGCCATCTGGATGTATTGTCATCCTTTATAATGTTTTGTTCTAAATCTTGTTATAGTTTTGTCCTTTTTCTCTCGGAGTTTATTTCACATTTTGATCTTTTCTTATTTTTTGTTTATTTATCTTGTATTTTGCAAAAGCATTAGCGTCAAATAATGACATTTGTTCTTTACTTTGGTTCAACTTTCTGGCTTCCATTGCAAATTCAACTGCCATTTCATTACCCCCGTTCCCAACACGGGCAGGAATCCATTGTAGAATGCAGTTATTCTTCAATGATATCAGTTGAGTAAGTAACGAATGTATTTTCTGTGTGATTATAGTATTGCCCTTCTGAATTGCTTCTAGATCGGATATGAAGTCGTTGTACGGTATATTATAATTCCTTCTGCTTGATGCAGGGATGGTTGGTTAAGGCATACATCAAGAGCTTTCCAGATAGCTGTCAGTTCACAAGTGAAGTTTGGCGAAATCTTTCTTGCTCCTTCTTTGATTTTGATGTATGTTCCATCTTGCAGTATTATGTTAATTCCAGCCCCCTCCATTACTTATGGTAAGGTCTGATGATCCATCTGTATATGCTGTTAAATAATTTATCTGATCGCATAAACCAATTATGTCAAGTCCTTTCTTTTTAAGAATGTTTTTGTTCTCTTTTTTTATTTCAGGGTTCATTCAGGTTAAGATTGATGATTACATTTAATGGCAATGGGGTAGGAAATATTTGGTTCTTCTTGAATTTGAAATTCATTATGTTTCATATTTATGCTCTTTCTAATATTGTTGTCGTACTGAAGTGTTGAAGATCTTTTGAGCCTTTCTTTTTGTGTCCAGTTTAAATAGGTTCTATGGGATATGTGTTCGGTTTCTTTAGTTTTTAAGCTATTGGTGAATTTTATTGTTTTTAATTGTCTTCTGCTTTCAAGTAGGTCTAGACCACATTCTCTCTGAATTTTCTAATTGTTGGTATTTGAAACAGAACCAGTGATTAATTTGGCCCTTTTGCTTGAACACTGTCTAGTCTTCTTTTTAGTGATGAACATGAGGGAGCCCAAACAGGTGTTGCATATTCCATTATTGGCCTTATTAAGGTGATATATGTTGTTCTGAGAATTTTGGGTTCTGCTCCCCAATTTGTTCCACATAGCCTTCTCAGAATATTTAGGTTTCTGGTAGCTCTATTTGAGGTGCTAATTATGTGTTCTGTAAATCGCATTCCTCATCAAGTATCACACCTAGGTAATTTGGAGAACAAATTTTATCAATTATATGGTTGTTTATGCTTATTTTGGAGTTAGATTCGTGCCCTTTTTCCTGTCAGTGAAGGAGACCTATAGGTTTGTGTTTATTGTTTTTTTTTTGTCATTTTGAGTTTCATTGCCAACTTCTCAATGATGTGTTCAGTATTTTTCTGATATTTCACTACTGCTACTTGTGTGCCATATGGCTATATAATCTGCATAACAGGCAACTCTTGTGTCTTCAGTGAGGTAAGGATGGATGTTGTCAAGGTTGTGTCGTAATTAGATGTACAACAACTCAAACTTGACCATGACTCTTTTTTTAGCTCTTATTCTTTTCGTTTGGACAACAAAAAATGTCCAATTTATATACACATATATTCTTACATAATGAGACTTTAAAGAATGCAAATAATCTTCATCTATTTACATACACAACACATCTCCCCCCTTAATAATACTCCAGTCGGTCTGGGGGTTTCCTTGCTCTCTGAGGTCTAGGACTGCGGACGGGCACTTGCACAGCGGCAGGCTCCGGTTTAGGAGTGCAAGAGGGCACGTGCACAGCAACAGGCCCTGGTCTAGGAGTGCAAGAGGGTACGTGCACAGAAGCAGTCTCCTCCTTGTTTCCTGATGTAACCTCTGGAACCTCCTCTTCACTTTATTTCTGACTTCCACCTACAGGCTTCTCTCCTGATGTTCGAGGAAGTATCAAATTTCTTGTCTCCACTTGTTTCTTTCTCACAGGTCGCAATTGATTGATATGCCTCTTATACACGACGCCCTCGCAACTTATAAGGTAGTGACGGTAGCTCAATAATTTCAAAATGGTACCTTTTTACCGTTTAGGTCCAGTTGCATAGTTGCGGAAATAAACCTCGCAAACTGTAGTAAACTGCTCCTGCCTTCTTACGGCCTCATGAAATACCTCTCGCGGATTTCCCATCTTGGTATTAAATTCGAGAATCTTGATCTTAAACTTCTCTTCATTAGCAGTTCCGCGGTGGAAATTCCTTTATTACAGTTTGGGGGAATGCTCTATGAGCAAATAGGAATCTTTATAGATTCGTCTCTAAATCATCCTTCCCATTATTCTTTCTCAAAATGTTTTTAAACTCTCTTACATATCTCTCAGCTAAACCATTTGTACTAGGATTATACGGACTGGTCTTAGTGTGCCGTATACCATTCATTTTGGTAAATTGCTCGAATTCACCGGAGACAAACTGTCTTCCGTTATCTGTAACCAAAAATTAGGGCAATCCAAATCTGGCAAATATTTCTCTAAGATGATTTATAATCGTTTTGCTGGTAATATCTTTAATGATAAAAATTTCTATCCACTTTGAGTATGCGTCCACGAGAACCAAAAACATTCTTCCCATGAACGGACCCGCTAAATCAAGATGAAGTCGATGCCACGGTTTTTCGGGCCAAGTCCATTCCGAGATGGTTAGCCGGGGGCATGCTTGCCGATTCTTGGCATACTCTACATTGTCTAGGTAACTCCTCGATGTTACTGTCTATGCCTGGCCACCAGAAAATACCGTCTGGCAATCATCTTCATTTTAACAATCCCCATGTGTATTTAATGCAAGTCATTTAAAATTAAAGATCTTTATTTTTGGGGAATTACCACTCCTTCACGCCATTAATTCCTCATTGATCTTATAATGAGGAGCTAGTGGGTTTTCTCTCGGTACCCTTGTGAATTTCCGTAGTTGCCTTCTCTAAAATTCCTTAATACTATAGACAGTATTTTTTATCTTGGGGCGTCTCATATGCCACCTCCATAAAAGAGAACGGTACCTCATTCAACCTCCTGAGAAGAAGTACCTGGTCTTCATCAAGAGACTCCTGACACTCGATTCTAAAGGAAGACGTGACAATGCGTCAACATTGAAATTATCACTAGTTTTTCGAAATTCCACTACCGTAATTTTAAGGACCATCTTTTAATTCTGGATGATGCACATATGGGAATTGGTTTATGAGGTGAAAATATAAGAATTAAGGGTCGGTTGTCTGTGACCAATTCAAATTTTCGTCCCAGTAAGTATTGTCTGAATTTCTCAACGCCAAAAGTTATGCTCAATGCTTTCTTTTCTAGTTGGCAGAAACATTTTTCCGCTTCAGTTAATGTTCTAGAAGCAAAAGCTATAGGGCATTCTTCCTTTCTATCATTTCTATGACTCAGAATTACGCCTAGTCCATAGTCAATTAATAATGATTTGCATTTTAAAAATAACATTCGATATTCTTTCGTCCAATTCCATCTACAATTTTTATTCAAAAGTTGATAGAATAGCGCTGAAATGTTTGCTATATTCTTTATGAATCTATAATAATAAATTAATTTGCCCACATATTATATTATATCGTGCAGGCCAAAGTGTTATAACTTCTCGAATAACACTGGTATACACAATTTTACCCCTTATGTTTAGTTACTACCACGTGGTTACTACCACGTTTTTCAACGCAAAAGGTCGATTTAAAAATGATTTTTTTAGGGGATACATTTTCAAAATTATGTACAGTATAATAAACAATGATAACATTTGACAAACCCATAGGATATTTGGAATAAAGTACGACAAATATATTTTGTCACTTCCCTCTATATTTCATTTTTGGATAATGACAAATATCCAGTTAAATAGTCAAGCGTCGCCAATTGGTCAAGAAACTATATATTCCTTATAGCAGGAAATCCTATTAGTAGTGCCATCATAATTTTTGGTACTATATAAAAATTTCAAAAATCGTGTATTGATATCAGTAGTTATTTTCAAACATTCAATCTATTTCATAAAACCCCATCTAAAATATATTTTTTTGCTACGTGTTTTAATTTGCATATACCTATTTTACATATCTCAGATTGTATTTAAAAATCGTTAACCATTTCTTCTAACTTTTGGCGAAATGGTGTTTTATTAATTCATAATTTGATATTATTAGGGTTCTTTCCTGGTATTCAAAAAGGAAAAATACGTGTCGTTCAGTTATATTTTTCAATTTATCAAACAATTTGGCCGCTGAATCGCTGATTCTGGTAAAGCGCCATCTAGCGAATAAAGTTGTAACTAAAATCAATTTCGAATTTTTCATTATTTGCCATAAAAAATCCCATTGCATCCTGAACACAATGGTGTTTACCGCATTGCTCTAGCGCAAATATTCGCGGAGTTATTAATTTTTAAAGTTGTGCGGGACTTTTGGATCACCCTGTATATAAATCGAAGAACACTAAATTTTCAAACTGAATGTTATCAATGATCCAACATGTGAATGCCGCTTAGATGTTGAATCACCAGAGCATCTTCTTTTACCTTGCCTTCTTACTAATCAAATTGTATGTAGATACTTTGAAACATTACCAAATTCTCTTTGTGTATATACTCTATCTTATGAGAACTTTGTTAAGTTTAGAACTATTTGTACAATAATTTACAAAACACTACTAATCCATCGTGTAAATAATTAATCATATATATGTGAATAATACTGGCACAGCACAATAGTCCTTTGGACTTCGTGTTTTTTGTAACAATAAATAAATAAATAAAAAAGAACACTAAAAGGTAGAGTGGTAAAAATAATTTCCATCCCCAAAACAGCTAGAGTTCCTCATGTTAAAATTAACAGGTGTTATTACACATAAAGCCAATGCGTGTCTGTGACATGTCAGTGATAAAAACTACATTCGAACAGTTTGGGTAAATATAAATTCTCTTTAGAAAAGAACTAGAGATCTTCAGTCTCTCCCAACATATTTGGGATTTCTTTGAAAGAGAAAAGAGAAAATAAACACGAGAGAAAATTTATGCATCAAATAATCAACGTTTCGTAGATAGGGTAGAATTAATTTAAGAAACCCATATTTCTCCTTCATTAATTTTATTGAAAGGAAATGCAAACTTGTCTAGAAAATATTTTGACTTTTGAGATACTATTTTCTAAAAGGTCCTACATTTTCCAATCATTATAGATTTCAGTATTGAATATTCGGGAAAGAAGGTCCTATAAAAACTATTTCTCAGAAAGAGCAGGCTTATGTATAAAACGCTGACGGTGAGAAAAAAGGTAGGAAAAAGTATCGATCAAAAGTCACAAAAAAAAAAAAACTTTTTCAAGGTGAATTTATGCTAGATATTGTCTTGACACGATGAAAATGTTTCAAAATTTCAAGTTATATGTGTTTATAGGCGAAATTATTATCAATTACAATTAACCCTACCTGGAAGGGTGAATATTTGTAATTAGATAACACCATAAGAAATTGACACTATTTGAGACGCATATGATTATTTTTAAAAATTAAACAATTTTCTACTGCTCTTTTTGCAATGATAAATTAATGGGAGTGCCTGGCACATCACTGGTTAACTTTTCCAGCGGTTTTGCCACTATGTATATCTGTAGAGCACCTCACTTATCATGGTTGCGTTTAAACCTGCACAACATCCTTCAAAGCTCGGTATGTGGGATCTCTTAATTTATTATTGCATTTAGAATCACCTCGAAGGAAGCAGACATTTCCTAATTAAATATTGCTGGACCGTGACGGCGGGCGGCTAACTTCGGCAACACCGGAGCTGACGTCACACCCGTACTTTCATTTTCTGTTTTGTATCCTGCATCAGCGTAGCCGCGCTGACTCATATTTTCTTTCGCCATGATTACCATTTCATTAATATATATAATCCTTTCACCTTGTTGTAGTTAATTAAAAAGAATAATTAACGTTAAGCGCTGTGTGTGTAATCAAATTGAAATACAACAAATATTCTAATCAAAATATATAAAAAATATATATATTGAGTTATCAATAACAAATAAAGTGATCTTGAAGATAGAAGCTGCCTGGCCAGCATTCATATTTCTTTTAAAAATAGACACTTGGGCCAGTTAAAGTTTTATTTTCTCAACGTTTCAAAAAAAATATTTTGTATTTGTTGCGTTCTCTACCTAACAAAAATAGCACTTGACGAACACTATAAGGTATAAGACATTTATTTCTATAAATAAGATACTTTCACTCTCCTCTTACACTCTATATACATCCAATCATTTTTACATATTTAATTTTCTATCAGAAAATGAATACATATCTACATATATGCTGCATTTTTTCTTTAAGAATAAAATTTGCATATGGAATCATTACAGTATTCATCAGGATAAATAAATAAAAATAAAGCATCTGGCAAGGCGTTAAATATTGTTCAGAACATTTTTTGAATAAAGTAATGTTCTATTAGTTTCGATACCAATTTATCATGTTTTTCTAACAACAGTAAAGCATATACTAGGTAGATCCTGGTTTGAACAATAATCTGTGCTAGCGGTGGCCTTAGAAATATCCGATTGTATATCCAAGATTAATCATTAGGCAAACCGTTCCATCTCTATATAAGAAATAAGAGCATTAAAGAACGAATTACCCATAACATAGACGGCGCCATATTGACATATGATTAATTTATGTCTTACTGGCCTTGTCCTTATTGTTTTCGGAAAGGCATTGCTCGATGCAAATATTTATATGTAATTCTAAGGTTCATAAAGCTTATGTCCTTCGTTTTCTTGAATACAATTTCTATGATTCTACTTTTCAATTGTCATTTGTCGTGTCCAATTAAGAGCCTTAGATGTCTCCATGCATCTCTATCACAACAGTCGCAATGCTCTCCAACTTGGGTGTGTAAAGATGCTGGTCTAGGTCCCTGTCAAATTTCTGCAAGGCTGCATTGCTAGGCATGAGAATATGTAGATAGGTGTTAGTTCCACACCAGAACAATTCTTGCATGTCCTGTAGGTTCTTATGCCATCTTGATGTATTGCCATTCCTTTGTATCCCTTCAGTGTAGCATATATAAGCAGAATCGTCCAATACAGTATCAAAGCTCTAGAAAGCCGTCTGGTAAAATAAATTTACGAAACCGCTGAGAGAGTTAATCACTGATGAGCCAAACCCTCCCCCAATATTTTTTCATCGCAGTAAGGACAGTAGAGAGGTTTGTGTTATGTGTAGAAGATACCCTTGTGCTTTAATACTTCCACCTCTTATATCCAATATTATACATGTGTTAAAAGATAGTGGGCATTGCTGCTGCTGTGATGGAGATGCATGGAGACATCTGAGGCTCTTCCTTGGACACGACAACAATAACATATGTTAAAAAGATAGGATATATAGAAGTTTAGAACTAAATCAGCCATTTCTCAGATCCAATATTGCAAAGAAGGAAGGCAGAGAGAGAGGTTTTCTCCTCCTCCCAGCGCCAAGAGAACAAATCCAATTCCAGCATCGATCGTGCAGCCAGCAGTCTATACTTACTGGAACTGCTTCCGTACAATTGCCCGCTGATAGCAGATCTGTCATTTCTCCGGAGTATTTATTCCGGAGAGTTTCTGATGTAGCAAGTAGTTGTCGTGATACCCTGCTAAAATCATCGTAAGGTTATCCCGATATTGAAAATAGACTATGAAAATTCAAAAATTAAACAATATCTACTGCCCTTACTGCAATGGGAGGGTCTGGCTCTTCGGTGGTGAACGCTCCAAGCGGTTTGGCCAGTTCGAACACATATGTCTTATTTTGCAAAATGAGGCGTTTGCAAGACATTTTGGATCATTAAATAAGGCCCACTGATGAGCCAGGGGCCCTCCTATTAATTTTTACATTGCAGTAAGGGCAGAAGATATTGTTCAATTTTTAAAAGAATCTTACGCGTGTATAATAGTTTCGAATTTTCATAACAGATGGCACGCTAATGCATCAAAATAGACTAAAGTTTTCAAGGATACAGAGGCAATTTTGTTCATACTTGGTTATCTCTTATGTCTTCAATAATTTTTTCCATTGCAGTAAGGGCAGTAGAAATTGTTTTATTTTAAAAAATAATATTACCCGTCTAGAATAGTTTTGTAATTTGATAACAGATGGCGCGCTAGTGCATCGTAAAATGTCACTGTATATCAAATATATTTCAAAGGTATTGTATGAATCTCGATATATACATCCAGAAAGATACATCTTCCATAGGTTTGATACATGAGTGTAAATTTAAAAGTAGCGCATTTCCAAAATACAGTGAAATAAGCCAGATGCAAGCAGTATCAGCGCTTATATATCAAATGATGTATATATTGTATATACCTATAAATATAATAAAATCATCTTAAATATATATATAAACCATCCTATAAATATTATATTATGAATCTTTATTACTTGCAATATATACATGTTTATATTTCTATAGCGAATAACATAAATATTTTATTATAAATAGCGAATTTTGAAATTTAGACCAAATATTTTATAACTGATATTACATTAAAATATAAAATGCTCTTTTTATTTTTTAGAAAATCGTTGATTTAACCTATTTTCGATTCTAATTGTATTCAATTCTATAAAAATATTCGAGCTCATTTTATTAATCAAGGTATTAACATGAATACAAGCCGCAGAGGGTAAATCTCTGAATACTAAATACCTAATAATGAGCGTTATATATATCAAGAAATATAATGTTTGATGTTTTAAGATATTCTCGCTTTCTTTCTCCAAAACCAATTTGTTAGATCATTCTGTCGTTCAATCAGTGCAAAGTAGGCGGGGGGGCTTTTAATATTTTTTTTTTGTCATTTAGAGGTTCCAAATTCCTTAGAGGGTTTCTTAATGATTTTTAAAAAGTTATTTTAATTTTAAAGTTTAATTAGATATATAAATAAATAAAACAAAGCATCAAGGGCTGCGTTTCTTTATTAAAACAAATATATACGAGCTTTCGGGCACATACGCCCTTCTACAGGAATTAATAAAACAATAATCCAACTAGTTTGAAATAAGATTTGTTTATAAATTTAACATGCATATCCACGATACACGTGCATTTCAACTTGCAAGGTATCCCATCAGACATGTGATATCTTATACTGCGATTGAATTATTTTTATCTTATTTTATTTAAGTCTATTGAATTATATGCTTCTGGTAAATCAATTCTGCGATTTATACTGCTATATTGTTTGGACACTATTGCTTCAATTATTAATCTTTGAAATTTATTATTAATATTGTTATAATGTACTTTAGGTTCATTTAAGTTAAATGTGTGTCCTGTTGAATTGGAGTGTTGTACTATTAATGATAATGGGTCATTTCTGTTTATGTTTCTTCTGTGTTCAATGATTCTATTATGCAATTTTCTTCCCGTTTCTCCCACATATTTGGCATTACAATTATTACATTCTATAGAATAAATTACCTCTTTTCTGCTTGATATATATTCGGTTTGCCTGTTTTTTGTAATCGGGTTTCTTAAGATATCTGATAAGTTGGGAGAGTTGCTATAAAAGGTTTTTATTCCATATTTATCTAGTGTTCTAGAAATGTGGATGAATTTCGGGGAATATGGGAATATATCAACTCCATTAGCCGAAATAGTTATGAGAGAAATAGACAATTGGATCACATCATCATATCCAGCAGACATCATATTATACAGACGATATATAGATGATATATTTTGCATTTGTACAGAAAAACAGATTCCCAACATCTTAGCCTCACTCAACAATTATAACAATAGATTACGTTTCACAATAGAAAAAGAAGATAATTGCACATTGCCATTTTTAGATATTAAAATAATTAAAATAGATAATAGATTGCAAACAACAGTTTACTACAAACCTTCATTCGCCCCCAATTATATAAAATTTTATTCATTCTGCCCCATTAGTCATAAAATTAACACAGTGAAAACATTAACTAAAAGAATTTATACTCATTGTTCTTTAAATCAATACAAAACGCAAGAAACGCAAACCGTTATCAATAATTTGACATCAGCTGGTTATCCCAAAACATTTATTTTAAAACATTTCTATCAGGCACAGGTCACATCTAACATGTCAGCACAAAAAACTAAAATATACAGGCAGAATTGCTACATCCCATATTCCCCGAAATCCATCCACATTTCTAGAACACTAGATAAATATGGAATAAAAACCTTTTATAGCAACTCTCCCAACTTATCAGATATCTTAAGAAACCCGATTACAAAAAACAGGCAAACCGAATATATATCAAGCAGAAAAGAGGTAATTTATTCTATAGAATGTAATAATTGTAATGCCAAATATGTGGGAGAAACGGGAAGAAAATTGCATAATAGAATCATTGAACACAGAAGAAACATAAACAGAAATGACCCATTATCATTAATAGTACAACACTCCAATTCAACAGGACACACATTTAACTTAAATGAACCTAAAGTACATTATAACAATATTAATAATAAATTTCAAAGATTAATAATTGAAGCAATAGTGTCCAAACAATATAGCAGTATAAATCGCAGAATTGATTTACCAGAAGCATATAATTCAATAGACTTAAATAAAATAAGATAAAAATAATTCAATCGCAGTATAAGATATCACATGTCTGATGGGATACCTTGCAAGTTGAAATGCACGTGTATCGTGGATATGCATGTTAAATTTATAAACAAATCTTATTTCAAACTAGTTGGATTATTGTTTTATTAATTCCTGTAGAAGGGCGTATGTGCCCGAAAGCTCGTATATATTTGTTTTAATAAAGAAACGCAGCCCTTGATGCTTTGTTTTATTTATTTATAAATCGTACAGGGCTTTTTCAATTGATAATTAGATATATAGAACAAGTTTAGCTTTTCTAGAGTATCTCAGTCATATTTGCGATGGTTTTAGTATTCTAATCTTAGTAAAACCTTTTTCAAAGCATGTGCAGCGAGAATTATCAGGTATGTCGCCAGACACCAAATATTATGCTTGAGAAATAAAAAATCACAACAGGTAAAAATATTAAGGCTGACACCATTCCAAATGATACAAACATAACTACACACCCAGTAAGAATTCAGAAAACAAAAATTTCAATTTAACTTTGAAGTAGGGCGCAGGTCAAAAGAAGCAAGGAACCGCTGGTTTATTCCATGATAGTAGAAGATGACTGAAGGGACCCGGGCAATAAACGAAGGTCTGCCGTAGAAACCGAGCTAAGGAACAAAGACTTTAATCCGGGAAAGATTTGGCGTCCCAATCTGTAGGATTGTCCAAGATAACAACGGCCTTTCGACGTTCGACCTCTCAACAGGGGCTTGTTTCTTTCATTTCTCCTCTTTAGAGATAAAGCGTATTAGGAAATAATTATAATATATATTGCTACCCTATTTCTATAGAAAAGCGGTTTAATAATTATGCATCTTTTTTATTAATTCTATTGTAAAATAATTATAAAGAGTTTTCAAAAAGGTTTATGAATTAATGTGAATTTCGAAATGATTTATCATATTTTTCAATCATTTCATTATAAGGTGCTAATCATAAACAGATATCTAGCCCATTTGAAGTAATGTAAAATATAATCTATTTGAATAAAAATATATTAAGATAAAAACATCAGACCCCCAAGAATAAGTTTCTTTTAAAAATATTCATATCTCAGGGGAGGGGGGGACTTGGAAGTCCTTCTATAGAATAGAACACACTATAAAATAAATCACTAATTGAATACGAGTTATAATATAATCAGATACTGTTTTGGATGATTTAATACAAAAGGGGAATTTACAAATGGTGGCAAAATATATTTTTATAACATTAAATAAAATTGAGGTAAAGAAGTTTATTTTAATTCTGATTTCGCAAGCTTTTGAGCAAATATTCTGCTCTTCAATGGGCAAATATTACTATGTACAATATAAAGATGATTTTTTTTTCTTTTTTAAATATCATCAAATATTATCTCTATAGACCTTGCTGCAATGATATGTGTTATTGAATGAGAGGGCTTGGCTCATCAGTAGTGAACCCTCTCAGCAGTTTCGCCAAATTAATCTCTAGACCGCTCTACTATTGTATTGGATTGGTTTGGAGTATACCCTGTATTTTCTATGGAAGGCAGCTTGGGGTGTTTAGTGAACTATGGACATAAGCTTATAGGTCTGTAGAGGTACATAATATAATTTATTATCATATTTGATGATATTCAAAAAAGAAACGCATTGCCTGTAAATTTATTTGTGTTAAATATTAACGATAGATGGCAATTAAATTTAATTTACTATTGTATTTTATTGATATTATTGGTCCTATTTCAAGCCTCTGTTATTTATTTGTGATATTATAGTATTGGAGTTTTGGTTCTGATAAGGAAATGAGCGACCTGTTTTCTTTATATGCTTGTACACTAATGGTCTATTGACTTTTCTGTCCATATTTATTCATTTACTAGCGGATGTGCCCGGCTTCGCCCGGGTTTTACCCGAGTGAATGTTTGTCTAACGAACATTTGTTAAAACAATTCTCTATAAACTTATAAAACGTACTCGGCTTCGCCCGGGGTTTTACCCGAGTAAAGGTTTGTCTAGCGAACATTTGTTAAAACAATTCTCTAAAATCTTATTAAAAAAAAAAAAAGATATATTTTGATAATTTGAAACTCGTAAATTTGAATCTCCCGATAAAGTGAACATTTTTTCCCGGTCCCTGTGTGCCGTGTCATCCTGAATTTTGTCTTTCCTAATTTTCTACATTAGAAAATCATAGTTTTATCTAGTAAACATTTTTTCCCGTGTCACATTGTCGTGTCATCCTGAGATAATCTTACTTTTGATAAATAATATTTAAGATAACAAACTTAGTGATAAGAAAACTTGTTATCATCGTCACAATGGGGGCGCTGCTTGCGAGTTAAATCTACAAATCTGCAAATAACTCTAAGGATATTCAAGATATTCATGAAATTATTTTTCGAAAACCTTCCCGGTGATATACCTAATAATATCCCAAATTTTCACGGCGATTGGATGTATGGTTTTTGAATCTATAGAGTACAGACAAACAGACAGACAGACATTGAATTATATATATATAGATTCTTATGTTTAAATGTCTTCCGGTCTCACCTACATATCTGATCTTGCATTCTTCACATTCTATAGATCATCTGGCATTCTTAATATTATTTGGATAATTAATAGTATTTTTCTCTCCCTCACTCGACAGGCTCGTAGGCCGCAGCCTGGCACCTCTCATCAAATCATCGCCATCCAGGACAGGGTAGCCATGCCACCTCAGCCACCGAGGAAGTACGCTGTGACACAGCTGAAAAACAACAAACAGCAGCAGGCTCTGAGCAAGTCCAGGTCAGTTGCAGCCACCTTTGACCAGTGCTTCTTTGTGCAGTGGCGCCCTGATCTATCTCCAGTGGACTATATCAATGCCCTGGACGAAAAGCTTGGAAAATCCTCGGTGTACCAAATGATGAAAATGTCAGGCCAGGTACTGGTCGGGCTGGCCAGCGTCAATATGGCGGAGCGCCTGGTTGAGGAGGGCCTTACTATTGGGACCACTCTCCTGAAGGCATTAATATATATAGTTATCAGCGTCATGCGTTCTTAATTCTGTCACCGTTTGCTTTTGGTTCAGTGGTAGAATGCTCGCCTGCCACGCGGGCGCCCCGGGTTCGATTCCCGGCCGATGCATTTTTTTTTTTTACAATTTTTAAAACTCATTTATATATTATACAAGAATGACATCCACGGCGCCAATTTATAATTGTAACGAATAGTATTTGAATAAAAGCATTTAATCGGGTAAACCCCAGGCGTTGCCCGGGTCATTCGGCTAGTTTCCTTATAAGAAACGGGCGGAGAAGATAACAATTGGGAATCTTTCAATTGCTATCAGGGACGAGGACGTCGTCGCGGCACTGCGGCCCTACTGCAGGGTGGTTTCCCTGAACCATGAGGTCGTGACCAGCGGCGGATACACCTGGACTACCTAAGGCCTCCGGAGAAAAGTAGAAAAAATTAGAATTTTTATGGGGGATTTTCCTCCCTTGACCGCACCAATGGCATTGGCTGAGAGCCAATTGCCATCCTCACCTGCTGATGCCATCAACACCCTTCCGGCGACGGAGGGGACAAATAAACCACAGCCTGACACAGGCATTCCATCGATGAGTTGGGCCGATCTCGTCGATCGGAATAACCAAATTCCCATGGAGGAGGACAACGACGGCTTCACCAAAGTGGGGCCCTAAAGGAAGAGGCCGGTGGACTCCGAGACGGCAGGCCGGAAAGCCAAGAGAGGCTGCGTCCAGGCAGCTGCGGCGAAGCAAGCCCTCACCGAACGCCCAATGCCTAAGTCAAAAGTACAAGAATGTACGACGACTGGGCAAAAACAAGCGGCGCTCAGAGTCAGATTGGCGGTGGCCAAGGAAGAGCAATACGTCTATCTTGAATTCTGCCCAGGCTTCAGCCAGGCCCAGTACTTTCTGGTGCTGGAGGCGAAGCTAGGCAAGGGTTCCGTCTATCAGCTTACAAAAATGGAGGGGCATATTCTGGTCGGCCTCTCCAGCGTGCAACTGGCCGAAAAGCTGATATAAGAAGGCCTCGACAACGAGGACGCCACCTCGAGGGCCTTCCCCCTGCGAAAAAGAGCCGAACGCATTGTGCTCGGCAATATTTTCCTTTTCGTAGAGGACGCCGACCTTGTCGCAGCACTTCGGCCCTATGGACAGGTTACATCCATTGTCCAGAGAATGATGGAGATGGGCGACTCCAACTGGGCTGATGCCCGTCGGGAAGCTTTCATCACTCTGAAAGATGGAGGCAAGCTGTCCAAGATCCCTGCCCGGCTGGACGTCAAGTCCAAGGGGATGGCCACCCATATCTACGTGACATACGAGATCAAGTGCTCCCCGTGTAATAGGAAAGGTCGCAAACGCGCCAACTGCCCACGACAGACCGTGGTGCAGGAGAAACACCTGTTGCTGCCCGTGGATGCTCCCCTTGTGCTCACGGCTATCCCTAGCAAGCCACCCTCAAATTCGAACGCCCCTCCATTGCCAACTTGGCCACGACGCTCATGGCTCTTACAGGAGACACCAGAAATACCCTGTATAAGAACCTTTCACGCGCAAGAAACTCTGCTCGGCAGTCAAAATGAACTTTCGAGTTACAACCCTGAACACGCGCGGCATCGCCGCTCTTCGCCGGAGAATTCAGCTCTGCTGTTTTCTCAAGGAGCATAAGATCGACATCTGCTTTCTGCAGGAGACGAACGTCATGTCCCTGGACGACGTAGGAGACCTATGCCAAAGCTACAGCGTCGTTGTTGCTCCCGCAACGACCCACCGTGGGATCAGGCCTCGCCTCGCCGTCTTCGCGGCCGGCGTCGTTGTTCATCGGCAGCAGATCCTATGGCCTGGCAAGATGGCTGTCATCGACCTCACCGTCCGGGGAGTCTCCATGACGTGTGTCAACGCCCACGTCTCTCATGCTCCTGAAGAGCGCTGCCGTCAGCTCCAGATCATCGCAGCTCTGGCACGTGAAGAAGGTGCGTGGATCCTCGGTGACCTGAACATCTCCGAGGAGTCGGCGAAGGACCTGGCATCAGGTTCAGCAGAAGCCCCTCGCGGGGCTTCTGGACCAAGCCGACCTCGTCGACGTCGCCACCTTCTTCGATGCTGCACTGGAGCACACCAGGGTTGCTACGATCGGAAGTTGGGTCGACGCGCGTCGTCTGGACAGAATCCTACTTCTATCAGGCTTCTGCGACCGCGTCACCCAATATCAAACCATCGACTACGCCTACTCGGACCACCGTGCAGTACTGATCCAAGTAGGAGATCCAGCTCCTACAAGACTTCCCTGCATCGGAAAGCTGCTACGGTCAGACCTCTTTGTCGTTTGAATGGAAACGTTCATCGATGAACTATCGGTAGACCCAGCAAATCTCTCACCGCCGATGTTATGGGAACAATGAATCAGGATCAAAGCAAATCTGGTCGCGGAGAATCGGTCACTAACGCCTGCCGTCGCCGAGTCCGGCGGTGGATACATCGAGAGAGCAAGCCTTTTCCTCAGGCGGAGACTGGAGGACGACACTGCCCGTTCAGACTTTCCTTCCTTGTCGGACCTCGGGAGTTCCCTCCGAGCCAGTCGTCGCTTTCCCTCCACCTTTACCGACGACGACGGCAACGCCATCTCCAGGGGCCAGCTTAGGCGTTTCCTTCTGGAGCGCTTAAGCAGTCGCTTCGCTCAGGATCCAAGCTCAGAAGAAGCCATCGCCGACTTCCTAGCTGAAGTGACTCCCCTGGAGTTCGACGAGTGGGACCAGATCTTTCTCGCTGACATCTCCCGCGACCAGATACCGGCAGCCATCCATCGCCCTGCCAAATGGCCGTGCCTCGGGATGGGACGGACTACCCTGCGAGTTTGTCAAAGTCTTTGAATATTTCTTCGCCGAAGTTCTTTGGCAAGTCTTCGAGGCTTCTCGACTCCGCGGGGCCTTACCTCCATCCTCAAGGCACAGCAAGGTCATCCTTCTGCCGAAGGTGCACGGTGGTCCGGGACTACAGGCATTCAGGCAATTGAGCAATTTTGGTACGAATTTCGCGGCGACCCGTCTCATGCCCAAATCATTGGCACGAGCCAATCGATATGTTTAGGTCCTCAGCAACTTCTCTAACGGTGATTCGACGTTTGGCCAATATCATTTTCTCCACTTCATTAATTTTTTCGTTTGTTGTTGAAGTGCTCGGGCGTCCGGCACGCTCTTTGTCGTTCACATCTTCTCGGCCTTCTGAGAAGATTTTGTACCACCGATAACGTTGCTTCGGTCCAAGGTAGCTTCTCCGTATGCCACAGTAAACATTCGGAATGCATCCGCGCACTTAATTTCATTTTTCACACAAAATTTGATACAGGTTCTTTGATCCATTTTTTTAATAGGTAAAAATCGAAGACGAATCAAAACATCTGCAAGCAAAGCAGCTGTCAACAATTAAGTGAACATTCAAAATGGCCGAGCTTGTCGGCATAAGTGAGAGACATGAATACCAACATAAAGCCACAAAAAGATCGAAATTCGAATACACGTGTTGAGATTACGAGAGGTCAAGAATTGAAGAACCTTCTCCCAACAAGTAAGACCCTCACCTAGAGTCTAGATATCAGTTTGGACTGCCTTGGGTGATCAAGTCAGGAAGGAAAATAACGCAGGCAGAAACCAGCGGCTACTACACGCAGAAGATCTCGCTCTAGTAAGACACTCTCAGAAACTCTAAGAAAACTCTCTATTTCCACAACACGGCTCAGTTATATACAAAAGAAGATTTACATAATAACAATTCATTCAAAATATATTTGACATAATAATTAATTTAAAAGGAATTTACATTCCAGGTTATACACTCAAAAGAGATATTTACATAGTCTATGCCACGACTTTTAACATACCCCCACCTTTTCTTTCCTGCAAAACAAGAAAGAAAAACCAGAAAATGTACTTTCCTTTTCTCACTGATTCAAACATCAAGTGCAAAACCTTATTGGTTGGCGGACTTCACGTCCGGATCTTGTTTTGATCGTTAGAGGTTTTTCCCTTCCTTTATCCCCAGAGGTCTTTTCGGGAATTTCCTCAGAGGAAATTTCAAGGGGAAAGAGTCTTTGTACAGGGCGTAGCCATTCGCCTGTTGATGTCTTGACTTTGGCAACCCTGTTCACCTCATCTTTTCCTGAGTAAAGTTTTATTATTCTTCCAACAGGCCAGAAAATTCTTTTAGTGTTGTCCTGGCCTATAAGGACTAAATCTCCTTCCTTTAGGCATCGCTCCCTTTTTTTTTCGGCCCGTTGTATCAGTACCCCTAAGTATTCCTTGCGGAATCTCTGTTTAAGTTCTTCATTTAGTTTACTCAAAATTTTATACTTTCTGGTGAAAGAATTCGCTCTTATTTTTTCCAGCTCCGGGAACTCATTGTTTTCGTTATTCTGCAGAAACATTTGAGGGGTCAAGGGAATGAGATCTTGTCCATCTTCCGATATATATGAAAGAGCTCTATTGTTGATAATACTCTCTACCTCACATAAAGCAGTCTCAAGTTGCACATAATTCAATTTACTAAATCCAAGCATACGAACCAATAACCCTTTTACAACCCTTACCAATCTCTCCCAAAAACCCCCCCACCATGGCGCTGAGGGAGGGATAAAAATCCATTGGATTCTTTTCACACTCGATTGTCTTTCAATCTCCCCCCAATCCAAGCGTTTAAGTAATTCGTTTGCCTTTGAGAAATTTGTCCCGTTATCACTATATATTTTTCCGGGGCGTCCACGCCGACAAATGAATCTTTTTAGAGCTAACAAAAAAGTGTTTGCTTCTAATGTTCTCACAATCTCTAGATGTACAGCTCTATAAACCGCGCAAGTAAATAAGGCCACCCAAACCTTGCTGCCACCTTTAAGATGTAGCGGTCCCAACAGATCCACACCTGTCACCTCAAAGGGTTTGCCTAACCCTATTCTATCAGTTGGTAAAGCTGTGCCAGGAGTCCATATAGGTCTCTGATTATACCTCCTACATATTACACATTTTCCAATTATCTGTTTAATCAATCTGCGACCACCAATGATCCAGAACCTCTCTCTCAATCGCGAAAGAATGAACTGGGCTCCTCCATGCCCATTTTGTTGGTGTATTTCACGAACCATTTGTTCCACCAAAGGATGATCACGAGGTAGTAAAATAGGTCGCTTGAACACTTCTGGCTCTTGTCCATGTAGCAGTTTCGTCTCAACGCACCACAAACCTTCGACGGATTTAATAGTTTTAAATCCATTTCGCGGAGCCTGTTCTCCCGGAAAGTCTCGTGTTGAATCAACCTCAACAGCTTCCTTTCAGCCCTTTCCAACTCTATTACTTTCAAACTTCCCTTTTCAGCGGGTATTCTTCTCGCATTGTCCAAGAATCTTAAAACCCAAGCCATAATCTTAATGTTTAGGCTGTACCTGGATCTTCTATCTAGGAACCATCGCTTTTCCTTGACGACGAGGGTGGTGTGGGCCTGAAAGATTTTCCTTTTTTCTTTGAGGATCTCTTCCTCATCAATAGTTGGTTCAAAATTA
Source organism: Cordylochernes scorpioides (assembly GCA_030710605.1). Taxonomy (NCBI): domain Eukaryota; kingdom Metazoa; phylum Arthropoda; class Arachnida; order Pseudoscorpiones; family Chernetidae; genus Cordylochernes; species Cordylochernes scorpioides. Next base: position 20,001,605 of record CP092877.1, on the reverse strand, counting down.
GGCCAACTCTCCTTTTTCCCTTTGAGCCATTCAGGACCCTCCCACCAGTTTGTCGAGACGAATTGTACGATAGAGCATCCTCGAGAAGGCAGATCCGCTGGATTTAATTTTCCGTGAACAAACCTCCAGTTCTTATTATTGACAGTGTCTCGTATTTCCTTTACTCGGTTTCTTACAAACACATTCCACTCATTCTTTCTCCCTAGCCAGGCTATAACGGTTGAGGAATCAGTCCACAATGTAACAGGACAACTCTCTGTTAAGGCAGTCGAAATAGACCCAACAAGCCTAGCTCCCAAAACGCAGGCCAAAAGTTCTAACCGAGGAATGGTTACCCTCCTGGTTGGCGCAAGCCTAGATTTGCTCCAAAGTAGAGACAAATGTACTCTCCCCTGCACTTCACTTCTCATATATGCCACTGCTGCATAAGCTGATCTACTGGCATCGCAGAAGACGTGTATTTCATTCTTATTAGTTTGATCAAACCAAATATGCCTGGGAATTTTGATTTCACTTAAAAGTCCAATTTGGGAGTACCAGGTTCTAAACTCCCGATCCATATCTTCGGGTAGTTGAGAATCCCATCCGATTTTCAACTCCAGGACCTTTGTAATAATATTTTAGGAGGCAAAAATATAGGACTGCAAACTCCCAAAGGATCAAAAACTTGTTGAATTTTAGAAAGAACAATCCTCTTGGTTAGTCTTCGGGGGAGATCCCTTTCAATAGAGGCATCACAATTAAGCACATCTTGTACTTTGTCCCACACAAGTCCCAACACCTTGGTAATAGTTCCCCTTTTCTCCTTTGAATTCCTCTCTGGTAAATTAAATTCCCACTCACGCAAGTCCATTCTCGCCATTTCCATGATATTGACAGCTGTATTCTGGAATCGTAGGACTTCCTCCTGAGACGAGAGGGATGTTACCAAATTATCCACATAAAAGGATCTCGCCATAATCTTTGCGATTTCAGCTGCCGGACCCTGTACAGAATTCAGATGATGATCAATAACTGCACCCAAGATGAATGGACTACAATTAAGCCCAAATACCACGCGTTTATGTCTCAAAACGGTCACCTTCATAGGGTCAGTTTGATCCCACCATAGGAAACGAAGAAAATCCTGGTCTTGAAGCTGCACTGAAATCATCTGAAACGCCTTTCGAATATCGGCTAGAACACCAATACCCCTCTCCCTAAACCTAATCAATATTTCAGGTATTTTTTCCAAAAGGTTAGGTCCCTTTTCTAGATAGTCATTCAGAGAAAGACCATTATACGACTTACAGGAAGCATCGAAAACAGGACGAAGAGGTGTCGTCCTACTCTCAGCCCTGAACACCGGCCTATGCGGCAAATAATGGCCCCTCCTCTGAGGCCTAGTCTCCTCTATCCTCTCAATTAGGCCCTCCTGCTCCCATTCTTGAAGAATAGTAGAATACTCCACAATCTTCTTCTCCTTCCTTAATTTACTAGTGCATGCTTCCAATCTCCTCTGCGCTATTTCTAAATTCGAGGGTATATTATTTCTTTCACATTTCCATGGTAGCGCGACTGAATATCGTTGATCCCCATCCCTCCTTATATTCTTTATGAACTGTTCCTCTAGTTCAGTTTCCCTTTTCTTTTTTGAGACAGCTTCAATGGGATCTTGGATTCCCAAGACATCCAGCTCCCAAAGATCCCTCAAGTTACCTCCCGCAACCAACCCATTCAATGCAATTTGGACCTTATCTTCCTACACACCACCGGAGATTGTCCCATAAGCGTCCAGCCCAACCTTGTTTCCATCGCAGTTAAGTCGGCTCCGACCTGTTGAACTCTCCCCGTCAGCAGTTTACCCAGATGGTCAGCGCCTATTAGAATGTCTATATCTCCCGATTTAAAGTTCTCTGGTGCAATGCTCACCCCTTTATCTCGCAACTTCGTTAACCAATCTCCTCTTGGTAAGGGCGGTACCTTCTCGCAGATCTTAGGTTGGTCCAAAGCTTCCACTCGAACATGATCTCTGTTATTCAAGCTTTCAAGATCCAGGCTGTATTTCCCATGTTTTACCTCTTCAACCCTGGTACCTCCAAACAGGCTTTTGGCTATAGCCACCTCTCCTTCCTTCTCCAGTCCTAAATATTTTATCAAAGCTTTATTGACGTAAGAATATTGGCTTCCCGTGTCAAAAAGTAGCCTTACACAACTAGTAGCTTTCGCACCCCTCAACAGAGCCACTGTGGTCATCATCATAATTTGGCCAGTACATGCTTGGCTCGAAAAAGTAGCTGCTGGGTCAGTTGATTTTTCCTTTATAGGATCTCCTGTTTCTTTTGATGAACTTCCCCGACAAAAAATGTCTAAGTGGCCCCTTCCACAATTCTTACACCTAAGTTGGGCTCTGCAATGTTGCTTAAAGTGCCCATTATTCAAACATCTGAAGCACAAACGTGCATTCCTGATCCTTCTGTCTCTGTCTTCAGGCGAGAGACGATCAATATTGTGACATTGCCAGCTAGGATGGTTTGTTCTCTCACAAAAGCAACATTCTACTGTTCTATGGCCACTGAACAAACCAGACACTGTCGCAGGTATAGGGCCATTCCATTTTCTTTCCTTTCTTATGTAGTGCGACTTTCCTGGAGGCTCTTCTAGTTTGAAGCCTTTCTCTATAACTTTCAATCTCTGCGCACTTTTTACCTCTGCCCTTAAGAAATCCATTAAGGCTCTCAACCTCTCAGGGATCTCCCCTTTCCTATCCAATGGGTGTTCCATTTTAATTCTCTCTTGCCCATAGCCCGATGAAGGATGTCTCTGCCATATCCTTAAAATCTCCGTTGGTAAGGATGACTCCACTAAAGGATACAAAAAGATACCAGACAACTGAGGGTCTATGCCAAGAGTTTCCAAAGATCTTAAATGACTAGATAGATCATCATATAAATTGCCCAAATTTTATTTTCTCTCCTGACATTTGTTATGACTAAATTTAATAGTCGCCTAACATAAAGCTCCGTTAACAAATTTGGATCCCCAAAACGTTCTTGTAAGGCTTGAACAGCCAAATTATAGTTATCTCCTGTAACAGGGTAGCTGTCTATAACTCTATATGCTGGGGAACCAGGCAAAACTGCCTGCCTTAAGTACAAGAATTTGTCACTATTAGACAAATCCTCGTTGTCATTTATCTTGGCAAACTGTGCCCACCAAGGCAACCAGTTCTCCAAGGAACCATCGTAAGTTTTTAACTCCAATTCGGGGAGCTTTACATGTAAGTTAGCCTTCCTGCTGCCAGTTGAGACAGCCTCGTCTTTATCCTGACTACGGATTATGCCAATTTTTTGCTTTACATCAAATCTTTCCTGTATATATCTCTCACAGTCCTCGAATTCCCTATTTACCTCCTCATCGGTAGTGGCTTCTTGGTCCAATAAAGTTGCCTGGCATCGCTCATTCAATGCCACTAGCTCCAAATGGAGAGCTTCCATTCTATCAAATTTGGCATATATGCCACCTTTGTCAACGGGAGAATTCCCTAACTCCGCCTTTATATCATTTACCACTTTGGTAAAAACGCCTCTTATGGCCTTTCTACGCCTTCTGCTAGTATCCTCCATTTTTGGTCTTGTCTTCCTAGATTTATCTTAGCTTTTTTTTTGAGCTCCTTAGATATTCCTTTATCCTCTTGAGAATTCTTCAGTTTCCGTTCCCTTGAGTTCTTGAGCTTCCTCAGCTTCTTGTACCTTGGGCTTCCTTAGCTTTCTTGTACCTTGAGCTTCCTTAGCTTTCTTGTACCTTGAGCTTCCTTAGCTTTCTTGTACCTTGAGCTTCCTTAGCTTTCTTGTACCTTGAGCTTCCTTAGCTTTCTTGTACCTTGAGCTTCCTTAGCTTTCTTGTACCTTGAGCTTCCTTAGCTTTCTTGTACCTTGAGCTTCCTTAGCTTCCTTGTACCCTGCCCATGCAGCCCGCCCGGGGACGCCACTAAATGTTGAGATTACGAGAGGTCAAGAATTGAAGAACCTTCTCCCAACAAGTAAAACCCTCACCTAGAGTCTAGATATCAGTTTGGACTGCCTTGGGTGATCAAGTCAGGAAGGAAAATAACGCAGCAGAAACCAGCGGCTACTACACGCAGAAGATCTCGCTCTAGTAAGACACTCTCAGAAACTCTAAGAAAACTCTCTATTTCCACAACACGGCTCAGTTATATACAAAAGAAGATTTACATAATAACAATTCATTCAAAATATATTTGACATAATAATTAATTTAAAAGGAATTTACATTCCAGGTTATACACTCAAAAGAGATATTTACATAGTCTATGCCACGACTTTTAACAACACGTAACCCGCGAAAATTCAAAAGTCGCGATACTTTTTGAACACACCTCGTATGTATATTTGTAAATTATTATATGTATTTACATTTATTTATTCATATTTATTTATCATTGCAAGATCTAATTTACTCATATTTATGTATTTAACCTTATATAACCTTATATGAGCAATGTAATAAAGAAGTTTGAATCTCAATCTCTCTCTCGGCCACGCGGCGCGCGAGCTCCGGGTTTTTCAATCTGGAGATGGAAACCTTCGAGTTTTCCAACCAATATGCAGTACTGGCGATGAGCCAGGATAAAGATCTACACGACGGTATGATTCCCATCGAGGTAGCTGAAATGGAAGTCGATTTATCGACGATGAAAGATTCGACGAAGAATTGTTTGAATTCAGGTGTGAGCGACGGACATACAAATTCGTTCATGAAAAACGGCGGATATGTAAATCCGGACGCGTGGGAAAAAGTGAAAATTGGGCGGAGAAAGTTGAAGCCGCGGAAAAGGATAATAACACCGAACCTTTCCAATCTGTACACCAGAAAAAAAGGAAACGGTTTGACTCTAAAAGTCAGCGGGCCCAGATTGTGAGGCCGGACGCTAGCTCTCCAAAACCACTTGGACAGCTTCGAAGGACCACGAGGGAGTTCGTGACCCTCGTCAGGAACACCAGAAAGTAGCAGGCGCTGAACAAAGCTAGATCAGCAGCAGCATCTTTCGACCAATGCTGCTATGTCGAATGGTGCGCGGACTTCCATCCCGTGTACTACATGAAGGCCTTGGAGGAGTTTCTGGGGAAGGAATCCGTCTACCAGCTGATGAAAATGCCCGGCCATGTTATGGTCGGACTAGCCAGCATTGAGAAGGCCTGGTGGAGAATGGACTCACCATCAACAACACCTTTCTCAGGGCATTCCCGAAGAGAAGGAAGGCGGAGAAGATTATCCTCGGTGACCTGCCCAACGCAGTGAAGGAGGAAGACATCATCGAGGCCTTGCGACCTTACTGCCGGGTTGTCTCCCTGGCCTATCAAGTGGTGTCCTGTAACGGCTACACCTGGACCACCGGCAACAGGGAGGTCTTCGTCCTCCTGAATGAAGGACGCAAACTCCACCAGCTCCCTGCCAAGCTGGTGATCATCTCCAAAGAAGAGTCAACACCCGCCTACATCACCTATGGCGTAGGTGTAGTAGATGTCACCGCCACGGTCATCGGCGAGCCACTTGCCCTCAGGGCACCCGAAGTGGACCGGTATTGACACCTCCATCCTCCCAGCCCACGCCCTCTCACAGCTTCACAGCGACTACATCGGCCGAGGGAAATTATGGAACCATCCAGACAATCCCTTTGACACCTCCTAGTCCTGCCGCGTCTTCGCCCGCGGAGAGCTGCCCAGTCCTTCCCCGGAACACTCCAACCACCAAGCCTTCTGCTCCGGCGCCGAGCAACAGCGCGTTGCCATCTCTGCTAGCGCCTTCCTTGACCGCTACTTCACCAACAGCGGTCCCTGCCAAAGATCTGGCCAAGGCTGCACTAACAGCGGAATCTTCAATCTCCAAACCACAAAACATACAGCCTCCTCAGCCCACTTTACAGAAGGTTGGGGATCTGTTTAAGGTACTAGACGCTGACTCCTTCCTGGAACCCCTATATAGGGATTATTACAGGAGCGAAATAGAGTTGGCTGTTGTAGGCCTAACTAGAAGGGAGGACGTCCTCGCATTTCTCTCGCCCGACCAGAGCTCTTTTCTAAAGAAATTCCTTGACAAGGCAATCGCCCCATGTCGGGGACAAGGACTCCGACCTAGGCAAGAGGCTGTCCGACTTCAGGACAGAATGCGACATTGAACGAGACGAATTCCAGTGGTATTCGTCTGATACAAACAATTAAAAATTTGAATTTTTACTCTTTGTTATATTTTGTTAATATAATTTTTTTACTGTTGACTAGGAATCAATAAACCTTTTTATTTGTCATTTTTCTCGCTTTCTCTCTTTCTCTCTCTCTCTATATATATATTAAAATAAATAATATATATGTCGTAAACCCGGGTAAGCCAACAAGTGAGTTGGAAGCAGTCGGGGTTTAGTGGCAAGGCGTGCAGAGTGGGAAGTCCGCACGGGACAGTAAGGACAAAGTTTGGGATCAAAAGACGCTCTCCTAGTACGTCTCACGTGGCACAAGGACCAGGGGAAAGTTGAGGATTAACTAAGAAAAGCTCGGCGTCCAGCCTGAAGCCGCGGAGGCAGAGAGGAGCCAAAACGGCAGCCACGAGGGCTGCCGTGAGACCTAGCACTCAGCGGGCCCTGTCCGAAAATATCCACTGTAACCTAACAAACTGTCAACATCCGGACCAACGCCCTTTTTGTTCCTCTCTGGATTCCCCGGGTGTCCAGTGGCAAGCTGGTGTCACTTTTAGACGACTAGAAAAGACGTCACACTTTATTACTCACATATTACATTGTTTAAATTACGATAGAATGTGCCCCCGGTGAGAAAGGTTTGAATAGGGGAGTGAAATAAAATAGAGCGAAAATCTAGCAAACCTATTAAAAGGTAAATACAGAGGATGTTCACACTTATAGGAAACAAGTTTTATTATAAAATATTAAAAATAAACACCATATTTGAAATTTTTCAAATGTTCTATTTGAAAGCCTTTTTGTTTTGTTTTACAGAACGGCACCTGATTTTCCACGATAACAGACACTTTCTGATCATGGTCTTACTCAAAAGATCCCATTCTTCCTTTACCACTTTCCAGAGACCTTCAATTGTTCTAGGGTGTCTCTTTCCAAATGCACTTTTAAGGCATCCAAAAATGCAAAAATCCATCGGGGCTAAATAAAGAGATTTTACAGGGGTTCTGTTATTTGGAATAGTGTTGATTCCTGTTCTTTCCCTTATATCTTCCAAATAAGCTTGGGTTGAAGATGAGGTATGATTTGTGGCGTTATCATATCATATTTGCTCTGTTTTCCATAGATAGAGGGAATATCATTTAAAAATATAGGTTCTAAAATGTTGTTTTGATAGTACTCCGAGGTTAATTTGGCATTTCTTTCAACTTTTCTTATTTTTAATTTTCCTTCATATGATATACTGTATGCCACCATAAATCCTTTGGGATAACTTTCGGCACATTCCTTCAACCAAATTGGCCTAGATTTTTCCACCCTTTTTTGATAGTATATAGCTCTTTTTCTGTCGCAATCGGTTAAATATACCCATGCTTCGTCATGTAACAATAAATTTCCATCTATCAGCAGCCAAGAAATTTTCATAAAAATATCTGCTGATAGTGTGTCGCTGACGAATATGTCTGAAAGAATTTGTGAACCGCATGTTTTTTGTAGCTTTTAGGCCCAAATCTCTATTTTTTATTCTATTTATTGTTGACACTTATGTTCCTATTAATTTGGCTATATATCTTTGTGGCATAGGATTTTCTTTTGAAATATATATTTTCACTTTTTTGACAGTTGCAGGAATTCTCACAGATATAGGGTGATAATCTTTTGTCCATTTCTCCGTAGGTGCTTTGAATAAAAACTTGATATTTTTGTCGTGAATAATATTATAAATACCTTTTTTAGAAATGTTGATATCATCTTGTTTGCATATTTTAATTATGTCCAAATAGGTAAGATTAGCTCTGGAAAGTCCTAAAATATAACCTCTTATGAAATTATTGTATTTGAAGGGCATTTTTTTTTTAATTTTCAAAAAATGTATTGCGTGTTATAATTAGCTTAAGCCTTTTCGAATTCAAAGGGAAGTAGTGGTGACACACTGATATAATATTATAAAACTACAAAAAATATATATACAAGGAATACATAGGAAGGATAAATTTAAAGTAAACACACACAATAGCGAGAGTAAATATTTGGGAAAGTTAGGTATACTATTTACAGTTTTTGTTACTGTTAAGGTGCCATGAGTATTTACAACATAATTTCAGGGATGTAATACAGGAACGAGGAGAAGTAGAGATAATAAAAGTAATATAAACTATATAAGAAAATTGTCTTAAGAAAAAGGTTCGGGACAGGCAGTGACGCAGTGAAGAATAAAGGAAGAGGGTCTGAATTGGTTTCTGCAGAGGACATATCAGGAGTCCTGCCCTGCAATACGAGCTTAGAAGCGATATATTGTTTGCAGGGATCAGATATCTCAAGATGCCCTCTAAGTAGCATTAGATCAGATGGGCAAAAGGCTTGAAGATCGAAGGAGAGGTAGGTAATGGGAGAATATGGGAAAGAAAGGCTTGCTGAGAGAGGTTAAAAAGAGATGGATGCTCAAGAGCTGCGCTGCTGTCGGTGATTGAGCTCGACCAGATGAAAAATAAAAGTAAAAGAAAAATTAGTGGGCGCATCATGCTGATGATGGCGATGGGTCGAGCGTGAAAAAATATTCTCGCTGGTTACCCAAGCTCTCCGTGTGGAGTTAACATGGGAGGAAGAGTGTACCAGGTCAATGAATCATAAAAAAAATGTTGACGAGCAGGAGTCTCAGGAACCGTTGAAGGGTTAGAGGATGGAGGTAGATTGTGAAAACAGGGTTCGACTGTTGCCATTGATTGATTGAACCCGGGTTTGAATGAAAAAGAATGAAATAAAGAATGCTGGGACGGTGACCCGGGTGTAAATAAAAAAATAATATAAATAAGCCATGGATTTTCCTGAACACACCATCAGGATGGGATGGCGAGGAAGGAGTAGTCCACTGGGGCAAATCAATAAATGAAAAAAAGTCGGCGAACAGGAACTCTGCGAAGGACGAGGGGTGGTTAGAACGAAGGTATAGAAGGTCTAAGGAAAAGGATCAAGAGACGAGAGAAGTATGGAAGGCAGAGTTGGAAGGATCAAGATATGAGAAGGGAAAGTTGGTAGAAAGGCGTCACTGTTAAAACAAAATTTTAAAAGTTAAATTATCTTAGACGTAGGCCATGGAAGATAAAAATCATAATGTTATAGAGATATTCAAAAATATCTGAGATGATATTGAAAAATATAAGAGGGTACACATCAAGGATCGTAAAAATAGAAATGAGTAAGATTTAAAAATATAGTAAATATTTAGGTTAGTGTGTTCCCCACGTGATGCAATGCTTATAAACGCAAATTAGACGATGTTTGGAAAAGTCAAAAGTGGTAAATAAATTGAAATGCCATTATGGTTTTATTTTTTTATTTTTTCATAATTATATTATCAGAGACGCCTCACATGGTGAGAGAGAGAAAAAGGAAAACGAACTTATCAAAAGTAGTAAAATGTTACAAGTAAACATATAATGGATATCTGAAGGTTTAGAGTGACGCGGGTGTAAAAAGAGAGGAAGTCTGAGTTGATTTTTGCAATGGCGTTCGGCAATGCAATACGTTCCTGTGTAAGTGAGGTATTGTTTTCATTGACCGAACTCCCAAGGTGTTCCATAATCAACATTAGATCAGACGGGGGAGGTAAGTAAGTTGAAAGTGGAAGAATGGGAAAGGTGTGTCAAGAGTTGCTCTGTTGCCAATGATGATTGAGCTCGGATGAAAATGGGAAAAAAAGTAATAAAAGAGTAAAAATGATGGTTGTAATGATGATCCGAGCGTTGAGAAAAAAAAAAAACTCGAACTGGTTGCCTAAGCTCACTGTTGGGAAATGTATAGCGAGGAAGGTTGAGCCAGCTGGTTGAATCAAAAATAATAAAAAAATAAAATTTGTTTGGCGAACAAGAGACTCTTGACTGTAGGAAATAGGAAAGGTGAGGATTGTGGAAGGTAAAGGGTACTGTTGCCATTGATGATTGAACAACCCGACATTGTTGAATGTAATGAATGATGTTGTCGGGTGATGGATAAAAAAAAAGAATCTTTGGATATTCTGAACTTGTTATCGGGAATTGTATACCGAGGAAGGATGGTCCAATAGATGAATTAATAATAAAAAAATGTTTGGCAACAGGAACCCTATGGGAGACTATGAGGTTGGGAGGAAATTGGTGTAGGAGGTGTGAGTAAGTGATATAGGATGGGAAGATAGGATTGGGAGAGAGAGAGATAGAGAGAGGCGTCAATATCTATATATATAAAAATGAATGTTTGTATGTTTGTCAGTTGGTTGGTTGGTTGGTTTGTATGTCCGGTATACAAATTCGCAGTAGTTCACTAATTCACACCAAAATTTCCATACATAGGTAAAAAATAACGAGGATGACGATAGGCTATTTTAAAAAATATATAAATCAATTATTAAAACTATATATTCAAATTATTCTAAATAGCTCATCTAGAACGCGGTGGAACTGATGGCGGGGCGAGCCCATTGGCCGCCTGCGACACGTGGCTTCCCTGTGCGCGCGCATGCGCCGGGAAGCCACTCGCACGCCGGCAGTCGACGGGAGCAGTCGCTTGCTCGCCGGGAGTCAACGGGCGCCGACAACCCTAGGAAGCAAGGTGTATTCGCACTCGGGTAAAACCCGGGCGTTGCCCGGGCCATTCGTCTAGTATGAAATAAAAATAAAAATCTAATAAAAACAATGATATTAGAAATAAGACGATCTTAAGGTATTTAAAAATATATAAATGTTATAAAATAAAAACTCAAATGATATTTAAAAAGCTTGAATTTGTAAAGTTTTAAAATTATATATGATGGCAGATGATAGAATACTCAAATAGTAATATTTCAAATGATTGCTGATGGTTGAATATTCGAAGATAAAATGACTAATGATAATAATAACATAAAATGTGAATATGATAATGGTGGCTTGGATATAATGGCTGCGTGTGTTGAGGTATATAAAAATAAAACAAAGACATATAGCATACAAATATAAAAAAGGTGATAGCTTGATTGATTTTTAAAATGGATGGCATTGACGAAGATGTTTTGTTCTGGTAATAGGATCGGGAGGCCGAGTTGAACTCATCGAAGAGCGAAAGGAGTTCACCTTTGGGGAATTCGTGGATTCTCGCAGACCCGTTCCCGATGTCGTTCCGGACGACTTCCATTTGCTGGAAGAAGTTTTCCGCCGAATAGAGGGTCCCGTCGTAAGGTGTCATAGGGGGGCATAGGCACATGGCGCCGTCACTTCTTGGAGGGCCTCGGTGAGTCGGTCTATCAAGGTGTCCACGCTGTGCCGAATCAAAGTGCGGGCGCCTCAGAAACGTCCACGTAGCGTTCCACGTCTTCGTCCATAGTTCTTTGTCCGCTGTCCGCCATCAATGTCCTGTCGACTTATACGGGTCTACTGTCGTAAACCCGGGGAAGCCAACAAGTGAGTTGGAAGCAGTCGGGGTTGAGTGGCAAGGCGTGCAGAGTGGGAAGTCCGCACGGGACAGTAAGGACAAAGTTTGGGATCAAAAGACGCTCTCCTAGTACGTCTCACGTGGCACAAGGACCAGGGGAAAGTTGAGGATTAACTGAGGAAAGCTCGGCGTCCTGCAGGAAGCTGCGGAGGCAGAGAGGAGCCAAAACGGCAGCCACGAGGGACGCCGTGAGACCTAGCACTGAGCGGGCCCTGTCCGAAAATATCCACTGTAACCTAACTAACTGTCAACATCCGGACCAACGCCCTTTTTGTCCCTCTCTGGATCCCCCGGGTGTCCAGTGGCAAGCTGGTGTCACTTTGAGACGACAAGAAAATACGTCATACTTATTACTTACATATCACATTGTTTAAATTACGATATATATATATCGAATTCATTTTATACTACCTTTTCTGCGATTGAAACATTATTGGAATGGTCTGGGTTATCAGTGATGCACCTTCCAAGAGGTGTTGCCAGAACAAAATTCAATTATTTTTGGGAAGCCTCTTGTAAGAGATGTTACAACCCTTTTTAAAATATCTTCATCTAAATACAGTCACACTTCCTGTGGGACAGAGAAAAAAATGAATACTCATGGTTTTCCCCTATAGACGTGTTTGTCTAGCGAAGGTTGAACTAGAAAATGACAATTAAGCTTTAATGGCCGTTAAGGAAGTAAATTGTTAAAATATAAATATAGAGGTTTCATCAATAAAGGTTTTTCTTTTGAGATTTTATTTAATATTTCTAGCTTTTTGGGGGGTTTTGGTGTTCCCATATATATATAGGATATCGTTATTATCTTAAAATAATAATAGAGAAAACCATTTACTTTGTTTGAAGTGAGATTATTTGTAACGACAAACCTTGTGAGAGAGCTTACTAAGTCTAAACAGATAGAATGCTTTGTCTTTTAGTTCTTTATAAACTGTGTCTTTATACGCTATATATAATGTTATTTTGTTTTTTTAATTATTTTTTCAAGAATAAAAAACTCTATGAAGTCGACCGTCATATAGTATCGCTTTATATTATATAAATTAATTGTTGTTTTCTTTTGACCGAACAAAATATTTTGTAAATATGTAAATATGTATTTTGCTATATTCTAAACGCCTCAAGTCAAGTATTTATTTCTCAATTTTTTGATCAGATCAATTAAAAAACAAATTGTGATCTAAAATTGATATATATATATATTTTTTTTTCAAAAAGGTTCACGTTTGAAAACCATTGGCTAAATGCTCATGAATTCAAATTCTCTGCGAATAATTACATTCCCAGCAAAATAAAATATTAAAATATATAATGTCTTTTATAATGAGAGTTCCTCTAATTTACTATGGATTTTCTGAAGGGATTTTCTATTAGAGGACATTGGGTTCAGGGAAACTTACTTCTTAGACTTCTGAAAGGTCCACTTCTCTGTTAATACTAGGTAAGGTATAGTGGTTATTCAGAGAGGGTCACCCAGATAATTTATAGCCATCGTATATTTATTTCTACAAGACATGTTAAATCTTAGCTCATCTGTGGTGAACCTTCTCATCTATTTCGTTAATTCAATCCAATAAATGGCTACAACAATTTTATATAAGTAATGAAAGCATTCGATCACAAATGTTTCTTTTTTACATAAAACAAAGGTCCACTGTCCTTACTGCGATGGAAAAATTTATATTGGAAAGGCTTGGTTCACCATCAGTGTTGATCCTTCCCAGCGGCTTCGCCAATTTAATCTACAAGACCGCTTTTTTGAGCTCCAATACTGTATTGGACATTGTTACACCGAAGGGTGGAATCTCAAAGATGATTTTCAAGCAAACTATGAACATGAGCTTTTAGGACGATAGAATTACATATAAATATTTTCATAGAGAAATACTCTTCCGCAAACAAAAAGAACAAAGCCGGTTAGGCATAAATTAATTAATAAATGCTTTCATTTCCTATATATATAGATGGCGCATTATTACTTTATATTAAAACTATAAT
>CP092877.1:19953181-19987869 GCA_030710605.1 Cordylochernes scorpioides | reverse complement strand
TTAATTTTATTTGACTGAGATGTAGGCCGTGCTGAGGTTATACGTTATACCAGGCATTTCTTCCAAGGAGCATCACCAATGGAGAAATTTATTTCCTAGTGTCGTCGTATTGAAGCGCTTCATAGGCGGTGAGTGACTCCAACCAGGTAAAAGCGCTTGTTAAATATGCGTCCCTAAATGATTATGAGAGCAGGACCGATTTGTCATTAATGGTTAAGAAATTTGTCCGCGAGGAGTTACAGCGAGCATTAGCTTCTCTTCGAGAAAAAAAGAAATATTTTTTCAATCGAGCATATAGTGCAGCAGGATATCGATAAAAAAAAAACGTTTTCACCAATTTCTGGAAGTTTCCCTCAAAATAGAGCGCCCAAGTCATTAACAACTCCTAGGTACGAGTTCTAATCTAGACTGCAGTACCCGAAACAAGAACACGGAAGAGACGACACCAACGAATGGCGAACCACTAAAGGAAAGCCAATTTGTTTCCACTACGTCGCCTTGGCCACGTCTTCCGCTACTGTCGTGACAGGAGGAAAGAATATGAAGAATTCATAAAATTGGAATTTCTAACAGATAGAAGGTAAACAGACTAGAACATTCTATAATTATGGGAGAATTATAAAACAGAATTAACTCTTTAAAATATGAAATAAAAAATATATAAATATTGTTTTTTTAATAAAAAGTAATTTTGAATAAAGTGAATAGAGATAGAGGTAAATAATTTCAGTAGTGGAATTCAAGAAGATTATTGTCGAATTCAGCAATAATTAAAATAGCATTTGATAATATAAGTTACAATTCATTATTCCATCTTTGGAATAAATACAATCCATATCAAATTGAATGAAGTATCATTATATATATACGTGCAAGAAATAAAACAGAAATGGTATATAACATACTAATCCAATAAATTTTTAATTAGTAATTTCCAAATTACTTTTATTAATTACAGGAAATTCATCACCCTAAATGTAAATAAAAGATAAATAAATAGTATCAAAAGAAAAGTAGTCGAAGGTAGGAAATTATTGAATCCACTCAGCTATGAAGTAGCAGCTAAAAGTAGCGTGAAATAGGTTAGATAAATATATGTGTAGCTAAGAATGTCACAATTCGATGTAGTGGATGTAAAGATAATTTATCTAAAGATAAATAAAGAAAGATGTAGTCGAAGAGCATTCTAGAATCCATTCTGCAATTAAATAAAGTTCATTGGAGCAGCCAATCCAATCTGGACCTCTCCTGCCGCCATTTACATTAACATGGAGGATATTTCTGGAAGCAATTGGTGAAGCTTTTCCAGCGATTTTCCCCCAGTTTTCCGTGCCAGATCCCCAACTTACATCTATAATGAGGGGGAAAACCTTCTTTCTCCATTAGCCCGGCTAAATGTTTTATCCCGGACTCCGATTTTTCCTGATCCCAAGCTGTTTGCTTTCCAGTCAATTTTCTTGTCCTACCTGGAAAGTAACGGATTCCTTAGTGAGGAAAATCTTATTATCACTTTTTTTCTATTATTATTTATTTTTTATTCAATTGAATTGGCTTTAATTAAATTCTATAAGATTATTTTATTAGTAGTATTTATTTGTGATTTTCAATATATATTTTCAATAATTTCAATATCTTTGATATTTATATTTTATTATAATAATATATCAATCTTTTTAACCATTCATATTATTATTCGATCTATAAAATGGCTGTTTATATTATTTATTAATAAAATAAATTATGTTAAAATGTTTTATTACATATATAAAACATGATATATTATTTAAATTAATATATGCAGTACATATAATTATAATGTTGTATTATATATTGCGAATATCCTTAATTTAATATTATAAAAGTGAAAACATTGTAAATGAGATTGATGTTTGATTTATCAATCAGGATTTCGATTGTGTGGCTAAAAATCAGTTTGTATCTATTTTCAGTTATATAATTTATTTAATATATATTCTCAGGCAGATACTTGAAGTCGCCATTGCTTGGACTGCCCGATCCGTCATAGTTATCTCCAGTGACCACGGCTATCGGATCGTTGGGTCTTGGTCTAATAAAAGCAGCCTCCTCCTAAAATATACGAAGGTTCAATTACATGTGTATATTATATTCTCAAAATTACAATTATAAATTCATTGCTATCAATCGTTTAAATATGTAATTATTTTTGCCAATATGCTTTCATGATATATTATTGAATATTATCTCTAAAAAACCTTATTCCATTTATAATAATTTTCTTAAATTTCTCTATATGCCCTTTCGCAGACCTATAACCATATGTGCATTGGTCCCTTAAACGCCCCTAACCCGCTTTTCATAAATGCGCGGTATATAGGAGAAAACTATCCAATGATATAGTCGTAGGGTCTGTAGATTAATTTAGGGAAACGCTAAGAGAGGTCAATACTGATTAGCCGAGTTATTTGGATTTGTTAGATAATTTTGTTATGAGTTAGGTTAAAGGAACTTGAGCGGTTCTAAGATAGACCCTTATAGTCACAGCCGATCTACATATTAGCCAATAAATGTTGATGTGAATCCATAATATGATCTCTCTTTTTTTTCGTATATAATCTTATTTATATTGATCGCAGATTTTTTGAAAGAATGATTGTTATGTATAAATTTGTTGCTAATTATAATGACATATAATGAAGAGTAAAAGAAATATAATGACAAAAATGAGCTTTATATTTTTATTTTTGGGGTTGATATACTCACTGTTTCAATAAATGTTTGAAATATTCGACAGAAAGATTAAAAAAAGCAACCAAGAGCAAATATTTCGGCTTTTACACGTCATACACCTATCCAAATAAAAAAGGAAACGAGTTACCGAACCAGATATTCTTCAATCAAAAAAGGTAATTTTAAAGTTAAAAGTTATTAAAACTTTCATTATATATCTATCTTAGTAGTTTTTGATGATTTATTATTTTTGTGTATTCTCTGTTATTTTTATATACATATTTTGAGACAAATATAAAAACATTATTTGAAAAAAATGAATATGAAACCTTATATAAAAATATAAAGAGAAATAAAATTCATATTTTGATAGTGTTGGGATTGACAATTCGTGTGCATTTATAAATATGAAAATAATATAATTATTGTTTGACCAGTGACTTGTTACTCTGTGGTGTTACTCTGTATGTAAATGATATAATGATGCCCTAACTGTATATAGTCTCCTTTGCTATCCCCTCCAATTTCATCCCTTGGGAAAATTTGAAAAAAGTGATAATAAAAAGAAATAAAAAATAAAATATAAATAAATTATCAGAAAAATCCAGAAATTAAAAACTCCATAAACTTCATAATTTTAACCATAAAGATATTATTAAAAATAATAATAAATAATTACAAATGAATAAAATTATCAAAAAATATTAAACCCTCCCATCATTCCCCTGGCTGCCCTTGTGCATGAATATGTAACTGTATTGTAACTCTAATGTAACCTTTCACTTTATACTTTCATAATCTTTAACAATATGCTCTTTATTCCTTTAGTATCTTTAACCGATACATATCCGGAAAAAATGACACCTCTTGACTTGCTCTCCTCTGAAAACTCACCACTTTTCACTAAGCTTTCTGCATATAAGCCCGGAAAAGTCGCCAAAAGGACTTGAGCGGGCGCTGAAGGTGTAACCCGTCCAAAATTTGGGCGGATGTTGTTGTTGTCGTTTGTTTTTGTGCGCTCTCTTCCTTTAGTGTGAGGTTGGTTAGCGTGTTAGTGACTTTGAGTCTATAGTACCTGTTGAATAAAATCCTTCAGTGATCAACTCCTTCTCCTATCGTCCTATTTTTTCAACAGATAGGAAGATGATTGATAAGAGAAGTAATTTGGACCTTGCGATTTTGTGATCAATTTGTTAGCAGCCACGATATATAAATCGTATTGTTTTAAAGAGGAAAATACTAACTATAGGATGTTTCTGTATGCGTGTGTTTGGACATCCTAAAATATATTGTTTTTATTCAAACTATAGCTGTTTAAAAATAAATTTAAGGCATAATAGAGTCGTGTCTTGTCCACTCCATGGAAAGGGAAGGTGCTTTTGGTCCGTTAGCCAGCCACATTACAGAGATCTCTGTAGGCCTTCACGGTTACCTTTATAAAACCTGATTGATTAAAAAAATGTTGATTAAAATAAAATAATGATAAAATAAAAATTGATATTCTAAGAGGTTATTGGCGGGCGTTGAAAAGTGTTAGGGGTTAAAGAATATGTACTTGTAAGTATTACATAGGCAACCAAATATTTAGATCCATGTGCAAAGCGAGGATAAAGACTTGAGCGTCTTCCTAGGCAATGTTTCACTTGCGATCCTGTATATGGGTTATAGTGCTTTTTCAAAGTTTTAGGGTTTGGGTTAAAAGTTGTTGAAGAAAAAGTTATTCATTAATATGATTGTGAAAGGGGTGAAATAGAGCCATGCGATAAGTAGAATCGTTGTAGCGACAGTAGGTGATCTGACTTGACTTGAAATCAAAGGTTGATTGTGGTCCTCTAGAGCTGAGAAAAAAGTTGAAAGTTGAAAAAGTGAACGCTTTGTGAATGCGTTGGTGATTGTGCTCTGCGGATAATTGAAATAAACTTTTGAAACGTGTTCAAGCCAGAAGTTGGGATTTTTAAATCTGGGAAACTGTGTTCAAAGAGTTTGTAAAAAATTATGAAATAAAAAAATAATTGTCAAGCAGTACTGTCATTTTTCTACGTTGATGTGAAGTAATAACTGAAATGAGTAGAGAAAAGTAAACTGAAGTAGTTAGAGAAATTAATTGTTGTAAGCGATTGTTGTATGCCCGATAGTTAATGATATTATTTGTCCTATTATAAAGGTATAAAAACAAAAATAAAATGAATAAAAATATAGAAATATGATTGTGGTTGAATGAAGTTTAAGTGGACAAAATCAAACATGTAATATATGAGAGTAATAATAATAATGGATATAAATGATTTTTTACAACAAATAAATGTTTTATAATACTAAAATAATATTATAAAAATAAGAGTAATTTTGATTAAAGATTATTATAAAGATTAGATGAAAGTTTGGTAGTGGAATTAAATAAAAAGTATTTCTCTTGAAGAGAAGTTACAAATGTGGTGTGTAGGTTGTATAAATCGAAAATTGAGAAGCGCAAATTATTTGTTGGATTGGTTACTAAAATGTTGTGTATTGTGATTCTGATTGCACAATTCTGACATTGTGGTCGCTTATAAGTGATGACAAAATTGCAAGGTCTTAAATTCCTTTTCCTATAAAATATTTAAATTTCTATCAAAATATACTTTAATTTCCAGATATTTTAAGTTTATATATATAATGGTTTCTTTCATTTTACACATGTAGAATAAATATTTACCAAGCAAATAATATATAAAAATAACAACCAGCCTAAAATAATAAAATTTAAAAACAACATAAAAATACATATGCAGTATATGATACAAAATAATCAAAAACTTATTAAATAAACTGGTTCTTTACTTCAGGTTTTACAAGTGTCTGTGTGTAAAAGCTGATTTATAGCTTGGCCCCGTTGTTAGTTCTTACTGTTAAACATATTGAATATTTATTGAATTATTCAGAATAGCTACATATATATATCGTATATTTCAAACTGTATAACAATGACACTTTTAGTATATGTCACATATCTTCCAATTAGTTTTGAGCCGATACTTCCTACCATTCTATTAAAATGTACACTGTTTCAATTTACGACCCCCCCATATTTTCTATATAAACAATTTGTATTTACATCCCCTATTTGTATTTAAACAAAAAATGGTGACGTCAAAATAAAGATCCAAAGTGTGGTCGGTCAGCTGATGGCAGCTAGGGCAGAGGAGGAAAAAGCTAACGCCCTGTCCAGATGGAGGGACCCCTCCCTCCAGGGATTTATTAAGACGACCCCTATAAACAGGACAGGTTTTGGAAGGGGGTCAGGGCAGTATGTTCTATAGTGCGTCCATCGGCAGACCGCTTCTGCCTCTCTCGGTTTCGCTCTCCATGTCTCGGTGATAGGCATCCAAGATTGTGTCATGGCCTCTACCTCTGTCCCGTAGGCTGTCCCCGATCACTCTCGGTGCTAACATCTAGCCCTGCCTCTGCTTCTTGTTGTCCGCGTGTGGGAAGAACATCAACACTTATGCAGCGGATGACAGAGGCACCCGTGGTCAATGGCGCATTCGGGTGGATGTCCCTTTTACTTGCCCTCCACCTTGACGATCCAGTGGACCATCTCAAAGACGACATGCGAGGACTAGCCGTACCTCGCACCGAAGAGGTCATCATCGCCCCCATCGACATCTCCTGCGCCACGATCACCTTCCTCCATCGGCTCGAACAAGCAGACAAGACCCATCGAGGAATCCTCGCTACACCCCGCCAACCAACACCGACTTTGTCCCATGGCAACCACCGCAAAAAGTGATCACCAAGCCTCAACGCAGCCCACTCCACAAGACCCTTCCAAAACATCATCCATCTGGTAGGAGAATTTTCTCTACAGAACTTTCTTAGTGTAACACTATTTCCGTTTTTTTTTTCCGCACTGAATTAACTACTCATTTGATACCATTTTTTATAGCAATAACATTATTATTATAAATCCATCAAGATAATTATTTTACCTGCCCTATTACTATTTCAATTAATACAACTTTAGATGTTTATAAAACATTTTAACCTTAATGAATTATATTATTCATTATTATTATTTTGTGTTTCATTTAACCATTCATTAGCTATGCCGTCAGCCATCAAAAACTAATTAGTTCTTTATTTTTTTCTTCAAATCGTAATCTTCATCATCTCTAGGCTTATACACATATCATAACTTCAACCATCTTTCTCATCACTTTTAAACTTTTAATATATTGACAACGTTAATAATATTTTTTAGTAGTTTAAGACATTTTCGAATTTATATATTTTATCTATTTCGTTTTTCTAATTTTACCGTTGACGTCTCCTAACTTCCCCATCCCATACCTTCTCATGCATTGCCCCAAGGGCTTCCTGTTCGCCAATTTCTTTTTTCATTGATTAATCCACCTGAGAAATCCTTCCTCGCTATATCATTCCCAATAGTGAGTTCAGGATACTCAGCTAGATTATTTTTCTTATCACCCGGCTCATCATTACCAATCATCATTTTTTAATATTACCATTCAAGTCGGGTGAAATCATCATTGGCAACAGCACAACCCTTGCAGCTACCTTCCCTTTATTCATTCCCCAATCTTATATATTCTCCTAAAAATATTCTTACTCGTCAATTTTTTTTTTTATTAATCCAACTGGAAACATCCTTCCTCACTATATCGTTCCCAATAGTGAGTTCAGGATACCCAGCTAGATACTTTTTTTTCTCTCTCTTTCTTTTTATTACCCGGTTCATCATTTTTTATAATTTTATCATTTTTTCATCATACAAGCTGGGTTACATCATCAATGGCAGCAGTACATTTCTTGCGTTTACCTTTTCCTTTCCACATTCTTCAACCTACCTACCTCTCCCTGCTAGTCAGAACTAATAATGCAGATGGAACATTTTAAACGTTCTGTTAATGAAAACAGTACCTCACTAACACAAGTTCGTACTGCATTCGTCCGCGTGTGGGAAGAACATCAACACTCGCCTCACGTACACGATTCCCAGTCATAAGAGACGTATACACACTCTTTTTAAAAATATATAGAAATAATGAAGAGTAAAAGAAAAAATAATGAGTAGAATAATTTATATATATGTAATATTGTTGCAGATGATCCTGCCGACATATGGATAAATATATAAATTCGAAACTATTATAGACGGGAATGATTCTTTTTGAAATTAAACAATTTCTACTGCCCCCTACTGTAATGGTAGAACTACTGCAGTAAAAATTGTTCAATTTCAAAAATAATCATACGCCTCTAAAATAGTTACGAATTTCAATAACAGATGGCGCGCTAATGCATCATTATACGTCTCATATATACAGGGTGATCCAAAAGTCCCGCACAACTTTAAAAATTAATAACTCCGCGAATATTTGCGCTAGAGCAATGCGGTAAACACCATTGTGTTGAGGATGCAATGGGATTTTTTATGGCAAATAATGAAAAATTCGAAATTGATTTTAGTTACAACTTTATTTGCTAGATGGCGCTCTACCAGAATCAGAGATTCAGCGGCCAAATTGTTTGATAAATTGAAAAATATAACTGATCGACATGTATTTTTCCTTTTTGAATACCAGGAAAGAACCCTAATAATATCAAATAACAAATTAATAAAGCACCACTTCGCCAAAAGTATGAAGAATTGGTTAACGATTTTCAAATACAATCAGAGATATGTAAAATAGGTAAATGCAAATTAAAACATGTAGCAAAAATATTTATATTTTATATGGGGTTTTGTGGAATAGATTGAATGTTTGAAAAGCACTGCTGATATCAATACACGAATTTTTGAAATGTTAATATAGTACCAAAAATTATGATGGCACTATTAATAGGATTTCTTGCTATAAGAAATGTGTAGTTTCTTGACTGATTGGCGACCCTTGACTATTTAACGGGATATTTGTCATGATCCAACAAATGAAATATATAGGGGAGTATCAAAATATATTTGTCGTACTTTATTCCAAATATCCTATGGGCTTGTCAAATGTTATCATTGTTTATTATACTGTACACAATTTTAAAAAATGTGTCCCCTCAAATAAAAATAATTTTTAAATCGACCTTTTGCGTTGAAAAACGTGGTAGTAAAATCATTTTGTATTATTTTTTTTCACAAAATTTCTAAAGTTATTGATGTACAGTAAATATTCCTTATGCTATTTCTTCTAATGAGCGAAAAGCGAAAACTAAACATAAGGGGGAAAATGGTGTGTACCAGTGTTATTCGAGAAGTTATAACACTCTGGTTTGCACGACATAATATGTGAGCAAATGACAAACAAAATATTACTGTTCACAAAAAAAGAGTCAAGATGTGAGGACAGCATTTATTATCCCCATATCCCAACACAAAGAGCTGCAAAATATTGGTAGATAATATAATACATGGCGGCTTATATAACACATGAGGTAACTGCCTTCTCTCTTGTATTCGGTCACATTCCTTGCTCAATGTGGCACCCTTCATTCTCAATCACCGCCTGCAGACGATAAATGATAGAATGGACAGCATTAAATAACATATCTGTTGAAATTGATAAAACGTGCCATCTGATAGAAGCCTTCAACATGGCCAAAGTGGTAGGCAAGCATCGATAAACACACGATTTAATGTACCCCCATAAACAAAAATCGCAAGGCGTCAAGTCTGGTGATCTTGGAGGCCACTGGTATATAAAGTGGCGACTTATCACACGATTTTCACCGAACGTATCCTTCAGCAATTGTTTGGCACCTCGGGAGATATGAGGAGGTCCTCCATCTTTCTTGAATGTTATTTCGCTTAGTGCTTTTGCCCTGCAATATGAGAATACCCTTTTCTCTCAAAAGTTGAACATAACGTTCTTCAGTTACAAAAACGGTTTTAAAAGTTCTTCCATTGATTTTTCAAAGAAAAATGGCCCAATAATAAAAGAAGTGAACCCACACAAAACTGTAACTCTAGGCTGGTAAAGTGGCATTTCTGTAAAATTCCTAGGGTTTTCTGTTTCCCAAATGCGGCTGTTTTGAATGTTAAATTCTCCGTTTAGAGAAAAGTGAGCATCATCTGTCCACAGAACATTCGACAGCCAGTTTACATCAATATTAATTTACCGGAAAACCCATCCAGCGAATTCTTGACGCATCTCAAAATCGCCAACTTTCAGCTCGTGAAATCTTTGAATTTTGTATGGGTACACACAATAGAGACATTAAGTGAAGCGTCTTCGGATATCACAATCATACTCGGCGAATTTAACGCCAAAAGTTCAATTTGGGGATCACCTGTCCAGGATAACAAAAGTCAGCAGGTTGAGGACATGCTAACCGACCTCGACCTTACACCGTTAAATAACGGAGAGAACACCTACCTATCTAAGTCCACAGGCACAGAATCCGCAATAGACATCACAGCGATAAATTACAACATCGCACCCACAACACAATGGAAAATCATGAGAGGTGAAATCAGTGACCACAGACCAATTTTAACAACCCTAAACTTCAAAATTGAGAATGTCCATTAGAATAAAAGAACATGGAACTTTAGGAAAGCCGACTTGAAAAATAATTCACAGAAAAGCTTGAAGAACTGTGCAACGAAAAATTGAATTACAGAACGCTTGACAAAAACTTGGAAAAATTATATTCGAACATTTCAAAAGCTGCAAAAGCATCGATACCTAGAGGTAGACGTAAAGACCTGTGGATACCTTACTGGAAGGACCACAACATCGAGGCAATGATTTCAGAGAGAGAGACAATATCAATGAACTTCTTAAAACAAATAAAACAGAAGAAAACAGAAAGGAACTCATTTAAATTAGTCACAAAATAGAACAAGAAATTTGGATATGCAAACAAGAAAAATGGCAGAATTCTGCGAGAAAATGGATCCAAGAAAGGACAGCCAACACTGGAATATGATTAGAGTGTTAGAGAACAATCAAAACCAACACCAATCCTCCAATACTCTAACCGATATGAATAGAACAGCGAGAACGAGAACAAACAGATGGCTGACATAATTGCTGAATATCTTTCAAGCACTTCCATACTCAACTATACGAATGAAGACAGGACTCTAAAAATAATATAAGCCAGTTAGTTAAACAAGCAAGAAACTTCCATCTACAAGATATTTTCTCGAGAGACTTCACACTGAATGAGCTAAACTTATCAATAAAAAAATTCAAGAGGTCACCAAGAGATAATCTAATCTTTGGTCAAATGATTAAACACTTTGAAGACAAAGCTAATTATCAACTCCTACGAATACTGAACATTTCATGGCAAACTGGTAAACTACCAAAGAATTGGAAGATATCAATTATGGTGCCAATACTGAAGCCAAACAAAGATGCCAAGGAATACAAGAACTATGGGCCAATTGCACTCACCAGCATACTTTGTAAAATACCAGAACAAATTATCCACTCTAGGCTCATAGTCTGGCTCACTAACAATAATAAAATAAACCTCTACCAAACTGCCTATAGATCCCAACACTGTACGACTGATCAACTGTTCTACTTCTGTCAATCAATAATAGATTCTTTCCAGGAAAAACCGCCAAAGAAGACCACGGCTATATTCCTTGATATGACCTCAGCTTTTGATCGAGTGTGGAGGGAGAAATTACGTGAAAAGCTGCACAACATCGGTGTAAGAGAAAAACCTTAATCTGGATTGCAGACTTCTTAAGGGGAAGAAGGTTAAAGGTTCAGGTCAATGGAGAATTTTCCAAGGAAGGAAGAACATGGGCTGGTGTACCTCAAGGATCTGTGCTCAGTCCTCTACTCTATCTGCTATATATTAACGACATCCATCCTTACCTCACTGAAGACACAAAGGTTGCCTGTTATGCAGATGATATAGCCATATGGCACACAAGTAGCAGCATAGAAAAATCGTAAAAAATACTGAACACATCAATGAGAGGACTGGAGAAGTGGGCAATGGAACTCCAAATGACCATAAACCCAATAAAACCAAACCAATGCGTCTTCTCCACTCACAGGGAAAAAGGCATAAATATAACCACAAAATAAGCATAAACAAACAAATAATTGATAAAATTAGAAATCCATAATACCTAGGTGTGATACTGCAGTCCTGGATCTTTCAAGTTGGTCTCGAGGACCACGCCATCACCATCTCCTAAGCGGCGAAGTACGCGATCTACGTATTCATCGTAGATCGCAAAATGCGTGGTGTCGCTGGAGACCCACTGGCGATTCTCCACCAAACTCTGCAGCGCTGGCAGAGGCGCCATATTCATCGTACATATTGTATATAATGCATATTATCTTTTTTTAATAGTGCAGACTGTGCATGAATTGACAAGATGTCAACAAAATTATTTTAATTATTATTGATGAGGAATTGGAATTTTCAGAACACATAATTAGCACCTCAAATAGAGCTATCAGAAAACTAAACATTCTGAGAAGGCTATGTGGAACAAATTGGGGAGCAAAACCCAGAATTCTCAGAACAACATATACCACCTTAATAAGGCCGATAATGGAATATTGCAACACCGGTCTGGGCTCCCTCAAGCTCATCACTAAAAGTAAGACTAGACAGTGTTCAAGCAAAAGCGGCCAAAATAATCACTGGTGCTGTTTCATCCACCAACAATGAGAAAATTCAGAGAGAATGTGTTCTAGACCTACTCGCTCGAAAGCAGAAGACAAAATAAAAACAACTTGGATCGGCACTTCGGAAACGAGGAACCAGAGGACGAGATCTCTCTGACTACTTGTGGTTTGGTAGATCCGCCCTTTTCGGATAATGAGGTGAAACTGACGGCTTTCAAGTTCGGGAAAAGGAAATCTCCTGGTCCCGAAGGGATCGATAACACGGTCCTGAAAGCCCTGGTAAGGAGGCACCCATCGCTTCTTTCCAGCTTATTCAATAGGTGCCTGGACACTGGTACATTTCCTGAGGCATGGAAGGTTGCCCGAGTAGTGCTTCTCGAAAAATCTGGTAGAAAGGGTAATTCTCCTAATGATTATCGTATGCTTTCTTTACTAGTATGTCTAGGTAAGGTCCTGGATAGCCTACTAGCTCAGCGACTGAAGCACTGGCTAGAGAGTAATGAGCTCCTTTCCTCTTTCCAACATGGTTTTAGGGAAGGGAAGTCCACAACCACAGCTCTGAACGAGGTGTTAGAGGGAATTGAGATGGGCTTAAATAAGGATGCTTGGGTTCTTTTCGTGGCCCTGGACATTGATGGCGCGTTCAACTCCATGAGCTGGAACAAGCTGATGAGAAATTTGATGGACATGGGTTGTCCTGATAATTTGTGCAGCTTGGTTCGTGACTTCCTGAGGGATAGGCGGATTAGCCTCAGTTTTGGTGGGCGGAAGTTAGAAAGAAACTGTGCTAGGGGTTGTCCCCAGGGCTCCTGCTGCGGACCTATTCTGTGGAATATTCTGGTAAACACCGTTTTCCAGGAGGAGCTCCCTGAGGGAGCCAGGCTGGTTCTCTATGCTGACGACCAGTTCCTCATCATTGAGGCTGCTTCGAGAGCGAAGGCTGAGAAGTGTGTTGAAACTTCTCTCCAAATTCTCTCGATCTGGGCCCATGACTCTGGCCTTAAGTTCAATGTCTCCAAAACTAAAGCCCTCAGCTTTAATCCTAGGGACATAATAACAAAAAGGAAAGGGATCAAATGGGAACACAAGCCGGCTATCCGGATGGAAGGACGGAGGGTAGCGTTGGTCAATAGGATGACCATCCTGGGGGTAGTCATTGATGACAAAATGGGTTGGCAATACCAGGCGGAGGAGATGGTGGCGAGAGGCAGGGAGGCGTTGTGCAGGCCTGTCCTGGTTGGCTCTCAACAGGGGGGGGGGGAAGGAGGGTACTATTTTTAGGAACCTCTGCCCTCCTGTGTCGAGCCAATCTTGCTATATGCTTCCGGGGCTTGGTGGCGCCGAAACAGGGATCAGAAGGTGGCAACAACTCTAGAGAGAGTGCAGAGGACAGCGGCACTCAGAATCACAGGGGGATATCGCACTACCAGCAGTGAGGCCTTTTTGGTCCTCGCTGGGCTTATTCCCCTGAATTGAAACTAGAGGAGGAGACCATCAGACAGAAGATCTGGGAGAACAGGGAAGATGCCCTGGGACTTGAAGCGGGGGCCCTGGAATCGAAGAGGGATCCAAGGAAGCCTCCGCAGTGGTTGCCAAAGTGGAATTGGAGTCCTGGAGGGCCGACAGGGATTGGCACGGAGGTTTTCACTGATAGTAGTAAGTCTGGAACCAATACTGGAGCTGGGGTAGTGATATTCACTAATGGAGAGCTGATCTTCCAAGAAAGTTTAACACTCAGAGTGGACGAATTGGTCTTTTCAGCCGAGCTGGTTGCGATCAGGGTAGCCCTCAGAGTGTGTGCCGTGAAGAACTTCAGCCCGGACCGCCTCTATTCAGATTGTATTCCGGCACTCGTCGCCATCAATCTGGAGAAAGGGTCAACTCGCGCATCAAATAATCCAGGAGCTGGAGATGATGACGCGGGCTCCGGAGCTCCCTTGGTTTAGGAGACACAGCCTCATCGAAGGTAATGAGTTCGCAGACAGGATCGCTAAGGCAGGATGCTTAAGAGGTAGATCACTGAGGACCCCAGTGACCAAGAAAGAAGTTTATAGGAGGATCAGGGGGCACGTCCAGGACTTATGGTTGGACAGATGGAGGAACAGTGTGAAGGGGAGAGGTATTCAATGGGGTAACAACACCCAAGTACCTCTGTAAGGTAATGTCCCACAAACTCATTAGGGTATTTCGGGACATGGGCTCTTCCCCAAGTCTCCACAGATTTAAAATTAATAGAAACCCTGATTGCGTCTATGGAGAAAGGGATGTGAATGCACGCCAATACGTCTTGGATTGTCCAAGGGTAGTGGGTGTGCAGGAAGAGAGAAGGAGGGCGAGGGGCGCGATCGAGAGTAAGCTGCTGAGAAATCACAGCAAGCTTCTTGAGAAAGCTCACGACGTGGCAGCTGATCTTTTCCTCAGCTGTGAGTGAACAAAGTCGACCGGGGGCTGCTTCCCCGCGGTCCCTGCTGGACACAGTAGATAGTTTCCTATTTTGCTGTGATTAAAGGCCACCGGTATAGAAATCCTTCCAGACACGTTGTCTGGGAGGTGGTGTTTCCAGGTACAATGTCCAAGCACTAGCTTAATTACCGTTACTTGGCTTATGAGTTGAGCAGAATAGCAGCGAGGGGCATGCTTCGCATGCCGGCTTGTGGACCGAAAGGTCTGGGTGGCCATATGCTTCTAGGGTATACCAACTGTGCTTAGGTGGGATCCTCCAGTTCTTGTTTATTTTGTCTACTGTAGCAAGGGTTCTGTAGCAAGGGTTCTTTGGTGCCTTTTTTTGCTAGCGCATCAGCAGCTTCATTGCCTTCAATGCTAACATGTAAGGGTATCCATTAAAGGTGAATTTTTGAGGTATTGAGAGTTTTTGGAGATAACCAATTATGTTCCTGCTTACTTTGTCTCTAAGTTCATCTGTGTGACTCAAGTGTTGTATGGCACTTCTACTATCAGTAAGAATCCATATATCGTGATGTTTAATGTTTCTGATGGATTTTAAGACTTCATAGATGGCTATAAGTTCTGATCTGAAGACTGAGCAAAATTCTGGGTTTCTTCTGTTTTTTTTTTTCTCATTGCCATTTGTGGTTTTAATGAGAGAGCCACTGCCAGTGTGTCCCAACTCGTCTCTGCTACCATCGGTATAGATAGTTGTTGCATTTTTAGGAATTTTATTAATAACTAGACGGGTGACCCGGGCTTCGCCCCGGGATTGACCCGTGTGCATATCTACCCGAGTGATATATATTCAGATAATTTTTTTTTTATAATTGTTTGTTATTAGCATTATCTATTTGTTTGCATCAGCCTAATTTAATCTAATCTTTGATAGAGGGCGCTGTTCGTGAGCTAAGTAGAATAATTTGAATATATAGTTTTAAGTTGGGCATACCCGAGACATTTGGCCTATATCGACAGATGAATCAGCTCTATAATCAATATGGGCATTATACTGCAAACCTGAAAAAGGCTTATGAGTCCAAAGCTGAATACGCTGAACAGGAACTTGCATAGTTTGTGTAGCTGCGACGCGGGCTTCAGAATACCTAAGACGGCGAAGCGCACGACGCGTCTCACTTTGAAGTGGTGTCTCAATAGCTCTAGCATTCCTATATCTCCTGGAAGCAGCCGTATTCCTACCAAGTAAACGTCGGCTGTGGCGAGGAATATTCTGATAAAAAATTAGATTGAGATTAATAACAAAAGCTTCAAAACCAGCAATTTCTAAACAAAGCATAAAAATTTCCTGTCTTTTTGAGGTAAAAATCAAAATTTTTAAATTTTTTATTCAAAATAACCTTCAGATATGTTAAAAAGATTTTAAAAAACTAAAATCATAATATTATATATTACCAAAAATTAATGTACAAAACCAGTTATCATTAAAAAGCTTCAAAAATAGACCAACCGCTGGATACGGCAATGAAAAAGCATGATTTTTTGAGCTAAAAAATAGAAATAATTTTCTAAAATACAAAATACAACCCCTATATGTTAAAAAAAAAACTATAAATAATCTAAATATAAAATATTCAATCAAATAAATTAAAATATCTTTAAAAAACTTTGAAAAAGGACTTCAAAAAGACAAATAAATGAATCCGTAAAAGAAATCCCTTGCTTATTTAAAAATATAAATAACCTATTTTTTAGATACAACTCATATATGTAGAAAATATAATAAATAAACTGTATGGCATATTCTGAAAAAAAAATCTAGATTGAGATTAATAACAAAAGATTCAAAACCAGCAATTTCTAAACAAAGCATAAAAATTTCCTGTCTTTTTGAGGTAAAAATCAAAAATTTTAAATTTTTTATTCAAAATAACCTTCACATATGTTAAAAAGATTTTAAAAAACTAAAATCATAATATTATATATATTACCAAAAAATTAATGTACAAAACCAGTTATCATTAAAAAGCTTCAAAAATAGACCAACCGCTGGATACGGCAATGAAAAAGCATGCTTTTTTGAGCTAAAAAATAGAAATAATTTTCTAAAATACAAAATACAAACCCTATATGTTAAAAAAACTATAAATAATCTACTTTTAAAATATCTAAGCAATTAATTAAAATTTTGTTAAGGTCCTCAAAAAAGACATAAAATTAAGCACATTAATGAAATTTCAAACTTTTTAGTGAAAAAAAAATAGAAATAACCTTAGTCTTATAAAAATACTAACCACGTAAGTTAGAAATAGCATATATAATCTGTATATAAAATAAAAAAGAAATAAATTAAAATTAGCCTAAAAATTTATCTAAAATATAAAAATGATCTCATCAAGTAAAGCTTCAACTTTTTTTGGTATAAAATATGAAAACTATAAAATAAAAGTATCTTACCATGTATAAAAGTTATTAAAATATATATAAAAAAGATTAAAAATAATTTTCCAAGAAGTTCAAAAGTGTAAACACTTTCGAAAAGCCTAAAAATTTATCTAAAAAATAAAATTGAACTCATCAAGTAAGGCTTCAACTTTTTTGGTATAAAATATGAAAACTATAAAATAAAAGTATCTTACCATGTATAAAAGTTATTAAAATATATATAAAAAAGATTAGAAATAATTTTCAAAGAAGCGCTAAAGTGTAAACACTTTTGAAAGTGTAAACACTTTAACTCTGTTGAATTTTTTTGTATTTTATCGATAACAGCAAAGTTATGTATGTTAAAGTTAGGGAAAATATTTTGATGTTAAGCAAAACCTGCTCCATCTCGTTTTACATAAATGTTGAAAATTTGGTCGAAATTGATGCATTGTAACGAAAGTTTTTAGTGAACAACACTTATGAAATTTCCATTTTATTAATATAGATTTCTAATGATAATTGTTTTAAGTATTCTGGATTTTGGTATTGTCTGTTGGTGGGTTCATTTAAAGTGGCATTAAAAATAACATTTTGTTAGAGGTTCGCATGGATATATTTTTTCAGCTAAATAATATTTTTCCACTTTATATTTTAAAAATCCATTTCTTTTGGCCAGGTGGAGAGGGCCTTCTTTTTTGAGTCTTATATTGGGTTCCCAATTAAGTATGTAATTGAAAGTTCTGTGTTTGTTTCCATAACTCTTGATTTTGTTTATATGTTTTGGCAGATTGTAGCTTATTCTATTCTTTAAGGGCATAATGTCTGCCTCGTAAAGTACAATATCATTAGGGCAGGTATTTCGAAGACCTGTAATAATTCTAGCTGCGCTTAGTTGTATCCTTTCCAGTGATTTTAGATTTGTTTCAGATGCTGTACCATAGATTTGATATCCATATTCAAAGATAGGTCTAATTAGAGATGTGTAAGTTAATTTTAGTGTGGTTGCATCGGCTCCCCACTCTCTTCCTGAAATATATTTCAGAATTTTTAGTCGGTCTCTTCCTTCTCTAATAACTTCTTCAATATGTTTACTGGAGTTAATTTCTGGATCCAGGGTGTAGCCAAGATATTTAGGATGTTTATTATATTGTAATTGTTGTTCTTTCAGAATAATGTTTGGTCTTCTTTTGTATAGTTTCTTATCGGTAGTAAAAAGACAGGTTTCAGATTTTTGGGGGTTAATTTCTAATTTATGTTGATTAGCAAATTTTTCTATGTGGAGAAGAGTCTTGTTCAAATCCCTTTCAGCTTTTTTTCCCGTTAGTGTTGCTGCTCCATAGAATAATCTCATCAGTGAAAAGTCCAATATTGGTTTTATTTGAACATTTTTCTTCTATGCCTGCAATAAATGGGGTGAAGAGAGTTGGGCTATGGACTGATCCTTGTGGCAAT
The DNA here is from genome assembly GCA_030710605.1 of Cordylochernes scorpioides. Taxonomy (NCBI): domain Eukaryota; kingdom Metazoa; phylum Arthropoda; class Arachnida; order Pseudoscorpiones; family Chernetidae; genus Cordylochernes; species Cordylochernes scorpioides. The sequence goes on along the minus strand of CP092877.1, from coordinate 19,969,279 downwards.
CCTTGGTACAATTTGAAGGTTTTAGATAGAGTTCCATTATATTTGACCCTGATGTATCTATTTTTAAGGAAATCATTTATCCAAGTGATAGCTTTTCCATCAATTTTGAAATGTTTGTATAATTTTGTAATTAACTTGTTTTTCCATACCTTATTAAAAGCTTGTTTAAGGTCTAAAAAGCAGCTATGGTGTGGTCAGTTGGTTTTTTTCTTTGTGCATCTTTTACCTTTTGTGTGAAAAATAAATCCTAAATCCATATGGTTCTTCTGGTAAGAGATTTCTTGTGTCGGGGTGGTAGGTGAGTCGTCTGAGTATAATATTTTCCATTAATTTGCAGCAAATATTTGTTAGGGAGATAGGTCGGTAGTTTTTTGGGTCATCAGCAGATTTGTCAAGTTTTTTAATGGGAATTATTGTTGCATTTTTACAGTCTTGAGGCAATTTTCCAGTTTTCCAGGAGTTATTGAAAATATTAAGAAGTCTTTCTTTGCCAATTTTGCCCAAGTTTGATATCATTCGGCCATGGATTCCATCTGGCCCAGGAGTTTTGTTTAGGTCAGTGTTTTCTAATGCATAAGCTAGCTCTTTCATATTGATTTTTTTTCATGGAAAATATTATGAGTGCTGGTGACATTTTTACAGTCATGAATAATCTTTCGGGCCTTTTTTCAACCTTGATTTTACTACTTATTTGATATGAATTACCTAAAAGATTGGCAGCAATTTTGTCATTAGTTGCTGGTGTACCATCTGTATTCTTAATCATATTTGTGTTTTCAGTTTGTGGCTGGACTCTGTCAATTTGTTTTGCCTAATTTCAAAGTTTTGTATTTGGGTTTCTTGGGTTCAGGTTTTCACAAGTTTGTTTCCATTTTTCCCTTTTCACATTTACGTATAATCATTTTTGTTTTTGCAAATACAATGTTCAGTTCAGTTCTACAATTTTTTTGGTTTTGGGTGCAGTTTTTGGTAGTTCATTTCTTTTAGTTATAAGTGTTTGATTTTTATTTTGCCTGGTGTGTATAATTTGGAATCCATTTCTTAATATTACCTCTTGGTATTGAAACTTTGGCTGCTTTAATAATGGTGTTTTCGAAAATATAATATTAGCCTTTTTGAAGTTCCAGCATTTTTCTTAATTGAACTAGTTTTGGTCTTGGTGCTAATTTCTGTCAAATTAGACAAATGATCACTTCCAAAACCTTTTAATATTTGCTATTTGCATTTGTGGAAAATGTCAGGCTTGTAAAAACTTATATCAAGGGCTTGTGCAGTATTATAGCTTGTAGGAATGATGGGTAGGATTCCCATCATTTAAGCACATGAAGGAATTGTCGTCAAATATGTTTGATAGTATTTTGCCTCTTGGGTTTGGCGTAGAACATCCCCATTGTTGATGTTTGGCATTAAGGTCACCTACAATAATAGTGTTGTCTGTAAGATATTGAGCCATTGTTCCATCGTCAATAAATGTTTTGTTTGGAGGGTGATACATATTGTATATGTTGATGGTTTAGGTTTGATTGAGGTAGACTTTGATACCTTGGGCTTCGAGGTCTAATGTGTTTGGAATATTAACGGCTATGTCCTTATAAAGGTCATTTTAAGGTCACCTACAATAATAGTTTTGTCTGTAAGATATTGAGCCATTGTTCCATCGTCAATAAATGTTTTGTTTGGAGGGTGATACATATTGTATATGTTGATGGTTTAGGTTTGATTGAGGTAGACTTTGATACCTTGGGCTTCGAGGTCTAATGTGTTTGGAATATTAACGGCTATGTCCTTATAGTACAAATTATTGATTAAAAATGCTAGGCCACGCTCTTTAACAGCATATACAGATGGATTCTCAGACCTTACCTCAAGTAATGGAGGGGCCGGAATTAACATAATACTGCAAGATGGAACAAACATCAAAATCAAAGAAGGAGCAGGACATATTTCGTCAAACTACACTTGTGAACTGACAGCTATCTGGAAAGCCCTTGATGTATGGCTTAACCGACCATCCCTGCATCAAGCAGAAGGATTTTAATATACAGTGACTCCATATCCGCTCTAGAAGCAATTCAGAAGGGCAATACTAAAATCACACAGAAAATACACTCGTTACTTACCCAACTGGAACCATTGGAGAATAACTACATTCTACATTGAATCCCTGCCCATGCTGGAATCAGGGGTAATGAAATGGCATTCGAATTGGCAAAGAAAGGCAGAAAGTTGAGCCAAAGGAAAGAACAAATGTCATTATTTGACGCTGATTCTTTGTCAAAATACAAGATAATTAAACAAAAAAAAATAAGAAAAGATCAAAATGCGAAATAAACTCTGAGAGAAAAATGACAAAAACTATAACAAGACTTAAAACAAAACACTATAAAGGAATGACAATACATCCAAATGGCACAAGAACCTATAGGGCATGCAACAATTGTCCTGGTGTGGAACTTACACCTACCCACATATTCTCATAGCCAGCAATGGCCGCAGCCTTGCAGAAATTTGACATAGACCCTGAGCAGCAGCTCTACACACCCAAGATAGTGGACATTGCTGCTGCTGTAATGGAGATGCATGGATACATCTGAGGCTCTTTATTGGACACGACAACAACAACAACGGCATTCCAGAGTAAAATAAATTATCAGGGATAGATACATATTTTTCAAATGAATTAAAATAAATATAATCGATACTGAGTGAGATTTGAATTAAAAATATTAGAAATTTGTTATATTCGGAAACAAACCGTATCTATAATATCAATTTTCTTTTTGCTACATGTTTTAATTTGCATTTACCTATTTTACATATCTCTGATTGTATTTGAAAATCGTTAACCAATTCTTCATACTTTTGGCGAAGTGGTGTTTTATTAATTTGTTATTTGATATTATTAGGGTTCTTTCCTGGTATTCAAAAAGGAAAAAATACGTGTCGATCAGTTATATTTTTCAATTTATCAAACAATTTGGCCGCTGAATCTCTGATTCTGGTAGAGCGCCATCTGGCGAATAAAATTGTAACTAAAATCAATTTCGAATTTTTCATTATTCGCCATAAAAAATCCCATTGCATCCTGAAAACAATGGTGTTTACCGCATTGCTCTAGCGCAAATATTCGCGGAGTTATTAATTTTTCAAATAGTGCGCGACTTTTGGATCACCCTGTATATATATTCATACTAGCCGAATGACCCGGGCAACGCCCGGGTTTTACCGATTAAATGCTTTTATTCAAATACTATTCGTTACAATTATAAATTGGCGCCGTGGATGTCATTCTTCTGAAACGTCCCGCTCGAAACTTTGTGTCTGAGAAGCGATATTTTTATAAAGAGATGATCTGGCTTTGTGTCTTCTGCTCGAATGAATGTTTTTCTGTTAGAAATTTGTTTCTGCATACTAAAAATGAACTTGTTTCACCCGTGGTCTCTGATTTTTGGAATTTTTCCGGATATAATTTTGTATCTGATAATCAAATATGATACAGCAATATTGTCATAATCATTTTCTGACTAAAAAAAAAACAACTATTTTTGCCCAGAACCTGTCAATTTCATTTTTTCTTGGCTAAAAATGCGACAAATATATCTTCCATATTTTTTCTATGTCCTGTTAAAACACGTTTTACATGTACATTAGGTCAGCTGATATTACCTCCCATCTTCACCGCTAGAGGCGCTGCTTGCGAGCGAAAGAGCAAATTTGCAACTCAAATTTGCAAATAACTCGAAGAATATTCGGGATAGAGACCTGAAATATTCAATATAAGTTTTTCCAGATTCTACTATACATCCTGCTAAAATTTCAGTCAAGTTATTCACGTATTTTACGTAAAAGCATTCCATTGACAAAAGCAAACGATGACAGAATTGATGACTCTGTGATACTTGTATATTTTAATAATAATAATATAAATGAGTTTTTTTTTTTTTACCTTTACCAATAATATCGATACTGTGTGTGAAATTCTCATTAATATATATACAAAAAAATATATAAATATAGCAACATGCCTTAGCAAAGTAGTAAATAAATAAAATATATGTCAAGTAGGCTAAGATTTAAAACTCAACAATCCAATTCACATTTAAAGGCGATGTTTCTGTACAAAAATTCGAAGCACAAAAGGGTTGCCAATGTCTAGTAACTTGAAGTTTAAATCATTGTCAAATTCATGAACTCAATTTGCAAGATTGAATTTAAAATATCTATACATGAAGCTACATTATAGTCACTTATGATATTTGTCAGAATGTGCATCGGCTGTATGTGGACGGAATTGCCAACTCTAAGAGTGCTAAATGAGGCGAATTGAGGTGAAAGTAAAGCTGATATAAGCGTATTGTTTCTGACTTGTAAGCACACTATAGTCAATAGCGATGTCAAAATCTCGAGAAAAGAAAATGTGATTGCGCGAGGAAGAAATCTTTGCGGGAAAGCGCAAGCTAACAAGAAGATAGGACTGTTGAATTTAAATGAGGTCTATTTCTTTCAAATTTATTGAATTTCATCAATGGATTAGCGATGAACATAATAAACGATAAAAATTACAATATGCGATTTCGTATTCAAAAGCGATAAAATTACTAATATTGCATGCAATTTAAATTATAAAAAGAAACTAAATTGATTTGAAAAAATATATATATATTGCTTCAGCAAGTTTTGCGATGAAAACGTTGTTATAAAGGACTTAAATTGAACAGTAAGACTGGAGATGATGAGCCCATGACCCTCTGGATGTTCTTTAGGGAAAAAGTCATTTAGAGCGAAAGGAGTCTTGATAAGAAAAGAGATATTTGCTTATCATATACTATTATGAAAATTCGAAACTATTATAGACGCGTATGATTCTTTCAAAAATAAAACAGTTTCTACTGCCTTTACTGCAATGCAAAAATTGATGGGAGGCCATTGCTCAGCAGGAAGGGCAGTAGAAATTGTTTTATTTTTAAAATAATCATACGCGTCTATAATAGTTTCGAATTTCACAACAGATGGCGTGCTAATGCATCAACATATATTTTTATGTTTAAATGAATAAAATTCAAATAAAAATGAAAATTACCTGAGAATTGGTGGACTTGTTAGAGGATTCCTAATAAGTTTTACCGTTGTGTTCCTGAAAACTCTTTTTTTATTCTTGAGAGGAAGCATTAGTATTCGTTTTTATATCAGTGAAGGGTGAGAATACGAAGAAATAATTCTGAGAATATAAGGCTAACCTTGATAATAATATTAAGTAGTACATAAAGCGGAGTTATAATATATTGTTTATATTTTGGACTTGAATATCAGGATGATAAAGTTGTTGATATTCAGTTATTCAAAAATATGATTTTCGAAAATGTAAAGGATCTCTTCGAATCACGCAATGATCTTTTAACGTTTTTTGGGGTTGATTTTGATGTCGTTTTTTTATTATATCCTCATTATATAATCCCGCAAGATATAACAATTTTTGAATTTGACGTGGAATAAAATCAGGTCAGACGAAAGTCATTTTAAATAACGAAAATAAAATTGTGCGCTTCGGCCATCCAGAATTCTTGAGTCAAAAGTTGTCGAACGCGACGTTTAAAATCAGTTAATTGGAATCAAACGAAATTTAATTTTCGCCTGGAGAATATTGGATCAATCTAATTATTTTAATTAGGTACTTTGCTATTCAAATGAGACTTTATGTCGTTCTTTAAGTTCTCATGGGATTTTGTTGATAAAATTTATACATTGAGTTTACTCTTCCTTCGAAACTGGTTAAATCTAATTTAGATTTTTTCATAATAGTTTCGAATACTTTTTTCCATATCATCAAATGGTATATCATTCTTGACGTTTGACATCAGACGTTTAGTTTGTCGAATTCTCTGCTGAGTTTAAATATTTTGATTTTCTTTAGTTAGAACCAACAATTAGTTGATAACTTTAGTATTCATTGCCTGGAAACTTGCTTTTCGAGTTTTGAGAAATTTCGGAGGATTTCCCTTTTAGATTTTTCTTTTCAATTTTATTATAGTTTTACATGTTCTTCATTTGATCACCAAGTTGGTAATCACCAGAACAAAATTAATAATTCAGAAGTACCTCATATGTACTCAGCTTATGATAGCCATTTGTTCATTTTTCTGGTGTTCATGTCTTTATTAATTTACTCTAATTGTTTGTGGGAATACACGCTTCATTACCTAAAGGAAAATCTACGATACAAACTTGATAGAAAATAAAAACAACAATTATAACTATGAATATCATTTATGTTAAACATTTAGTATATATGAAAAAAATATATTTTCCAAAAATATTTTTTCTACGCAATTTTCAATTTCGTGAATGGTAGCGTGCAATTATTAGGTCTTATGTCAGTCAAATAACTTGAGGATAAAAGCTGAAATGAGATATTACATTAGAAATAACAAATTCGTTTAGATGATAAACAAAGTTCCTTGATGAAACAGTGTTTTACTAGGGAAGCGCATTATTTGGTGTATTGACATTTTCTCGTATTATTAGAGATAGATGATAGCTGGGAAGTTGTCTGTTAAACGATAGTTTTAAGACTTTATTACTCCATATGGCCAATAGGTTTTCTACTACAGAGATATAATCCTTTGATGTATTGATAGCATTCAAATAGCTAACTTCAGTTTTAGTTGTCGTTTTGATTGCAATTTATATTTGGGTTTGAATTTATGGTTGAATAATGATGAGGATGATGCAGAAACAAATCTGGAAGTATTTTGTTCATTCACGAGAATCCCAAAGGTTTTCACCAAACTTCGAAAATTAGATGTTCATTTCTAAGGCTCCAGCTATCACTCATAGGCAAAAATACAAAGCTTCATTTTCTTTCAGTATTTACAAATATAAAACTTTTGAAATTTCAAATAAGATTTATAAAATAAAAGATTCGATACAAAATTGTTAAATTATAAAAACATTCTAATACTTGATCATTACATGATTAGATTAATTGGCGTTCCTACTTTGGCTATACTGGTATGTCATTTGAATTTCTTAGATATGCAAGATGAAGTCTCTTTGAATATATATTCCCAACATCTCCGAATAACGTCGTCTTAAATTGCAGATTCAAGCTCTGTGAGTGATATGAGTGATAGCTGGAGCCTTAGAAATGAACATCTAATTTTAGAAGTTTGGTTAAAATCTGAAAGTGCTAAGAGGATGGTTGGCAAATGAAATATAACTTGACAAACCAACGCCATTTTGGACACTGCCATACCGATGATGAAAAGATTAATAAATATATTCAACAGGAAATATTAATTCTTTTTTTATTATCAACTAGATATGTCACGTGAAGATAGAGGCTGCCTGGCTAGCATTCATATTTCTTGAAAAAATATACTTCGGCCAGTATAAATCTGAAAGGATACCATGAAATAATGGTATCCTTTGATGTCAAATCACTTTTCACCAATATCAACAGAACTCTAGGTCTAAAAGAGCTATGGGAATATTTTGAGGTGAAGAGACAAGATTGCGAAAACAAGGGATTAGAAATCAACGAAATGATAGAAGGCTTTAGGTTATGTTTAGATAATATTTACTTCAGATATGGGGATAAATTTTACAGGCAAAAAGACGGCACTGATATGGGTTGCCCTACAAGCATGATCATTGCTGACATCGTAATGGAATCGGTAGATAAAAAGGCAATCTTGATTGAGGGAATAAAAATCTGGGGCCGCTATATAGATGATGCTTTTGCAGTGATCGGCAAAGAAAATCTTAATGGAATCATGGCCATGTTGAATAATTTAGAAAGAGGAATAGAATTCACGGTTGAAACAGAAAGGGAGGGATTTTTATCATTTTAGATGTAGGACTAACTCGCAAAGAAGATGGTTCTATTTTAACCAGCGTATACAGAAAGCCAAAAGACTGTGGTAGACGTTTAAATTTTAATTCCAATAATCTTATAATACATAAAAGACAGGTGATAAAATATCTTGTACAAAGAGCCAAACAGGTATGCACAGACCGAGATATTTATAAAAAAGAGATAATGAAAATTAGAGCAGAACTAGAACAATCTGATTATCCAGTTGGTTTCACAAACAAATGGATTAGAAGATATGAAATAGATAGGCCAAATTCAAATAGGAATAAAGATGATTGCAATAATATAATTATTCCATATTTTAGAGATATATATAACGAAATATCTAGAATTTTGAGAAAATTTAAATATAATATTTGGTATAGTACGGGGACAAAAAGGGAATTTTTAACTAGAAATAGCATAATGAAGGATAACATAGGCACATCAAAACCTAGTAATGTAATTTATGGGATTAAATGCACACAATGTGACGAAATATATGTAGGAGAAACAGGCCGTAATTTAGGGACTAGGATTAAAGAACACCAACAGGGTTTAATGGGGAGAAGGGCGTTAAGCAAAATTGGAGAATGTGCATTATATTCAGGACATAGGCCAGATTGGAATTATATTGAGATATTTCATAGGAATATAAAATTTTAAAAAGAAAGATTATTTTTAGAGGGGTGGGTATCACGGTAAATGGGGAAAATAACTTTGAATGTATTTGAAGATATTCCGCTACAATACAATTTGTTTTTAAATTTAAAAAGTAGTTATAAAGGGTAAGTATAAATTGTACATAATAGATATCGATTAATATATACTATTGTGAAATATTTCAAATGTTAATATTATTTTTTAATATTTATATTTGTTTATATTTTCTCAATATATATAGGTATATCATAATTTTATTTCAAAGATCATAGTCTTTTGTGAGTTAAATATTTATTTTTGACTCGTGCTTTAGATGTTGTACAAAATTTCGAATATCGCGTGAGAACGCCCTTAGAGCCTTAGAATAATTTTTAACGACTTGCTATATGTTTTAATTTTTGTTTGCTCCTGACGAGGACAAAAGCCTTTTGTCGAAACGTATGAGGTAATAAAAAGATTTATACTGGCCGAAGTATCTTTTTTCAAGAAATATATATGTCACATTTTTCATCTTTTATATTAATAATTGTGTGTTTATCCTATATATAATTTGAATACATTTTTTATTAACCTCAAATTTCCATATAACCCTTGAATTTAACAAGTTATATTTCTAACTTTCTCTGTATTCCTTTGTTATGTAAATAGGCATCCTACATTTTCCCCTACAGGAGGTTCCGCTGACTGTATATACAAGCCTTGTATAAGCCTCAGCACACTTTGTCTTTAGAGCACTTTGTTATTGGCAGCCCGCTCTCTGCAGCCGTCCGCTTATCATCTTTCTGAACGGCAACTTGATTTTTTATCACACTCTACTTAAAATATATTTATTTTATTTTTACTAAGTTCCAATTTAAATTTTGTACCATTCGCCTACTGCCATTCTTTTCGCAAACAACATTTCTTTAAGCGTTGTCGAATAGCTCTGCAACAAGGGTGTTGTGTGCCTATGCAAGTGTATACTTGTATGTAGGTCGATTATATTGTTGCAAAGTTGTTATAGTACGTTTTGTTTGTGAGAAAGAAAAATTAAATCTGCTATCAACATCATTTTTATTTGATTGTATATCAGAATTTACTATTTTATAAACAAATAAAAGTATCAAGAATTTCTAAATATTAAGTTAAATGTTTCAAGACTGAGATATATGTGGAATATAGATTGGCCCGAGGCAAATGAAATATTAAAATGATATATATAAAATCTTCTAGAAATTGAAATAAAATCCCTCATGTAATTTTCGAGTTCTTTAGAGATGCAAATGTTTTCATTGAGAGATATCTTACTTCAAGTGAATTCATTGAAATCTCTCTAAATTATTTGTTGCTCCAACGAGTATAATACTCTGAAAAGATTTAATTATATCTCCCGTAGAGAATACTATTAATTAGTATCTCGAGTGTGTATTACAAAGAAAATACTCACAAGTGACAGGGAAATTTGTGAAACAAAGTATAATTAAGAACTTGACAAACCTAGCCCAATTATTCTTATTCTAAAATATCAACTCGCTACCATATATATCTTTGTAAAAAATAGACACTTCAGCCAGTTAAAGTTTTTTTCTATCGACGTTTCAACAAAATTATTCTGTCTTCGTCAAGAGAAATAATTAAAAATAAAGCATTTAGCAAGGCGTTGAAAATTTTAAAGGAGAACAAAATTTAACGTCTTGATGAATGCTTTATTTTTATTTATTTCTACTGACGAAGACAAAGGAATTTTGTTGAAACGTTAAGAAAATAAAACTCTAACTGCCCGAAGTGTATATTTTTTACAGAGATGTGAATGTGTCGCCCAAGCAACCTTTATCTTAAAGGCCATATATATCATTACTGCAATCAAATAAAATTGGGTCAACCTGGCTCATAAACGGTGAAACCTTTAAGAATTTTCGCCAGTGGACATTGGAGTCATAAACTGACGAAATCTCTAAGAATGTGAACCACTGTGAATGGCCGAGACTTCAATACATTAATTTCTTCGAGTAACGGCTGGATGACATTTTAAAACACGACAGCAAAACTTATAGTAAATATTCTTATTTCTTTCGAAACAACTGGACCACAAGCCTTTAAGTAAAATGACTTTTCTTCACGACCCAAAATACGATCATGAAAGCTCGACCAGTTTTATTAATTAAAATGTGAAAAAAAAGAATCGTTATCAATTTATTTCTCGTATTTTTAATTATATCAACGGTTTATGTTTTTTCTTTTACCAGGAGATTGTTCATAATTTGAAAGAAATGATTACTTGGATCATTTAAAGTCTAAATTTTCAAAGATATGGCTGAATTTATATGTAAGTTTTGGTATCAATCATAATCATCATATCATCAAAATCATAATCATTTTGTCATCTGTCATGTTCAGATTCTCTAAAATATTCTAAAACGTGAGGTCCAGTGAGTCAGGTTCCAGAAGAACCTAGTAGCTGTTCTCGGTTGCAGATCAAACTCTATCGAAAGACGCATAAATCGTGCGAATCCTTTAAGAAAAAACGGAAATCTTTATACAGGAAAATTCTAATTTCATTAAATATCTCCAGAAACCTGTTGTATTATTTAATTCAACTGATAATTATATAATACTAGTCGAATGACCCGGGCAACGCCCGTGTTTTACCCGATTGAATGTTTTGATTCAAATACTATTTGTCACAATTATAAATTGGCGCCTTAAATAAATGCATATACAAGGTATGTCCCATAAGTTCCCGGACTGGGTCCATAAAAAAAAAGGTAAGATTTTTTTTTTATTTTTTAATTAAAACTTTTCAAAGTAATCCCCCCTTGCTTCAACGCACCAGCGCCATCGTTTCTCCCAATTGTCGAAACAGTTTTTATAAGCTTCTTTTGGAATGCTCTTCAATGCTAACGGCGATTTTTCTATTATGTCATCCCTGGTGTCAAAATGTCTTCCTTTTAGAACTGCTTTAAGTTTGGGGAACAGGAAAAAGTCATTTGGTGCGATGTCTGGGAAATAGGGTGGTTGAAGTAGGATTTGTGTCCCGTTTTTCGCCAAAAAGCTAGTCATCAAGTGCACTGTGTGAGGGCGAGCATTGTCATGGTGTAGGATCCAGCCACCATTAGTCCATTTTTCTGGCCTTTTTTTTCGAATCGCTTCCCTTTGACGGCGAAGAATGCCCAAATACATTTCCTTAATAACTGTTTGGCCTGCAGGAAGATACTCGTGATGAACAATGCCCTTGTTATCCGAAAAAGCGACCAGCAACACCTTGTTTCTGGATTTTTTGGGTCTAGGCTCACCCTAACCTCTCCACTCGGCAGATTGAGGTTTGGTTTCAGGGTCATAGCCATAGACCCATGTCTCGTCGCCTGTGATTATCTTGTCTTTCCATTCTGGATCCGTTCTTGTCATTTCCATCATGTCCTCACAGGTTGCAAGCCGACACAGTTTTTGCTCATTGGTGAGGAATCTTGGGATGAATTTTGCAGGAGTCTTTTTGAGCTTCAAATCTTCGGTTACGATCCATCCAATCGTTGTTTTAGAGATGCCTGTGTCTTGCTCTAGCTCCAGCAAAGTGGTTCGAGGATTTTCATTTATCAAATCGGTGATTTTTTTGCACATTTTCATCAGTCCTTTGAAATTTTGGGCGTCCTTGACGAGGATCATCTTCAATGGAAATTCTGCCAGCTTTAAATCTAGAATGCCATTCAAAAACAGTTGTTCTCTTTGGGGCGTCATTGGGGAATGCTTTATTAAGCATTTCAAAAGTTTCAGTTGCTGATATTTGAAGTTTCACACAAAATTCTATGCAAATCCTCTGCTTCAATTTTTGTTTCATCGTAAAATCGCCGCAGCGCTAGGTGTGACCTTTAAATAAATTAGAATAACCTTGGCGCGCGCGCAAGTACCGCCTCGATATTGGTACCACCGTGTAGCCAGATATTTTTTCTATAATAAACAGTCAAATTCATTTATATTTTTCATTTATTTATTTTTTTATGGACCCAGTCCGGGAACTTATGGGACATACCTTGTATTAGTTAATAACTATAGCCTATGTGCTTTATCTGTCTATGTACTGTTGGCTTCCGTAGGCGTCTCTTATTGGGAAAAATAAAGAGAGGATCCCATTTAGTTATTAACTAATATATGTATCTATTTAAGGAGCGACCCGCTCCAACACAATAGTTACAAAAAAACAAAAAGCGAGTGGGGGGGGGGGGGGGCAAAGTCAAAAACAAAGTGTCTCGCGTAGTGGCGGCGCCATCGTTACCACGTGATCGTAGCTAACCAATAGGAGAGCGCCATTCCAAAGAAAAAGCAAACGGTGACAGAGATGACGCATGACGCTCGTAACTGTATATAGAATGATGTCCCAAATGGACAAGGTCAGTGTCGCTAAAGTCTTTGCTTCATTTCGCACTCGCCTCGAGACTGTTGTAGCTAATAGTGTAAACTACATTGAATATAAATCAAAACGATATACTTTTATCTAATACAGTGCCAACTATACTATGAAATATTTCATTTTTAGTTGCAATATATATCAGTTAAAATTCCATTGTGTTTTTTTTTTTTTTTTGTCTATTAGATTGAACTCATAAAAGACACTTGTTTAAGAGCAGGTTCACATTGTAATAATTTTATTAGAAAAATAATTGCTCGAAAACAGTTTCAATTGTTACCCCTGAAACCTTGTTTTAAAAATACGATGTTTTATCGGTAATCGCGTACTTTAATTTAACTACGATTGAGGTCGGGTATTTTATTTGAAAATAAAACTTGATGCTTTTTATTAGTTTCTTTAATTAAGCAACGTTGGGCACAAAGCTAATTTTCCTAACAAAGTTTGAGGTTAATTTTTCCTCCTGACCGTAAATGTGTTAGATCTATAAAGTGCTTGCGGTTGGTGTGAAATGAGGGAATTAAAGCCTGCGGTGGCAAGACAGATGCGTCGGCCGTGCGGGCGATAAGGCCAGCCCTGGTGAATATAGATAACGTAGTTAGGACACAATGCTATCAAGACAGCGTTGTCGCCTTAATTTATGTCGCTCCGTTTACCTCACTCACCTCGCGACACTTCCTGACAGAAATAACCACTCCCATAACCTGACTCTGGTGGAGGTGACGAGTAGAAAGTGTTTTCTTCAGCCTTATCAATCGCTGTAAACTACTTTTGATTGAATATTATGCGCTTAAATTATCCTGGAAATAGTGTTTTATATTTGTCAGCTTTATATTGTCGCGAAAAAAAAATTGAAAAGGCTTCCGAATATTTTTGAATATTTATTTAATTAGTTATATGAAAGATTTTAAATATAAAATAAAAGTTACTATGTACATGAGCCAAATCGACCCAACAGTTAGAGAAAGAGGGGAGAACTGATTTATCCCTCCTTCCACGTGGCGCCACTGTTTTCTCCGACCGATCCGTCCATTCCAGATAAGAGGGAGTACCAGGAAACTCTGTCCTCCTGACAATATTTTTTTTTTCAAATTCTATATATAAATGTAATATTGTTTCAAATGTGATGATCCTTTCGACGTATGGATGAACTGGCAGTCGTGTACGTGAGGCGAGTGTTGATGATCTTCCCACACGCGGACAACAAGAAGCAGAGGCAGGGCTAGATGTTAGCACATAGAGGGATCAGGGACAGCCCACGGGACAGAGGTAGAGGCCATGACACAAACTTGGATGCTTATCACCGAGACATGGAGAGAGAGACTGTGTGTTAGACAGCAGCCGTCTGCCGAGAGACACCCCCTAGAATATCTGCTGACCCCCTGTCAAAACACGATTCACATCGATTCTTACAGTAAGTCGACAGGAATCCAATCGAATTATTGCAGTGAGTCGACAGGATCCAACTCGAAATATCTCATAGAGTCGACAGGATCCAATCGAAATCTCACATATATATGTCATAATATATGCTCTTCCAGGAATAATAAAGTAAACCTACAGTCAACGAGAGAGAGAACGCAGCTAAAGTACGGTCATTTGGAATACCAACGACCACATTCCAGAGGGCGACCGCAGGGTCTTTTCTTGGAACCTCAGGTCTATTTTTGGACAGTCAGGGGGTGGTGTCGACACAAAACGGTCGTTCAGCGGGCAGCCTCACGCGCTAGCTCTCTCTTGCTGATTGCCTGGAATTCCTCTTCCAAACTTGTTGTTTCCTTATTTCTCTCTCCCCACATTATTATCATATTGCCACATTGAAAGTCGACAGGATCATATCACAGAAGAGTCGACAGGATTCTACAAGAGTCAACAGTAACTCAACTTATTACAGATAGTCGACAGGATTCTACAGAGGCTTACCAGACCTCATCTTATTACAGAAGAGTCGACAGGATTCTACAGAGGCTTACCAGACCTCATCTTATTACATATATATATATACTAGCCGAATGACCCGGGCAACGCCCGGGTTTTACCCGATTAAATGTTTTTATTCAAATACTATTCGTTACAATTATAAATTGGCGCCGTGGATCTCATTCTTGTATAATATATAAATGAGTTTTAAAAATTGTAAAAAAAAAATGCATCGGCCGGGAATCGAACCCGGGACGCCGCGTGGCAGGCGAGCATTCTACCACTGAACCACCGATGGTTATGAGAAATAGCCATATTTGGGTATTTATTCCATTCACAAAGCAAATGGTGACAGAATTGATTATTAAGAATTGTTGCTTGATGATGACTCTGATACTTGTATATTTTAATCATAATAGAATGAGGTTTATATGTAAATATTTTACTTTTAAATATAATTATAAATCTCAGAGAGTTGAATAATAAATATTTTTGGAAAATGTTCAAATATTTTTATTTTATTCCACTATGTGTGAGGTTTTCAGAATATATTATATAAATGCCTGTACTAGATCTTGTATAAAAGTGAAAACAAGGCACCATTCATTTAAAACAAGCTACACGGAAAGAATAAATAGATTAACAAAAGACTCAACATTTGTTGTAGTTTGTACAATAAAATTAAATTTAAATAGATTATAAAACATTTAACAAAAGATAATTCCATTTATTTTTATACAAAAAGGTTAAATGTATTTTTGAAATAGAAAGCATATTAAAGAATGGGTTTGGTTAGTAAATAAATGCGACCTTTTTCAAATAATGGTCCTTTGTTGAAGTGGATGTTACGTTTATGTCCAAAAAAAAAACACATACATTATGAATTCTCGAATATAATACAGTATAATATTGAGAATCCAAAGTTTATTAAGTGAGATATACAGTCTCTAACAAATTATTCAACGCACCAGAAAGTTGTTCGATTGGGAAAGATGTTGATATATGTGAAGAACATGTATAGGGGAAAAATGATTAAAATATCATAAATATAGATTTTATTGTGTTATTCCAGAATTTTGGTTTCACAAATTAAAAAGTCAATATGCCGTTGGACCCCGACTGGTCTGTATGCAGGCTGCCACCCTGTCTCATGGACTGATAAAGATTGCGGATGGTGTGCTGTGGGATTTCTTGCCAAATTGTCTCCAACTATCTGGGTAAAAGAGTCAACAATCCGGTAATTTGTAATTGTCTTCCCATCACGTCCCAAATGTTCTCAATAGGT
>CP092877.1:19927340-19953081 GCA_030710605.1 Cordylochernes scorpioides | reverse complement strand
CTTCCTATACTTCTATATTCCTATTCTATATACTCCTATATTCTTATATACTTCCTATATACTTCTATATTCCTATTCTATATACCTCCTATATTCTTATATACTTCCTATATACTTCTATATTCCTATTCTATATACTCCTATATTCTTATATACTTCCTATATACTTCTATATTCCTATTCAATATACTCCTATATTCTTTATACTTATCCTATATACTTCTATATTCCTATTCTATATACTCCTATATTCTATATACTTCCTATTACTTCTATTCCTATTCTATATACTCCTATATTCTTATATACTTTCCTATATACTTCTATATTCCTATTCTATATACTCCTATATTCCCTATATACTTCTATATTCCTATTCAATATACTCCTATATTCTTATATACTTCCTATATACTTCTATATTCCTATTCTATATACTCCAATATTCTATATACTCCTATATATTCCTATTCAATATACTCCTATATTCTTATATACTTCCTATTAATTCTATATTCCTATACTAATACTCCTATCTTTCCTATATACTTCTATATTCCTATTCTATATACTCCTATATTCCTATATACTTCCTATATACTTCTATATTCCTTTCTATATACTCCTATATTCCTACTCCTATATTCCTATATACTTCCTATATACTTCTATATTCCTATTCTATATACTCCTATATTCCTATATACTTCTATATTCCTATATACTTCTATATTCCTATTCTATATACTCCTATATTCCTATATACTTCTATATTCCTATTCTATATACTCCTATATTCCTATATACTTCCTATATACTTATATATTCCTATTCTATATACTCCTATATTCCTATATACTTCCTATATACTTCTATATTCCTATTCTATATACTCCTATATTCCTATATACTTCCTATATACTTCTATATTCCTATTCTATATACTCCTATATTCCTATATACTTCTATATTCCTATATACTTCTATATTCCTATTCTATATACTCCTATATTCCTATATACTTCTATATTCCTATTCTATATACTCCTATATTCCTATATACTTCCTATATACTTATATATTCCTATTCTATATACTCCTATATTCCTATATACTTCCTATATACTTCTATATTCCTATTCTATATACTCCTATATTCCTATATACTTCCTATATACTTCTATATTCCTATTCTATATACTCCTATATTCCTATATACTTCTATATTCCTATATACTTCTATATTCCTATTCTATATACTCCTATATTCCTATATACTTCTATATTCCTATATACTTCTATATTCCTATTCTATATACTCCTATATTCCTATATACTTCTATATTCCTATTCTATATACTCCTATATTCCTATATACTTCCTATA
Source organism: Cordylochernes scorpioides (assembly GCA_030710605.1). Classification (NCBI taxonomy): domain Eukaryota; kingdom Metazoa; phylum Arthropoda; class Arachnida; order Pseudoscorpiones; family Chernetidae; genus Cordylochernes; species Cordylochernes scorpioides. The sequence continues at coordinate 19,951,695 of CP092877.1, read as the reverse complement.
TACTTATATATTCCTATTCTATATACTCCTATATTCCTATATACTTCCTATATACTTCTATATTCCTATTCTATATACTCCTATATTCCTATATACTTCCTATATACTTCTATATTCCTATTCTATATACTCCTATATTCCTATATACTTCTATATTCCTATATACTTCTATATTCCTATTCTATATACTCCTATATTCCTATATACTTCTATATTCCTATTCTATATACTCCTATATTCCTATATACTTCCTATATACTTATATATTCCTATTCTATATACTCCTATATTCCTATATACTTCCTATATACTTCTATATTCCTATTCTATATACTCCTATATTCCTATATACTTCCTATATACTTCTATATTCCTATTCTATATACTCCTATATTCCTATATACTTCTATATTCCTATATACTTCTATATTCCTATTCTATATACTTCTATATTCCTATATACTTCCTATATACTTCTATATTCCTATTCTATATACTCCTATATTCCTATATACTTCTATATTCCTATATACTTCTATATTCCTATTCTATATACTCCTATATTCCTATATACTTCCTATTCCTATATACGGAATATAATCGGCCTATAAAATAAACATTCGTTTTTAATTAGCTTCTTTTGTGTATAACACGCGCGCGTTTGAATGGATTATAACATAAAAAAAAGAACATGAAAATATTTTGAGAAAGAGATAAATATTTTTAATTAAAAATAAAAACACGAAACTCTATTTTTATTGAATGAAAAACTACCGAATGTTTTCCAATGAAGTAAATCCAAATAATGTTTTATAGTGAGGTAAGAAATGTTCAGCCAATGTACATTGAAACAATTAAAGTACTGGTTTTCCTTTTCCGTTTAAAAAAACAATCAATTTTTATAAGGGTAGTATTGGTGGGGGTGAATTGCGGAACAAGTTCGGCGTTATCTAAGGAAAAAATAAATCCAGAAACGTATCTAATTTACTTTATAGCTTTCCTATCTCAATTGGCTGATACCATTTGGAAAATGATTTAAAATGTTGGTATTTCGATTAAGAGGAGGCTGTCATATATCAACATTAGGTGGCGCTAGTTGTAGGAGATGGTATAAAGGCGGGTTGATGGATAGACTTCGTCCTCTACTTATTATTTTGTATGTCGTGGTTATTAATTGGAACTTTTTGTGGGATGACACAGCGGTTTTCCTTATTGTTCAGCATAATAAATGACCCTCAGCGCTTTATCCAGCGTCCACGTTCGATATCCTATTTACTGCTACGGTGTTGCATCTTTCAGAATATTCCCTTCCAATGGATAAATCTTCATTTTCGGAAATCTCTATTATTACTATATATATATTGTCAAAAGGCTATCTATATTAAATATATTTATAAATAAAAAAGGGCGTACCTAGATCTATTGAAGAAAAAAAAACTTTTTTTCTCGAAATTTTTCAAGGGATTACTTCCACTTTATCATTTTTTTTCTTTAACAGATTCAGGTACGTTCTTTTTAAGATATACTTATATATATGTTATAATATAAATATTTTAATACGATATATAATCATCTTCTGTTTTTTTTTTTTTTTGGTACAATAACATTATAGCATCGAATTGCACATACGCACAGTCGTGGAAAGATAATAAAAACAGCTTTAATCACAATTTGCTTTAATTCTGCTAGTAAAAAAAAAAAAAGAAAACATATTTTGCTAAAGTACTATCTGACTTAAAGACTTAGCTGTCCAAAAGAAAACAACAACAATGGGTTTATATAGTCCTAAGCCGCGACATCTGGCGGTCGACTTTACAGAGTAATTTGTTCTAGAACAATATAATTTTTAAATAAATTATACATTTTTATGTAACATATATATATATATGAAAAAATGATAGAAAAAAATAATAAATTTATTTATGCTTATGAGGTGATACAGCAACGTCTTTACAATTAGAGAGGAGACAAAATGAATCAAATCTAGAAAAAAGAAGTGAGGAGATCTCGGTCATTAAAGTCTGAGAGGCAAGGCCTTCAGCCAGTTCAGGGCTTCCGGGGTGACTGAGTGAAAATAATAAAAAGGTCAGGTGTTGATATTAAAAATAAAAAAGGCATATCCTGACCGGGAGCACATGCGCTTTTATTATTTTTTTCTATCATTTTTTCATGTGATAAGCGTATTTACGCAGTTTGGCCCTTGAATTCCCATTTCTTGGTTTCTCTGGGCCTCTGGGACCAAAACTCTTTTTGGTCGCAGTGGTACAGCCTATTTCAGGCTGACGAGCGCCAACAGCGCGAAACGCGTTCGTGGATGGCTTATCTTGATTTTCAAGAAATTGAGTTGACCAAATATCAGGGAACAGGCTAAATCAATGTTTAGTTGATTTAACCTGTTCCCTGATATTTTGCCAACCGATATTCTTGATAAATTAAACAGGCTAGTTGATTTCAGTTCCACTAGATGGCTCCCTGCCATCTAAAAAGCACATGTGCATGGTCAGGATATGCCTTCTTTTTTTAAATATCAACACCTGACCTTTTTATCATTTTTTTTCTATTAATTTTTGATGTATATATATTATATTCAAGAATGAATTTCTGCTGATTAGGAAAAAGTATTTTCTGCTGTTAAGAGATTAATTGCTTGTAGAGGAATTATTGGTCATTTGCTATTGTTCTGCAGTCGTGGCAATAATGCTAAAAATAGTTCAGATCATTATTGCTTTAATTTTTCTTATTAATATTAACATAATTAGAAAACACTACCTGTCTTAAGGCGAGTAGAACAAGGAAAATAAAATATTATTTACATAATTATAAAGGTTTTAGCCGGCCCTCGGGAAACAACAAGAATGAGTTTTTATAAGGGAAGCGTGACTTCTGGCGGTCGATTTAGCAGAGTATTTGAATCTATGAAATATAAATTTAAATAAAATAATATTTTAATATAACACTTCCCCCCTGTGAAGAAAATAATATGGGTACAGAGAAAAGTGATAAAAAATATAGTTAGAAAAAGATAAACTGATTGATGGATTCAACAAATATAACATATATATATATATTTATAGTATGTAAATAAATATTTATTATTATGAATCTCTTTTATATAACTGTTAAAATATTGTATATAAGTCTGTATATTATATAAGCCTTTTCATATAATTCTTTAATAATCAAAATAAATATCGTATTGATTCTGTTAATGAGAATGGTTCCAGCACATCAATTTTGATATAGTTCCTGATGATAATTTGTTATCTGCGCTGAATATGTTAAGAAAAGCGATCCCCTGTTCGTTCAACAAAAAGGCTTGCGCCATCTGCCGGAATAAAATTCAACAAAATGTTGATATTTAATCTGATAGATGGCGCAAGCCATTAGAAACGTTTAGTTGTACAATCAGGAAATGCCTTTCTCTAAACTTATCAACCTGATTACTGTACAATTTTATTTCAGTACTTTTTTTAGATGACTAAATCGTTCATATGATTAAATAAACAGAGAATAAACACCGTTTACGTGGAAATTTTGAAAATCGGTTTCATTGATGACATACCAATCCTCAGCATCTAATAATCAAGTATTAGATTATCAGAATTATCAAATTTTAGATTTTCATTTGAGGAGAAAATGCGCACTTACATAGATAATAGATAATAATACATATATACTGTATTAGTATGATTATATTAAAGTCTATTTGGCTTCAAAAATTTATTTCGATTAGATAAAAATTAGAAAATTATTTTGTAGCACGTGCAACGGCCTAATTTATTATTCAATATATATTGTGGCGGTCTTTTGACCCACCGCAAATTTTGAACACGCCTTTCAACCGCCACCACCTCGGCCGGCCATGTACGCTAAGTCGGCGCATGCGCGGCGGCGGTGACGTGGTAAGCACGGGGGAGGATGCCATTGTTTTGACGCCTCCACGAGCGAACGGCCATTTTCATCCTCCCATTTTCATCAAACCTTTTTAAACTCTTCTTCACTAGACTTTAATTTGTAACGATAATAATCACTAATAATTACCATTGATTTTTATTTTTATATTATATCTGCAATAATTAAAATATCTTGAAATAAATAATTGAATCATTTCTTCAAAACCAGACGAACCACCACAATATAATGTAAGATTTTAAATCTCTACACTACGTTTCAGCAACATACAGCAACAATAAAACTCTCTCTCGATAAAAAATATATCATATATATTAGAACTATTCAATTAGTATATTTAGATGTCGTAAAGCGCGCGCGCGCGCAATTTCTTACATTTGCCTTCATATATCTAAATTATGATGCATTAGCGCACCGTGTGTTTTGAGAAATTGAGTGTATTTAATAGGAATAAGAATTTTTTAATAATTAAACAATTATCTACTGCCTTTACTACAATTAAAAATTAATGGGAGGGTCTGGCTCATCCGTGGTAAACCCTCCCATTAATTTGACATTACAGTAAGGGCAGTAGATAATTGTTTAATTAAAAAAGAATCATACGTGTCTAAAATGGTTTCAATTTCTCATATTTTGAACTCTTAAATTATAAATAATATATCGGTAAAAGATAGGAGTAATCAACTATTTAAAAAAGCTATTAACAATTCAGAACAAATATATTTTCTTTGAATATACAACCTAATCAAATTATTGTGACAAAGAAGTATGCTGACAATTTTTTATTTTATTTGCCATTGTTACAAAATAATATATATATATATATAATGAATGTTTGTACGTATGTTTGTTTGTTTGTATGTCCGGTATACAAATTCGCAGTAGTTCACTAATTCAAACCAAAATTCCATACATAGGTAGAAAAATACGGGGAAGACGATATGCTATTTTAAAAATATATAAATCAATTATTAAAACTATATATATTCAAATTATTCTACTTAGTTCACGAACAGCGCCCTCTATCAAAGATTAGATTAAATTATGCTGATGCCAACAAATAGATAATGCTAATAACAAACAATTATAAAAAAATATCTTATCTAAATATATATTACTCGGGTAGATATGCACACGGGTCAATCCCGGGACGAAGCCTGGGTCACCCGTCTAGTTTAAAATATATTCGGATGTTTAAAATATCATTTGACAAATATATGTCGAATATACAATTTATTGAGAAATTACACTATCACCCATCATAGATATATTAGACTTCATATAAACTAAAGGTCAAGTGTTCTATAAATAATTCACAATATTTAACATATAGCTTGTGAATATTTAAAACACCTTCGACGTAAATTTGGCGTAAACATGATACGTTGCTTTCGTGAGCGATTTGTGTGGTGAAACAAAATGTATAGTTAAAAAATAAAAAGATATCTCAGAGATGTCTTTTTATTTTCTTTATTTATTCACCTGATCTCAGTACAATTTCAACAACAACAACAAAAGCCTTTATTGAGGATTCTCGTCCTATAAAGGAGATTCGCCAGTTTACAGAGTAATTGAAGAGAAGAGAACTAAGAATACAGAGAGAAACCTATATGTTGTAGGTATAGTATAGTATTTTCTACACTGTGACTATATGCAACAGCAGCAACAAGCCTTTTACTGGAATCAAAGTCCCATACAGGATTCGTCATTCTAATCCTGACATAGATTATTTGCATGTAATTATTTACATCAATTAGATTATGTATATAGCCTCCTCTTCTCTTCAGCCGTCTTCCAGAATTTGAACAACGCAAAAGCTCCAGCTCTGTTCCTCACCACCTCATTCAATAGGAGCTCCAAAGAGAGTCCCTCAAGGCCTATTTCAATGAGGAGCACTTCTCGTTCGTCTTTCAGCCCCATACATGAGAGTATATGGTGATGTAGCCCCGGCTCCATTCTATCTCAGTACAATTTCATCTTTTTACTATATTATCAAAATGCATAGAGTACGTTAAAGATCCATATTGATTGCAATATCCTATCTTAACGTGGAAATTTGAATAATTACAAACACACACAAAAAGGAAATGTACTCAAAATAATATATAGTTCATTACAGATCCATATTTTTGAAAAGTTGTATTAAAAAGAGCAGGTAAAAACCCTGAGAAAAATAAAATAAAATTAAATCTATTCAATCTACATATACACTCATGGGCAAAAATTAAAGAAAGTTATATCTTTCAGCATCTATATTGGTATTGAGACAATGAATCTGAAAGATATCTGATACATAGTGATCTTTATTGAAGACACATGAGAGAGTCAAGTGTGAACAAAATTTACTCTGTCTTCTTAAAAGAAACAGACTACCGGCGAGATCAAAGATTTCTCTATTAGTTTTGTACATAGGTGTACAATATATATGAATTTCTAAAAGTTATTTATTACTCAGTTACATGTCATTCTAATATCTAGACAATCATATGTTTTGTAATACTTCTTTATTAACAAGCAAGAGTGTTTTTTAAATTGTGTTCTAAAGTTTCTCTTCACCCAAATGCTATATCTGCTTTCAATAAACCATTTAACAAATTGTGACTCATTCAGACCATATTATTCGAAATTGCTGCTATCTGGAAACACAATATAACATTACTTGGAGCATCATTTAAACTATAGTTAATTCCTAAAATTCTTTTCTGAATACTCTAATTGGTTTCACCCTTTGTATAATCGAAAGTGGTACAATTTTTTTTAAATGAAAAAAAAAAAAAAACATTTATAGTTCCATTTTCTACATTTAGATGGCGCGTGTATAATAGCTATTAATATATATAGTCACGACCGTCTTTCCTCATTCCTCATCGGCCGCCTCTGTCACGGATGCGCGCGCATCATCATTATGATCATTATCATTATCTAATGATAATTATTATTATTATCAACATATATAGTCACGACCGTCTTTCCTGGCCTCTGTCACGGATGCGCGCGCATCATCATTATGATCATTATCTATATCATAGATATAAGGTTTCATTATAAACAATGGTGGCTAAATCAGTGTCCCCACTTACCCTGAGTAGGTGTCAGGTTGAGGCAAGTAGTTTCTTTATCTTCAGGGTTGATCAGCCGAATGACCGAAGCTTCTCGGGTTTCTGACGGTTTTATCTTTTGTTCTTGTCAATCTGATTCAATTCCTTCTCTCTATATATATTTATTTTATTCTTCTCTATTCCTATATAACGCCTGCGTTTCAATCTTTTTAGGCCTAAGTATTAATATAATAATAATATATATACTATCCAAAATATTAAAACGATATTATAATTTGATATTTTATTAGAAAGATTATATACGTTAGGTTAAAGGTTAATTAATATTTTTTTGAAAAAGAAATTTAATCGTATTCGAACACAAACCAAATGTGAATAAGAAGAATGCAATTGTCTTTGGACCCAAGACATACGACATACTCGTATATATGGTTGTGCCAAAAACATCTTTTCATTTAGAATTGCATAAAAACATAGTATTTATGTTTATTACCTCATTAGAGAACACGTATTGAACGCACAAAAGGAATACATAGTAAGCAGGGTGTTGGATTTTGTCAAATGATGCAAAACTGATGCTGTGGCACCTTATCACCAACATGTGTATTTGGAGGTTAAACAAAAATGCAATGTTTTGTGCATTTTCAAAGGAATATGTGTTTCTTTTCGTACACGAATGACTTCTTCCGTAACCTTATGTTGTATTTATAATAATCGCTTCTCTTTTTTGAATTGTTGGAACTTTTCTTTGGATCCTAAATATATACTGATAGAATTTGCCCATGTCAAAGCTGATATAACCTTTGGACATTTTGTCAATATATATTGACAAAGGATGCTATATATATATATGTATATATACTAGACGAATGACCCGGCTTCGCCCGAGAATTCCTCCGAGTGCAATTTCCTTCATACTGAAAGTACATCAATAATAAATAGTAGAAGTTCCATAGAATAGCAATAGAATAGCAAACCACAGGCAAAAAGTGTGTGTAATGGCAAAAATGGTATTATATTAGTGTTTAGGTATTTGATTTAATTATAATTTTTTTTTTTTGCAATCCATTTAGTTGTTTCAAATTCGATATATTTTAAATAGATGGCAGCTTTTTCACCCAACCCCCGAGGTACCCGCCCCATCGCATTAATCCTAGAAATTGTCTGAGTTGAGTGAGTGACTGCGATGCCCATCTTCTTAGTAAGAATAAAAAAAATAGGTTTATAAAAAAAAATAATCCAAAATACTGGCATGTAAATATTTTTCTGTAAAAGAAAAAAGAGCAAATGGAAATACAAAATCTATTATTTACATACAGTAACGCTAATTTTGTAAAGTTTTTTAAAATTGAATTGTGTTCACTTACCGTAACTTAGTAATATAAATTTCTCACTCAATGCTCAATACTTTTAAAAAAAATATATTTCAAAAAAAGTACGCAAGCAACTTGAAAAAAAAATGCAGAACGCTTATTGGTCGCTTAATTAGCCTGGTGTTGTTACTCCGCCTCATATTTACTCCGCGTAAAAAAATGTTCTTCAAATGAAAAAATAAATAGCCAAAAATACTAATCAAATGTGGCCGAAATTTTCCCTCAGGTTTAAAAAAAGCGACATGCAAAATTTGGTTTTCGAGTTTATTGCGAAACAGACATTGACTTTTATATATATAATATATATATATATATATATATATATATATATATATATATATATGACTTTTATATATATAACTAGCGGATGTACCCGGCTTCGCCCGGGTTTTACCCGAGTAAAGGTTTGTCTAACGAACATTTGTTAAAACAATTCTCTATAAACTTATTTAAAAAAAAGATATATTTTGATAATTTGAAACTCGTAAATTTGAATCTCTCGATAAAGTGAACATTTTTTTTTCGGTCCCTTGAAAAATACTCGACAAGTTGAATAAAATCAATATTAATTGGTTCCCTCGGTAATTGGAAGTTAAAGGAATAGTATTATTGCCTTGGAATTGTATCATTATTCTTGTCTCAAATAAATTGCCGTGTCATCCTGAATTTTGTCTTTTCTAATTTTCTACATTACAAAATCATCATTTTATCTATTCTCCCAATATATATGTTGTAGATAAATGATAAAACTAACTTTGACTTGTGCGCAATTAATAGGTAGAAAATCTTACTTTTGATAAATAATCTTTAAGATAATAAACTTATAGTGATAATAAAACTTATGGATAAAAAACTTGTTATCATCGTCACTATGGGGGCGCTGCTTGCGAGTTAAATCTACAAATCTGAAAATAACTCTATGGATATTCAAGATATTATTTTTCAAAAACCTTCCCGGGGATATATACCTAATAATATCCCAAAATTTCACGGCGATTGGATGTATGGTTTTTGAATCTATAGAGTACAAACATACAGAGAGACATTCAATTTTATATATATATAGATTTTATATTTATATGAATAACAATAGAAAAAAAAAATATATATAGTCACGACCGTCTTTCCTCATCGGCCGCTGTCACGGATGCGCGTGCACAGGGAGGTCACGTGCTCGCAGGCAGCCAATAAAAATTGAAAAAAAAAAACTCCCTCGAGCCAGATTTGAACCAGCGACCTAAGGATCACCGTTGTAACATCTACAGTCCTCCGCTCTGCCAACTGCGCTATCGAGGGATACAAACTATATGAATAAGTTTACCTTATAAAGTCAACTAATCCTATTTCTACACAAAATGTACTCATATATATATAGTCACGACCGTCTTTTCTCATCGGCCTCTGTCACGGATGCGCGCGCACAGGGAGGTCACGTGCTCACCGGCTCCCTCGAGCCGGATTTGAACCAGCGACCTAAGGATCACCGTTGTAACATCTTCAGTAAGGTAAAACACGGGCGTTGCCCGGGTCATTCGGCTAGTGTATAAATATATTAAAAATAAAAAAGGCATATCCTGACCAGGAGCATATGTGCTTTTCAGAAGGCAGAGCGCCATCTGGTGGAAAAGAAATCAACTAAACATTGATTTAGCCGGTTCCCTGATATTTGGCCAACCAAATTTCTTGATAAATCAAGAAAAGTCATTCACGAACGCGTTTCGCGCTGTTGAGCTCGTCAGCGTGGAGTAGGCTGTACCACTGCGACCAAAAATATGTTTGGTCCCAGAGGCTTTTTGAGGAACCAAGAAATGGGTATTTAAGGCCAAACTTGCGTAAATACGCTTAACATGTGAAAAAACAATAGAAAAAAATAATAATAAAAAGGTCAGGTGTTGATATTAAAAATAAAAAGGGCATATACAGTGTGTACCAGGTAAATTGGGACTAACTTTGACAGTCCATAAAACAAAAACTACTTGAGATTAAAATTTTGTTTTTTGACGTGACAACGTCTTAAATTAGGTTGCGGCTGGGAGTCACTTATGAAAAAGTGTAACGCCCGGTAACGTTACGATGAGTCATCGAACGAGAGTGCTGCGCGCGCAGCGCTAGAGAATTAGGCGCATTGAATCGACGCATGCTTGTCTCTGTCTTTGTCTTTCTCGAACGTTCTTGGCGTTGGAAAAACAAGAAAGCGTCATAATACAAGTTCACACGTGTGGTTAAAGTATCGTCAGCTCTGTCTGTAGTGAAAATGTGGAGTGCTTAGATTCGTCATTTACAACAACTACAACAATAAAGGTAAATAATTGTACACTGATATTTCATTATCGTAAACTATGATTGATTGATTAATTGTTAGATTGACACAAAAGTTGAGAAACTGAGTTTATCGGTTATGTCATACTATTGATAAATGTTGATAGTGTTAAGTAAATTATTAGTTTAAAATTAATTAATTAATTAATTATTATTTTACAAATTTTAAATAGTTTCAAATTTATTTAGCAAAAATTTGAACCTTCGATCTGAATAAATGTTTTGATTTTCGAATTGATTCTTTAAAATTACAAATATTAAGAAAAAGTGGCAGATATAAGAAAACTTTATTTAAACTGTGTTGAGCAAGAATTTTAACATCTAATTTAAGTAAATGTTTTAATTTTCAACTTCATCATTTACAATTACAAATTTTATTTAATTTCAAATTTATTTAGCAAAAATTTGAACCTTCGATCTGAATAAGTGTTTTGATTTTCAAATACCAACGCGGCTGGTGGAGTGGCGATCTATCGTAAATTATCATCGACATCTACGGCGGAAGTGTTCCAAGTTGCGATTACAGACGTAACTCGTGTCATTAAAACCAAGGGTGACATGTGCATGACTGAAGTTACTTGCTTCGCCGCTAATACTAGCTTCAAGTTTATACTCGGTGCTGTATATATTCATCCAGGAGCTAGTATGCAGGATATTGGAATGTTACTATGGCAAGGACTCGGTCCGTACATTCACAACAGCCAGTACGTGCCACCGTTCGTGCAAGTTGATTCTAGTATACCGATTCTTCTGTGTGGGGATTTTAACAAAAACGTAAAGCCTGACAACTCGTTTCTTAAATTCATGAAAAATACGTATAATCTTGATTGCGTATCAAACGTTTCTAAGTCAACTACGTTAAAAGGAACAACTATCGACTTGACTTTCGCAAGACACATTACAGCAGAAACACTTCCTTTCATTTCATATTTCTCCTATCATCGTCCTATCCTCAACAAAATCGCTCAAATAGGAATTAGTTAAGTTTAAGTTTACATGTACAATGTGTTAGTAAACACAAAATATATTTCTATAGTTAAAATTTGTGCAATTCTTATTTTCATTCAATTCCTTGTTCCTATTGTGCAATTTAATTATATTCATATCAATAAATATTCTACCGTTGTCACGTAAAATCTTCGCCCGTAAAACCGACTTTACAGGCAACCATTGTTTTTTTTTTCATTACGTAGCCATATTCATGTAAAATGCAACAGTACATGTGTGCGCAGTGTAGTGATGAAGAGTAACCGAGAATTTGAAAATCGAGCTGCCATCATCGTTGCTCTGCGCGCCGGAAGGAGCCCCAAAGAGATAGTGGATTTTCTTAAGTTGCCCAAAACCACTATTTATCGTGTCAAGAAGCAGTTTGATGAGGCCGACAGTAACAAAGAGGGGATAGCTACAAAGAAAAAGCACTCGCGTCGATCGGACAGAGTAAGAGGCGAAGAATTTGTCAAAAATGTCAAGGAGAAGATTGATGGAAACCCTGGGAAGAGCATGAGGGCCATAGCCAAGAAAATGGACGTTGGCTCTATGACAATTGTCAGAACTATCCATGAGGACCTTGGTCTCAAGTCTTATGCCCTTCGGAAAGGTCAGTTGCTTACTGAGAATATGAAGAATAACAGAAAAGGAAAGGCTGCTGCCCTCCTCAACAACCTGAAACACGACTCTTTTGGCATGCTAAGGTTCTTCTCTGACGAAAAGAACTTTGACGTGGACCAAAAGGTAAATCCCAGGAATGATCGCTGGATCTGTAAAGACCCCTCAGAGATACCTGTCGTGATGCACACGAAATTTCCTGCCTCCGTAATGGTCCTTGGCGTTATCAGCAGTGAAGGTGATGTCATGCCTCCCCATTTCTTTGAGAAGGGCCTTAGGATGAACGCTGACACCTACATCAATGTTCTGGAGACCGTTGTGAAGCCTTGGATGGACATGGTGGCCGCAGAAAGGAAGTATGTCTTCCAACAGGACTCAGCTCCAGCCCATAAGGCAAAAAAGACACAATCGTGGCTGACACTTAACGTCCCTAGTCACTGGGGTCCTGATATTTGGCCCCCTAATTCTCCAGATTGCAATCCCCTCGACTACTATGTATGGGGCGTTGTTGAGAGAGATGTCAACAAAGCTCCTCATACCACCATCCAGTCTGTCAAGAAAGCAGTTCACACGGTGATGACCCAAATGGACTAGGTCATCGTCGCCAAGGCCTGTGCTTCATTCCGCACTCGCCTCGAGACTGTTGTAGCTAATAATGGAAACTACATTGAATAAATAAAAACTATATCCTTTTATCTACTACTGTGTCAAATTTCATTCGGATATTTTAATTTTTACTTGCAAAAATTTTCAGTTAAAATACCATTGTTGAAATTCCCAATTTACCTGGTACACCCTGTATAATATTTTAATTTTAATATCAACACTTGATCTTTTTATTCTTTTTTTTTTCTATTATAATTCTATTAGAAGGGCTAAAGAGATATAGCATATATTGATTCGCTCTGGTTATAAATATTTTTATCTATTTGTTCAATTTTTGTCATTGTAAAATCATGTTGTTATTATTATTATTGTATGATTTTAAAATTTTAATGGATTTACACGAATTAAAAACCTCTGTGTGCCCTAACTCGGAATAATATCGGTTTACCCTTCTCGTCCATTTGCTCTCTCTAACCTTTGATACGAATGCGCAGTTTATTTATTTCTGCCACCGTTTCCTGCGTAAAGCCGGAATGGAGGCAGGCCCAAAAGCCTTTTTTCTTCGTGGAAACTCTTTTAGATGGTTATTCTAATACTGGAAATGTCAAGTGGAAATTCAGCTAAGTTTGACATTTCGATTTGAAATATTTTTTATGATTTCTACCTCGCATTTAATACTGTATAGGTTAATCTTCTAAAATAAGAGAAAGATAAATCTATTTTTCCTAGGCATATGTTCATTTAAAGAATGCGTGTGTTAATGATATCACATAAAATTCAATTCAGCCATGCATTTTATGAATTCCAAAATTCCAAAATGAAATTATGGCATACTAAATTCATAGAATATCATAGGTTGAAGAGTTGTCCTACTCGAAAGGTTTGTGTGTTTATTTGTACTTTAATATGTTTTAAAGAAAATATCGTGTTCAGAAAAGTAATATAATTCAAAGAGGAAGAAAAGGAAATATTTTGGGGAAAAGAATAGGTCTCGTAAAAAAATCGAGATATTTCTGCGAGGTTGGAATCGACGTTTGTTGGAAGAATTTTATTAAATAAACTTGATTTCTTTTTACTGAATATCTTGTTATATTCTGTTATTCATTACTGGGAATTTTATAATATATTTTTATATAGAGCTAGATGATAAACATTAGAATATTTTATTTGAACAGAAATTTGCAAGAGAAATTTGAACATCGTTTCAAAATTTCAACGTCGTAACAATATTTATTAATTCTCATGAATTGTGAGATAAAGGAAATGAACATATAGGGAATTGTGATATAACGGTCGATTTTGGAAAGACAAGGATCTATCCCGCTTTGAGCAGTTTTTTAAATTTAAAAATGTTCTTAATGACCCCTACTTTCTGAGAAGTCCAACCCACTAGCAAGAAGAGGAAACCAAAAGGAATATGGCAGTTTGAAACGAAAAGTTATTCTGATTCTTTATATGCGTAGAAATGTGGTAGATTCACAGTAAAAGCAGTGGCTAACACCTTCCCAGAATGAATGAGGCCTAAATCATAGGTACTAGAAAAGAAAATGAAGCCAAACAACAGCATAAATAAACATAACCCAATATTTAATATTTACATATTATTAATATATCCTATAAAAATATCTCTCAGTATTCCTATATATGTTTATAGGAGTGTCTAAGAGTGTCAGAAAACAAAATCAGTATGCTCCATTACTCTCAATCAAGGCTGAATGATTCGTTGATGCTTCAAGAAGTAGACAAATCGTAAGCAAAATCATACAATAGTAGTCATTCATATGATTAGTATAAGTTAATAAACATGAAATACATAGATAGAAAGAGATAGCAATAGGTCGTACTGGTATATCTTTAATCAAAAGATTACACGTCAATACAACGTCACGTTTCTTTTATTAAGTACGGCTAGCTTTCATCCTCAGACCTGAAGACAAGCGATTTCTGTATAAAATAGTGACTATGTATATTAATGTGGAATATTTTTATTTGAAACTATACAAGTTAACAATAAGAGTACACAAGACAAGTAATAGACCAGATTTATACAGTTATACCAATTATACGGAGTTTACCTGTAGAAAAATAAAAAGTATGGTATACAAACCTAATACAAGAGGTAAATGATAAATGTACAAGAAGTAGGGAGATAGAGTAATTATGGGTAATTAATATATATAATATTATGATGCATTATCGCGCCGTCTGTTGTTAAAATTCGAAACTATTAAAGACTCATATGATTATTTTTAGAATTTAAATAAATATTCTTCTGCTCTTACTGCAATGGAGTATTTTCATTGCAGTAAGCGCAGAAGAATTGTTTAATTTTTTAGATTCTCTATTTATTTAATAGAAATAATATTTGCCATTTTTATAAACCATCATATTTAATTTAAACCGAGTTAACAATGGTGGTTTTAAAGTGAGCCATTATATATTCTGGTGCAGTGTTGCACCTTTGAACATTCATTGCTAAATTTCCGTTCCCCTAATCTCCCTTTGTTATATTTCAAACCTAAGTATTTAACAGAAAAACTACTCTGAGCGTTATTCAAGCGTTATTAGATTTTAACCAAAATTTAAGAATAACCGTGTGTGTGAAAATCATTGTTATGAAAATGCTTCAGATATGCGCATACGCCTTGAATGAGAAAAAATATACAACAAAGCAATGTTAATTCAATTTATAATATTATTCTAGGTTTAAGATTCTAGTCTTCATGTATAATTATAAAATATTTACGTGAGAAAAATTTTATTTCCAAAAATAATATATATAATCCCTTATATAATATCATTTGAGAGAAAACAAATTATTTACCTATAAAAAGGTTACCTTTCCCGTAGAAACCGATGCAAAAACCATGCACCATCTATTTACCGTCTCTGCAAACTAGCTGCGACAGAGTAGATACAGTGCTGTTGGCGAGAGAGTCATAACAGCAACCGACATCAAGACTTCTAACACTTCTCCCCTTTTATTGTAGTATTTAAACTACATTACATAATAACTCGAATATCATTTAACGGGTATTTACACTATTTCACATACCAGGGCCAATATCAACGGATATTTACATTCTTTTGCCCCAGAAAACAGGAACACAGCAGTCGGCCATTCCCATATTATTCCCAGGACGGAAATAGGCGAAAGCACCATCTACTGGCGGAGGTTTTAGGTGTTTTTCAGGCTCATATACGCAACACTGACTCCCCCTTAAGGCGGATCGTCCCGATCCGGTCTTTTCTATCCTGTCGCCTTGATGACAAAGCCACAACACCAGTTTTGGCAAATTCAAAGTCCACTTTTGACCATGGTGCAAGGCTAATGGTTAGGTCCTCGTCATTCCATGAGATCAACCACTTTTAAAAATTCAGATTTTAATGGAATGAGCGTGTGTGTGTCGTTGTGTTGTTGTTAAATATTTTGATTACTAATTATTCCCTATTTAAGATCTATCGGATATACGAATTATCGGACTTAGGACCATGTCGTATTTAAGACAGAATTTGGTCTTGAATCTAAAATGCAATTTTAGAAAGTAAATAAATAAAAAATAACATCAATCGCAGGTTAGATCATCTATTTCCTTCGAATTTAGGACCAATATTTCAGATTTTAAATTGATCATACTTATGATAAAAACTAGCCGAATGACCCGGGCAACGCCCGTGTTTTACTTGATTGAATGTTTTGATTCAAATACTATTTGTTACAATTATAAATTGGCGCCTTAAATAAATGCATATGTTAGTTAATAACTATAGCCTATGTGCTTTATCTGTCTATGTACTGTTGGCTTCCGTAGGCGTCTCTTACTGGGAAAGAGAAAGAGAGGATTCCATTTGGTTATTAACTAATATATGCATTTATTTAAGGAGCGACCCGCTCCAACACAATTGTTACAAAAACGAAAAAGCGAGTGGGGGGGGGGGCAAAGGTGAGGTGACCGTAGCCAACCAATAGGAGGGCGCCATTCCAAAAAAAGCAAAGGGTGACAGAGACGAAAACTGATTAAGAGATGAAGAATGACGCTCGTAACTGTATATAGAATATTTGTGTTCATTTAGCGTTACTTAGGTGAATAGTATAAAAAGCCGATAAGGCACAATTTGGATTATAGATTATAAACACAAGGTAATAAGACCGAATCCAAATGAATAAATATTGTGTGACGTTTCGGTAACAGCGTTGTTACCATCTTCAGACAAAAGTACTGAATGAGAAATTTTACCACAGCATGTTTTTAAAGTGTTGTTTACACTTGATAACAGTAACTCTTTAAAAACATGCTGTGGTAAAATTTCTCATTCAGTACTTTTGTCTGAAGATGGTAACAACGCTGTTACCGAAACGTCACACACTATTTATTTATTTGGATTTGTTCTTATTACCTTGTGAGTATAAAAAGCCGTTTAGAAACCAGTTAGTGATAGAGAGTGGCTAGAATAATATCAGCAGCCATATTCAAACACTATAATTATACACTACTTATCTTTCATAATGCGATTAAATTGATCAAGAAACATCATTGCATTTATAAAATATATAAACACTTTTCAAATTATTTTATATACAAAATAAATTTAATATGTAGAAACTTCAAATTGAAGGAGAAGATAAAGTAAAATTGTTAACATTAAAATAATGTCGCACGTTGCCCCTCCAATTCTTCGCGACGCCGCCGCTTCCTCCTTCGTGGATAACCTAACCTGGGCTCAGTTGCTTTCCCTCTGCAGACCACCCAAAGACCTCCGAAAACCACCGTTCAAGTAGATCTCCTTTCCTCTGGCAGTATCTCTCGGCCTTACCACTGGTGGGGGAACACGAGAGACTTACCAGAAGAGTAGCGACTGTGGTGTTGGCGAGAGAGTCATAACAGCAACCAGCATCAAAATTTCTAACATTCCTCCCCTTTTATTGTAGTCTTTAAAATACATTACATAATAACTCGAATATCATTTAACTGGTATTTACACTATTTTACATACCAGGGCCAATATCAACGGATATTTACATTCTTTTGCCCCAGAAAACAGGACCACAGCAGTCGGCGATTCCCACATTATTTCCAGGACGGAAATAGGCGAAAGCACCATCTACTGGCGGAGGTTTTAGGTGTTTTTCAGGCTCATATACGCAACACTGACTCCCCCTTAAGGCGGATCGTCCCGATCCGGTCTTTTCTATCCTGTCGCCTTGATCGTTTTTAGAGAAAATAATATTTAAAAAGATTCCTTCCTGCTTTTGTACTTTGACAAAATCAATAAGGAATCTAGGGCTAGGTTTATTTTTAAATATTTTTTTTTATTTCTCGAGATTTTGAGCTAACATGCTTTTCAACACGAAGGTATCCGTGTAAAAGGGCATGTTAGCCCATAATCTCGAGAAAAAAATGTAAAAAGAAACCTAGCCCTAGATTCCTTATTGAGAGATTTTGTCAAAGAATAAAAATACTCACCTTAAGAAGTCGAAGGTCAGAATTTAATCCAGAATGATAATATCAAGTGGAGCCAATTAACTGCGGAGGCACAGCTCCTTAAATCGTCAAATAACACAGCTTGACAATAATGGCTGGTTTTACAGTAGGTTTCGCCGGGTAGCTTAGATGGCATATGTAGTTGAAATTCAATAAATAAAAAGTATTTTAAATTGAAATAGATTGCTTAGAGATAGAACATTCTTATGACAAATTTTTAATTCGAAAGAAAATAAAGATATTTTTGGAAGCTGGGTAGGGCATCAATTAAAAGGGGAAAGTTAAGAGGAATTCTGGATAGAATCCAACTTGTATGGTAACACTTTACTGAACATTCATCCACGGCTATCTCTTCTATTACTTAAGCAAATTTATCTGCTCGTTGTGCCGAGTGTATATCTTGGAAAAGTTGTTAATAATTGGCGCTCAAACAAACTCTTTAATATCCTTTTTATACTAGATTGTTTTTTGAGAAGTATATAGAGATTGAACTTTGAATATAATCCCAATATTGTTGCATCATTATTTATGCGCATATTTTAAAAATTATTTATATTTTTATTTTCCATATATTTCAAATCTAAATTTTAAATTTATATACTTTTATAAACCAGAATATTATTATGAAATAATAGGTACTATAAAATAATTTATATTTTGATAAACTAAATATCCAACCTGCTTTAAACTTTGATGTGATAAATAAAAAGATATTCTAGGTATTACCGAAAAATATAGTTGTCTTTTATTATTGCCTAGTTTAACTTTGTAGGATGGTTGAGACACGTTCCGGAAAGATGCAAGACGCGTCTGAGAAGAGAATCAAGACTGAAGAATCTGCCAAACCGCAGCCTGGTGCAACAATTAGTCGAGATTCAAGTGCCGACCCAGTTGTCTTGAACCCCATCATAGATATCCCCAAGTATGATGGAACAGAAGACCTTCGCCCATGAATTGAGTCCCTTGAAGAAATTGGCTTCCTGTACCACTTGGCAGAATATATTATTCCTCGCTATGCAGCCATGAATATGATTGGTAGCGCCAAAACCTGGCTGGACCTATACAAGATAAGTTTCACCAGCTGGAAAAATATAAAGAGCCGCCTAATTCAGGATTTTGCCTCAGACGCCAACAAGGAAGAAATGAAAATAAGTCTAAAAAGAATGCAGCAGTGGAATGAACCTGTAATCAGGTTCGCAGAGGATATCCTTGTACTGTGCAACAAGGTCGACCCTTAAATGGAAGAAGAGACAAAATTTAATTGGGTTATTGGAGGGTTGAAGAAAGAATACTCTTTTGCCCTCTACTTAAACCCTCCTAAAAATACCAACGATCTTCTTAAATTATGTAAAAAGATGGATTTGTTTTTTAAAAAATTCTAGAACATGTAGAAAAATCAAAGGCTCTATATAATGGACCACGCTCTCCTCGTCCCCATCATCAAGAGCAATAGAAAAACGCTCCGTCGTTCAGAAGACCATACCAGAACACCTCCAAGCCCCAGGTTCCTGCCCTCAGACAATACCAAGTCAACCCCTCGCCCCAGTTCTCTGCCCCTAGACGACCTGCAGACGCGAAGCAAAGTTTCACGCAGAAACAAACCCACCAAAATAAATTCTACAACAAGAGTCCAGTTACAAACAAAAGCCGGACGGAGAACGGAAGACCTATATGCTTTAAGTGCAATAGGCCAGGACACATTGCACGTTATTGTAGGGTCAAGTTTGTGAGGATCGTAGAAGAGGACCCCTCAGTTTCCCAAGACAAGAGTCAAGAAAAACTTCAAATGGACGAAAGAAAATAGTATACACGGCCTCGCCTCTATGCGGATGTTTGTAATGACACACGAATGAATATTCCTACACGGAATAGATATTCCGTGTTGGAAGATTTAAACTGATTGTCGCGCCTGAGTCCGTCAATCAAAGCAAGTCGACCATAAAAAGAATTAGAAAGTTGGACCCTAGGTACAAAATTAATATTAATGTGGACAAGATAGGTTTATGCGAAGCTTTGATTGATATAGGCGCCGATCTTTCAATGGTCGACCTAAGAACAGCTCTTTTTACAGGCCGTAACATAAATAGTCTCACGAAAACGTGTTCTGGACCCGATGTAAAATAATTAAAAAGGTAGGTAACATTATTTTGGATTTAAATTATCACACGAATATTTAGTAATGAACACGCACCTACGAACTCTTATTCTTGGACGAGTTCTACTTGAAAAAATAAATGCGAAAATTGATTGTAAACAAGAAATAATAAAATACGATCTAACGAATATTCATGACATATGCAATTATGAACTGATAAAAAAAAACGCGTTGAAGATACTGTTATACCTTAACTGTCTATTAGATTGATTAAGGCCTCAATAGAAGCAGAGGATGGCGAATATGTCATCGAAGAGAACAACAGAATGATTCAAACAAATGATCTTCGATTGGCAAGAAGTTTGCTCACTGTCACGGATAGTAAAACTCTTATCTGGATAACGAACCCTTACCCTCGAACTTTAAAAATCATGAAAGACCAAACATTGGCTTATGGAAGCCTTCCTGCAGAGGTAAATTTCATAGAGAAGTTAAAGCAAATTGAAAATGACGAAATCCAATTTCAGATGAACAAAAATGTATCACTTAAAGAAAGGGAGGGGTTAAAACAAATTTTGATTACGTATGCTGATTTGGTTTCGCCGAGGTTAGGCAGGACCAATTTGGCAAAACACCGGATCGACACAGAAGATGCAAAACCGAAAAAGCACCAGCCATATAGGGTGAGTACCAAAGAGCGGGACATTATTAGAGATCAAATTGATTGAATGCTCAAAGAAGGCATGATTAGACCATCTTCAAGTCCCTGGTCTTTCTCCGTAATAGTGGTCAAGAAGAGAGATGGTAAGTTCAGATTTTGTGTAGACTACAGAAAATTGAATGAGGTAACTGTTAAGGATGTTTATCCAATCCCAAGAATTAATGATGTAATGGATACCCTCCAAGAATCGAAGTACTCCTCAGCAATAGACCTAAGATCGGAATATTGGCAAGTCGAAATTGAAGAGAAAGACAAGGAGAAGGCAGAGGACTACGACCCACGGATTATATGAATTCAAAGTCTTGCCTTTTGGACTATGCAACGCCCCTGCTACTTTCGAGAGGAATATGGACAATGTGCTTGCAAATCTAAGATGGCAGATTTGCCTTTGTTATCTGGACGACGTGATTATATACAGCTCAGACTTTCTAACCCACCTTAAAAGACTTGAAGCTGTCTTAAAATGTTTTAGTGAATCTAATTTGAAACTGAACGACAAGAAATGCAGATTTGCTTTTGAAGAACTTGAGTTCCTTGGTCATATAACCAACCAACAGGGTATAAAACCGGCCGAATATAATAACAAAGCTGTTAGGGATTTTCCTCAGCCGAAGAAGGTCAAAGAAGTGCAATCATTCCTAGGAATGTGTTCCTATTATAGAAAATTCATTAGAGATTTATCATCAATTGCTTACCCATTAACAAGACTTATCAAGAAAAAGGTGCAATTTACCAGAAAAGACAGAAAATCAAGAGGAAGCATTTCAAAACCTTAAAAAGCTCTTATAAATCAGCCAATTTTGGGTCACTTTGATCCAAATGCAGCCACCTACATTCACACAGACACCTATAACATCGGCTTAGGTGCAACACTAGTCCAAATTATCGGTGGGGAAGAGAAGATGATATCATATTTGAGTCGAACTCTAAGTAAATCTGAGCAAAATTATTAAACCACCGAAAAGGAATGTTAGGCTGTGGTGTGGGCGATATCAAAATTACGACCCCACCTATATGGAAGACACTTCAAGATAATAACAGACCATCACGCATTGTGCTGGCTGAAAAATCTCAAAGATCCAACAGGTAGACTTGCAAGATGGGCACTGAAAATTCAGGAATACGATTTTGACATAATACACGAATCAGGTAAAAAACATTTGGATGCTGATGGCCTTTCTAGAGGACCCCTACCTGAAACGGATTGGGTCGGCGATTATGAACGACTATTTTTGAATCAAATAATAAACGAAGATGATAAATTAATAGAAATTGTTAAGAAAAGCCTTAAAGGAAGCAAACAAGCAATTACACAGAATTTTAAAGAGGAAAATGGGTGTCTATATGCGAAGAACTCAAACCCTGAAGGCAGAGCATGGTTGCTGGTAGTGCCGAAAAAAAGAAGGAAAGAAATCATGAGTGAATTCCACAACCATATGCTGAATGACCATCTGGGCGTCGCCAGAACCACATACCGGTTGAAGAATAAATATTATTGGCCTTTTATGCTGAAAGATTTTTCTGAATTTGTAAAGACGTGCCATCTTTGCTAAAGTC
Organism: Cordylochernes scorpioides; assembly: GCA_030710605.1. Classification (NCBI taxonomy): domain Eukaryota; kingdom Metazoa; phylum Arthropoda; class Arachnida; order Pseudoscorpiones; family Chernetidae; genus Cordylochernes; species Cordylochernes scorpioides. The sequence goes on along the minus strand of CP092877.1, from coordinate 19,928,965 downwards.
GGAAAGGTTCAAATCAGTCTCCTTCTGGATTTTGCAACCTATTCCCCCAGCTAACTACCCTTTTGAAAGAATCGGTATTAATTTTGTTGGCCCCTTGCCATCAACGAAAAGTAGAAGGAAGTGGATAATTGTGTTGACTGATTATTATACCAAGTACGCTGAAACGAAGACAGTATCAGAAGCAAAAGTGAAAATGTCTCTACATTTTTAATCGAACAATTTTTTTTTACGTCACAGGGCCCCAAAGTTTCTTATTAGCGACAGAGGTTCACAATTCACTATCAATTTGATGAAGGAGGTCATTTAAATGTGAAAAGTTAAACACTGCTTCACGACAAGCTACCACCCCCAGACTAACGGACTAACGGAACGGCTGAATAGAACTCTAATCAACATGATCAGCATGTATGTAAATACAGACCAGAAGAACTGGGACGAAATCCTCCCTTTCATCACCCACGTGTACAATACCACGATTCAAGAAACCACAGGCTACTCTCCATTTTTACTTTTGTTTGGGAGGGAACCCATGTCCCTCTTATACGACGAGAATATCCCAATGGACATTAACATGGACGATTACGACGAATATATAGAAAATTATTTAGAAAAAATAGCAAGGACGAGACAGGTAGTCGTTAACAACACAGAGAAAACTCAGGAAAGAATGAAAAAACTATGGCAAAAACACAATGAGAGAATCTATGAACCGGGACATTTAGTGGCAGTTTGGAAACCAGTAAGGAAAATCGAAAAAGGTGAAAAACTACTGAGAAAATACTTTGGCCCATATCGAATATTGAAGAATTTGTCTTATGTGAATTACTTAATAGAACCGAAGGATAATCCTGACCAAGACCCGTCGATTGTCCATGTCTCAAGATTTAAACCCTATTTTGAAAGAATTGATAAGGTCACTCACGAGGACGTGATGACCTCTGGAGAGGGGGAAGTGTTGCATCATGATCAATGCGCATATTTTAAAATTCATTTATAATATTATTTTTCATATATTTCAAATCTATATTTTATATTTATTTATTTTTTTATAAAACAGAATATTTTTATGAAATAATAGGTACTATAAAAAAATTATATCTTGATACACTAAATACCCAACCTGCTTTAAACTTTGATGTGATAAATAAAAAGATATTCTAGGTGTTACCTAAAATATTGTTGTCTTATTATTGCCTAGTTCAACCTTGTAGGATGGTTGAGCCATTTCTGGAAAGATGCAAGACGCGTCTGAGGAGGGAATAAAGACTAAAGAATCTGCCAAACCGCAGCCTGGTGCAACAATATTATTCAAAAGGTTATTATTTGATATATTATAAATATTATATATAGGTAATCATATTTTGTGTTGGAAGATTTGTAGAAATTCAAATTTAATTATCATAGAGTCTTTATTAAGAAAAATATAAGGGCGAAAATATTGTATATACAAGTAATATATAATACTTTTAATTAAAAGCAATCTCTACAGTTCTAACTTGAAAAAAGAAAAATATTGTGACGAAATAGGTTTATATTCAATTTATTTTCTTAATTATAAATTAACAATTTAGTTTGTATCATCACATACATTTTGTCCTCCACCTCTAAGAATATAAATAATCAGT
>CP092877.1:19798057-19927240 GCA_030710605.1 Cordylochernes scorpioides | reverse complement strand
ATCTTATAGAAGTTCCATCCAATGTAGAATAAATCCTAAGAAACTATAAGAAATAAACAACCATTTTTTCTTTCACATAGGTTTTCCATATAATGTATTCTCTTCCTATATACTTCCTATATACTTCTATATTCCTATTCTATATACTCCTATATTCCTATATACTTCTATATTCCTATTCTATATACTCCTATATTCCTATATACTTCTATATTCCTATTCTATATACTCCTATATTCCTATATACTTCTATATTCCTATTCTATATACTCCTATATTCCTATATACTTCTATATTCCACAATTCTATATACTCCTATATTCCTATATACTTCTATATTCCACAATTCTATATACTCCTATATTCCTATATACTTCTATATTCCACAATTCTATATACTCCTATATTCCTATATACTTCCTATATACTTCTATATTCCTATTCTATATACTCCTATACTCCTATATACTTCCTATATACTTCTATATTCCTCTATTCTATATACTCCTATATTCCTATATACTTCCTATATACTTCTATATTCCTATTCTATATACTCCTATATTCCTATATACTTCCTATATACTTCTATATTCCTATTCTATATACTCCTATATTCCTATATACTTGCTATATACTTCTATATTCCTATTCTATATACTTCCTATATACTTCTATATTCCTATTCTATATACTCCTATATTCCTATATACTTCCTATATACTTCTATATTCCTATTCTATATACTCCTATATTCCTATATACTTCCTATATACTTCTATATTCCTATTCTATATACTTCCTATATACTTCTATATTCCTCTATTCTATATACTCCTATATTCCTATATACTTCCTATATACTTCTATATTCCTATTCTATATACTCCTATATTCCTATATACTTCCTATATACTTCTATATTACTATTCTATATACTCCTATATTCCTATATACTTCCTATATACTTCTATATTACTATTCTATATACTCCTATATTCCTATATACTTCCTATATACTTCTATATTCCTATATACTTCCTATATACTTCTATATTCCTATTCTATATACTCCTATATTCCTATATACTTCCTATATACTTCTATATTCCTATTCTATATACTCCTATATTCCTATATACTTCCTATATACTTCTATATTACTATTCTATATACTCCTATATTCCTATATACTTCCTATATACTTCTATATTCCTATTCTATATACTCCTATATTCCTATATACTTCCTATATACTTCTATATTCCTCTATTCTATATACTCCTATATTCCTATATACTTCCTATATACTTCTATATTCCTATTCTATATACTCCTATATTCCTATATACTTCCTATATACTTCTATATTACTATTCTATATACTCCTATACTCCTATATACTTCTATATTACTATTCTATATACTCCTATACTCCTATATACTTCCTATATACTTCTATATTCCTATTCTATATACTCCTATATTCCTATATACTTGCTATATACTTCTATATTCCTATATACTTCCTATATACTTCTATATTCCTATTCTATATACTCCTATACTCCTATATACTTCCTATATACTTCTATATTCCTCTATTCTATATACTCCTATATTCCTATATACTTCCTATATACTTCTATATTCCTATTCTATATACTCCCATATTCCTATATACTTCCTATATACTTCTATATTACTATTCTATATACTCCTATATTCCTATATACTTCTATATTCCTATTTTATATACTCCTTTATTCCTATTCTATATACTCCTATATTCCTATATACTTCCTATATACTTCTATATTCCTATTCTATATACTCCTATATTCCTATATACTTGCTATATACTTCTATATTACTATTCTATATACTCCTATATTCCTATATACTTCCTATATACTTCTATATTCCTATTCTATATACTCCTATATTCCTATATACTTGCTATATACTTCTATATTCCTATATACTTCCTATATACTTCTATATTCCTATTCTATATACTCCTATACTCCTATATACTTCCTATATACTTCTATATTCCTCTATTCTATATACTCCTATATTCCTATATACTTCCTATATACTTCTATATTCCTATTCTATATACTCCTATATTCCTATATACTTCCTATATACTTCTATATTCCTATTCTATATACTCCTATATTCTATATACTTCCTATATACTTCTATATTCCTATTCTATATACTCCTATATTCCTATATACTTCCTATATACTTCTATATTCCTATTCTATATACTCCTATATTCCTATATACTTCCTATATACTTCTATATTCCTATTCTATATACTCCTATATTCCTATATACTTCTATATTCCTATTCTATATACTCCTATATTCCTATATACTTCCTATATACTTCTATATTCCTATTCTATATATTCCTATATTCCTATATACTTCCTATATACTTCTATATTCCTATTCTATATACTCCTATATTCCTATATACTTCCTATATACTTCTATATTCCTATTCTATATACTCCTATATTCCTATATACTTCCTATATACTTCCATATTACTATTCTATATACTCCTATATTCCTATATACTTCCTATATACTTCTATATTCCTATTCTATATACTCCTATATTCCTATATACTTCCTATATACTTCTATATTCCTATTCTATATACTCCTATATTCCTATATACTTCCTATATACTTCTATATTCCTATTCTATATACTCCTATATTCCTATATACTTCTATATTCCTATTTTATATACTCCTATATTCCTATATACTTCCTATATACTTCTATATTCCTATTCTATATACTCCTATATTCCTATATACTTCCTATATACTTCTATATTCCTATTCTATATACTCCTATATTCCTATATACTTCTATATTCCTATTTTATATACTCCTTTATTCCTATTCTATATACTCCTTTATTCCTATATACTTCCTATTCCTATATACGGAATATAATCGGCCTATAAAATAAATATTCGTTTTTAATTAGCTTCCTTTGTGTATAACACGCGTGCCGCGCGTTTGAATGGATTATAACATAAAATATAAGCTAAAAATATTTTGAGAAAGATATATATTTTTAATTAAAAATAAAAACATGAAACTCTATTTTTATTGAATGAAAAACTACCGAATGTTTTTCAATGAAGTAAATCCAAATAATGTCTTATAGCGAGGTAAGAAATGTTCAGCCAATGTACATTGAAACAATTCAAGTACTGGTTTTCATTTTCCCCCCGTTTAAAAAAACAATCAATTTTTATAAGGGTAGTATTGGTGGGGGTGAATTGCGGAACAAGTTCGGCGTTATCTAAGGAAAAAATAAATCCGGAAACGTATCTAATTTACTTTATAGCTTTCCTATCTCAATTGGCTGATACCATTTGGAAAATGATTTAAAATGTTGGTATTTCGATTAAGAGAAGACTGTCATATATCAACATTAGGTGGCGCTAGTTGTAGGAGATGGTATAAAGGCGGGTTGATGTATAGACCTCGTCCTCTACTTATTATTTTGTATGTCGTGGTTATTAATTGGAACTTTTTGTGGGATGACACAGCGGTTTTCCTTATTGTTCAGCATAATAAATGACCCTCAGCGCTTTATCCAGCGTCCACGTTCGATATCCTATTTACTGCTACGGTGTTGCATCTTTCAGAATATTCCCTTCCAATGGATAAATCTTCATTTTCGGAAATCTCTATTATTACTATATATATTTGTCAAAAGCCTATCTATATTAAATATATTTATAAATAAAAAAGGGCGTACCTAGATCTATTGAAGAAAAAACTTTTTTTCTCGAAATTTTTCAAGGGATTACTTCCACTTTATCATTTTTTTTCTTTAACAGATTCAGGTACGCTCTTTTTAAGATATATTTATATATATGTTATAATATAAATATTTTGATAAGATATATAATCATCTTCTGTTTTTTTTTTTTTTGGTACAAGAACATTTTCCCAATGAATTGCACATACGCACAGTCGTGGAAAGATAATAAAAACAGCTATGATCACAATTTGCTTTAATTCTGCTAGTAAAAAAAAAGAAAACATATTTTGATAAAGTATTATCTGATTTAAAAACTTAGCTGTCCAAAAGAAAACAACAACAATGGGTTTATATAGTCCTAAGCCGCGACATCTGGCGGTCGACTTTACAGAGTAATTTGTTCTAGAACAATATAATTTTAAAATAAATTATAAATTTTTATGTAACATATATATATATTAAGAAAAAGGCATCTCCTTATCGTGCAACTGAAAGTTGCTGATGGCTGGCGCCATTTATCGGAATAAATATCAACTATTCTCGTTGATTTTTAATTATTCCAGAATTGGCCAAATACCCATTCTTGATTAATCAAGATATATATATGAAAAAAATGATAGAAAAAAAATAATAAAAAGGTCAGGTGTTGATATTAAAAATAAAAAAGGCATATCCTGACCAGGAGCACATGCGCTTTTATGATTTTTTTCTATCATTTTTTCATGTGATAAGCGTATTTACGCAGTTTGGCCCTTGAATTCCCATTTCTTGGTTTCTCAAGAAGCCTCTGGGACCAAAACTCTTTTTGGTCGCAGTGGTACAGCCTATTTCAGGCTGACGAGCGCCAACAGCGCGAGACGCGTTCGTGGATGGCTTATCTTGATTTATCAAGAAATTGAGTTGACCAAATATCAGGGAACAGGCTAAATCAACTAAACATTGATTTAAACTGTTCCCCCCCTGATATTTTGCCAACCGATATTCTTGATAAATTAAACAGGCTAGTTGATTTCAATTCCACTAGATACTCTCTGCCATCTAAAAAGCACATGTGCATGGTCAGGATATGCCTTCTTTTTTTTAATATCAACACCTGACCTTTTTATTATATATTTTTTTCTATTATTGTGACAAAGAGGTATGCTGACAATTTATTATTTTATTTGCCATTGTTACAAAATAATATTTAAAATATATTCGGAAGTTTAAAATATAATTTGACAAATATATGTCGAATATACAATTTATTGAGAGATTACACTATCACTTATCATAGATATATTATACTTCATATAAACTAAAGATCAAGTGTTCTATAAATAATTCACAATATTTAACATATAGCTTGTGAATATTTAAAACACCTTCGACGTAAATTTGGCGTAAACATGATACGTTGCTTTCGTGAGCGATTTGTGTGGTGAAACAAAATGCATAGTTAAAAAATAAAAAGATATCTCAGAGACGTCTTTTTATTTTTTTTTTATTTATTCACCTGAACTCAGTACAATTTCAACAACAACAACAACAACAAAAGCCTTTATTGAGGATTCTCGTCCTATAAAGGAGATTCGCCAGTTTACAGAGTAATTGAAGAGAAAACACTAAGAATACAGAGAGAAACCTATAAGTAGTAGGTATAGTATAGTATTTTCTACATTGTGACTATATACAACAGCAGCAACAAGCCTTTTACTGGAATCAAAGTCCCATACAGGATTCGTCATTCTAATCCTGACATAGATTATTTGCATATAATTATTTACATCAATTAGATTATGTATATAGCCTCCTCTTCTCTTCAGCCGTCTTCCAGAATTTGAACAACGCAAAAGCTCCAGCTCTGTTCCTCACCACCTCATTCAATAGGAGCTCCAAAGAGAGTCCCTCAAGGCCTATTTCAATGAGGAGCACTTCTCGTTCGTCTTTCAGCCCCATACATGAGAGTATATGGTGATGTAGCCCCGGCTCCATTCTATCTCAGTACAATTTCATCTTTTTACTATATTATCAAAATGCATAGAGTACGTTAAAGATCCATATTGATTGCAATATCCTATCTTAACGTGGAAATTTGAATAATTACAAACACACACAAAAAGGAAATGTACTCAAAATAATATATAGTTCATTACAGATCCATATTTTTGAAAAGTTGTATTAAAAAGAGCAGGTAAAAACCCTGAGAAAAATAAAATAAAATTAAATCTATTCAATCTACATATACACTCATGGGCAAAAATTAAAGAAGGTTATATCTTTCAGCATCTATATTGGTATTGAGACAATAAATCTGATATCTGATACATAGTGATCTTTATTGAAGACACATGAGAGAGTCAAGTGTGAACAAAATTTACTCGGTCTTCTTAAAAGAAACAGACTACCGGCGAGATCAAAGATTTCTCTATTAGTTTTGTACATAGGTGTACAATATATATGAATTTCTAAAAGTTATTTATAACTCAGTTACATGTCATTCTAATATCTAGACAATCATATGTTTTGTAATACTTCTTTATTAACAATCAAGAGTGTTTTTTAAATTGTGTTTTAAAGTTTCTCTTCACCCAAATGTTATATCTGCTTTCAATAAACCATTTAACAAATTGTGACTCATCTTATTCAGACCATATTATACGAAATTGCTGCTATCTGGAAACACAATATAACTTTACTTGGAGGAGCATCATTTAAACTATAGTTAATTCCTAAAATTCTTTCCTGAATACTCTAATTGGTTTCACCACTTGTATAATCGAGTGTGGTACATTTTTTTAAATGAAAAAAATAAAATCATTTATAGTTTCATTTTCTACGTTGAGATGGCGCGTGTATGATAGCTATATCATAGATATAAGGTTTCATTATAAATAATGGTGGCTAAATCAGTGTCCCCACTTACCCTGAGTAGGTGTCAGATTGAGGCAAGTAGTTTCTTTATCTTCAGGGTTGATCAGCCGAATGACCGAAGCTTCTCGGGTTTCTGACGGTTTTATCTTTTGTTCTTGTCAATCTGATTCAATTCCTTCTCTCTATATATATTTATTTTATTCTTCTCTATTCCTATATAACGCCTGCGTTTCAGTCTTTTTAGACCTAAGTATTAATAATAACTATATACTATCCAAAATATTAAAACGATATTATAATTTGATATTTTATTTGAAAGATTATATACGTTAGGTGAAAGGTTAATTAATATTTTTTTTGAAAAAGAAATTTAATCGTATTCGAACACAAAACAAATGTTTTTTTTTTTGCTTATCCCTAGTACACGTGGTACAGGCCATGATAATCATGGTGGGTAGTTAGCGACTGCTTTTTACTGTAAGCGCACCACATGTCTACACATGTGAAAGCAGTTCGACTTTGCACTTACATATGTGCCAGAGCCCCGTTTGGTTACTTGCACTCGCTGGTGGGGTTGGACTTTTTCAAGAATCGGGGGGCCATTGGAGCATTTTTTTTTAAACAGAAAAAGTGTCCAATGCGGGGATCGAACCCGGGTCGTAGTGGTCGCAAACCAAACGGTTTAACCAGCCTTCCACCGACCCCCCAAAACAAATGTGAATAAGAAGAATGCAATTGTGTCTTTGGACCCAAGACATATATATGGTTGTTCCAAAAACATATTTTCATTTAGAACTGCATAAAAACATAGTATTTATGTTTATTACCTCAGTAGAGAACACTATTGAACGCACAAAATGAAAACATAGTAAGCAGGTTGTTGGATTTTGTCAAATGGTACAAAACTGATGCTGTGGTACCTTATCACCAACATGTGTATTTGGGGGTTAAACAAAATGCAAAGTTTTGTACATTTCCAAAGGAATATGTGTTTCTTTTCGTACATGAATGACTTCTTCCGTAACCTTATGTTGTATATATAATAATCGCTTCTCTTTTATAAATTGTTGGAACATTTCTTTGGATCCTAAATACTGATAGAATTTGCCCATGTCAAAGCTGATATAACCATTGGACATTTTGTCAAGATATATTGACAAAGGATTTATTTATTTATTGTTACAAAAAGCACGAAGTCCAAAGGACTATTGGGCTGTGCTAGTATTATTTACATATATATGATTAATTATTTACACGATGGATTAGTAGTGTTTTGTAAATTATTGTACAAATAGTTCTAAACTTAACAAAGTTCAAATAAGTTAGAGTATATACAGAAAGAGAATTTGGTAATGTTTCAAAGTATCTACATACAATTTGATTAGTCAGAGGGCAAGTTAAAAAGAAGATGCTCTGGTGATTCAACATATAAGCGGAATTCACATGTTGGATTATTGATAACATTCAGTTTGAATGGAAAAATTAAGATGGGTCCTTTGCCTGTTAAGAATAAAGTAGTGAATTTATCAGAAGAAATGAAATTTGGGACAGCAATTGGAAAGAATTTCTCGAGCAGTTCATTAGAATGAGAAAGATAAAACTTTAATTTTTGATCCAGATATAATTTATTTAATTATTTTTGAAGGGGTTTTTTGAGTGTTTGATCTGTGAGAGAATTTGTCATATTATACTTTGCTTGTGATAATTCAAGATAATCGGACAGTAAAGGAATTTTCGCTAGTAAATGTGTGATGTAAGAAGACGAAGTCCTATAAGCATGAATGCATCTAATAAGAATTTGATATTGTATAGAATTCAACTTAGATCTTTTTGCTGCAGTGATAAAAGGAAACCAAATAATTGATGCATAGATCATTGTAGAGCGTATCATAGCTTTATATACATAAGATCAATCTACGCCGAGTATCAATGCCCCAAGTACGTGCACATAATGAGAATAATATATTCTTAAGTTTCGTAGCTTTCATAATTATATTGTCAACATGTGTGTGTGTGTGTTCCAAAATTAATCTTATTCCTTTGTCTATGATTTTTAAAAATAACTCCCAAAATTTTAACAGTTTCTGATGGTTGAATTATTTTTGCATCAAAATTAATGGGCAATTTTTCATAATTATGTAGATAGAGTATACCTGTTTTGTTTGGACTTAGTGAATATTTTACCTTTTCACACCAGGCTCTGATTTTTATTAGACATTTGGTAATATCGTACTGAAGATCATAGATGTTTGAACTCCATACCACAAATGTCACATCATCCGCGAAAGCAATTACTCTAGCAAACTTTCGTTAAAAGATGAGTTGAAATCATTAAGTAATATATTCCAAAGAATAGGAGAAATAATACCACCCTGGGGACATCCCTTATTTATCTTTCTTATACATTTTACATTAGTATATTTAAACTCTACACTCCGGTCTTCAAAGTAAGAATTAATTATTTTTATAAGTACCGCTGGAAAATTTGCCTTGTCCAATTGTTGGAGAATTGCCGGATGCCATGCGTTGTCGAAAGCTCCGCTGATGTCCACTGTTACTATTGCCGTATTTTCTGTTTCTTTTTTCTGAAGACTTAATTTAGTTATTTCTTGTAAAGCAGTGATTGTTGATTTTTCTTGTGTAAATCCATGTTGAGCAGGATTCAAAACATTATTACTATTAATATGATTCAAAAGTTCAGTATGAATTAGACTTTCAAAAATTTTACCTAAATTAGAAGAAAAGCTTATAGGGCGGTAGGCTTTCGGATCTTTATAATTTTCTTTATTAGGTTTTTTTTCATAATCATTATTACTGACTTTCTCCAGGCCTCCGGATAATAATTAAGTCCATAACAAGCATTGAACAATTTTGTTAACACAGGAGATATATGATGAACTGCAGTTTTGATCATCTGATTGCTTATATGATATATTCCTGGAGCCTTGCCATTTTTGAGATTTTCAATTATTGAACAGATTTGAATATTATCAAAATAAATGATTTTATCATTAGAAAAACTATCATTATGATAGTTTATGTCAGAAGATTGACAGTCTTTCGGAAATAGAGAAGAGAGAAGATTTTTCATTTCTGATTCGAGCACATCTTGAGATACATTCAGAATTGGTAAATCAAAAGACCTAGAAGAATTTTTTTGTTTAAAAGTTTTATAAGTATTACCAAAAGGAGATGTATTTTCAACTTCTTCCAGGAATACCCTCCAGCTTACATTTCTTGTTTTTTAAATAATATTCATATACTTATTTCGTATTTCTTTATACATTTTTTCACAACTAGCTGTCTATTAGACCTATATAGGATGCTATATATATGTATATATAGTAAAAGAATGACCCGGCTTCGCCCGAGAATTCCTCCGAGTGCAATTTCCTTCATACTGAAAGGACATCAATAATAAATAGTAGAAGTGCCATAAAATAGCAATACAGAAGTAACACATAAACCACAGGCAAAAAGTGTGTGTGATGGGAAAATGGTAATATATTAGTGTTTAGGTATTTGATTTAATTTTTTTTTTTTGCAATCCATTTAGTTGTTTAAAATTCGATATAGTTCAAATAGATGGCAGCTTTTTCACCCTACCCCCGAGGTACCCGCCCCAGCGCATTAACCCTAGAAATTGCCTGAGTTGAGTGAGTGACTGCGATGCCCATCTTCTCAGTAAGAATAAGAAAAAAAAAGGTTTATAAAAAAAATTAATCCAAAATACTGACATGTAAATATATTTCTGTAAAAGATAAAAGAGCACATGGAAATTAAGCAAACAAATGTGTTTGCTAATGACTGCGATTACATTTTAAACGATTTTTTTAAAGAGAAAAAAAAACAAAGGCCAGAACAAAAATTAATATGAAAATACAAAAGCTATTATTTACATACAGTAACGCTAATTTTGTAAAGTTATTTTTAAATTGAATTGTGTGCACTTACCGTAACTTAATAATATAAATTTCTCTCTCAATACTCAATACTTTTGTAAAAAAAAGATATTAAAAAAAAAAGTACGCAAGCAACTTGAAAAAAATGCAGAACGCTTATTGGTCGCTTAATTAGCCTGGTGTTGTTACTCCGCCTCATATTTACTCCGCGTATAAAAATGTTCTTCAAATGAAAAAAATAAATACCCAAAAATACTAATCAAAATGTGGCCTAAATTTTTCCTCAGGTTTAAAAAAAAGCGACATGCAAAATTTGGTTTTTGAGTTTATCGCGAAACAGACATTGACTTATATATATATAATATATATATATATATATATATATATATATATGAAAAAATAGTACAAATGTAATATTGTACTGGGATAAGGTGCATAAATTAAGAAAAAGGCTTCTTCTTATCGAGCAACTGAAAGTTGCTTAGGCTTGCGCCATCTATCGGAATAAATATCAACTATTCTCGTTGATTTTTAATTATTCCAGAATTGGCCAAATACCCAACTTTCAGTTGCTCGATAAGAAGAGCCTTTTTCTTAATTTATGCACCTTATCCCAGTACAATATTACATTTGTACTATTTTTTCACATTGTGTAGCGTTCTCACGCAATTCTGGCCTTAACTACCCGTTTCATGATTTTTCAGGATGCCTTAATGACCAATTTTTGGTCGTTGAGCTACAGCTTGCACCACGCTGATGAGGGCCAACAGCCCGAAACGCGTCCGTGGTTAGCTTTTCTTGATTAATCAAGAATGGGTATTTGGCCAATTCTGGAATAATTAAAAATCAACGAGAATAGTTGATATTTATTCCGATAGATGGCGCAAGCCATCAGCAACTTTCAGTTGCACAATAAGAAGAAGCCTTTTTCTTAATATATATATATATATATGTCATAATTTGTATATAATTAAATGCAACCCCGACCCACTATGTATGTACCATGTATGATTTTCAAAGACTTAATAAAGAACAAGGTAACTGGAGGAAAGCAAGTAGCAATAAGACATAGGAAGTAGGCCTAAAGCTGGCACGACTATTCTTGGCACCCCTGTGTCAATATTGCAGGGGCAGAGACCGGACGTCTCTAGTGACCGCAGAAGTTATATTAGTCAAGAAGCACTCAATACTTCCTGACAAAGCAGGATGTATCTGGTGACCAGAAGTTATAAATGTTAAGCTAACACTCAATATTTCCGGCAAAGACAGGACGTATCTAATATCCGCCGAAGTTATAAGCGTCGAGCTATCCAACACTTCCTGACGAAATCGGATATATCTTCCGGCAAAAACAACACCAAAGGAAACCGCCGGCCAATCAGAAGATAGCACCTAAATAGGTCGACTAATAGGAAAAGATCATGTGATCATCTCTCAGCCAATCAGAAAGAAACTGAGTCTTGGTGTAAAATCGAAAAGCAAGAATAGTCAGTAGTGTTTTAGCTCTCATAGGAACAACACCTACAGTTGTTCACTGGCCCTCGCCGAGTTCGGACAGTTGTTCACTGACTCTCGCCGAGTTCGGACCTAGTAGTGATTGCGCTTCCAACAAGGTGACATCTACTCCCGAGACCTCTCTCCCTCTGCTCATCCCACAGCTAAGTTCAATCACCGCCATGTGATCAGATAATTAACAATCCAAATCGCTCCGCTCTTCTCAAGCTTTCTTTCCTCCAACCCAGTTGCCTTTTATTTTCAAACCCCATCACGTGTCCTGATTATTCCTAACTGTATGCTGCAACTTCCACTCAAACGACTGCGCTTCAATCAAATCTCACCATTCGCATCCAACAACAAGAAATTCCGCAACGATATTGCCACAGAACGGTTAAGTCGACAGGATTCTACAACAGTGTAATACATCAAATATTGCAGTGTAATAACTTTTGGATATTATTACATAAAGTCGACAGGATTCTACAACAGTGTAATACATCAAATATTGCAGTGTAATAACTTTGGATTATATTACATAGAGTCGACAGGATAAAGAGATGGAATTAAATCAGGATCCCATAGGCTTAAAGTCGGACGGCCCGATGGAAACAACAACGGAAGGGAGGCAGGAAGTAAGAGAGACGGGCGAGACAACTGCGCCCCTAGCGGACGCCGTCAACCAGCTGTCAACGCTCCTGACCCGGATAAAAATTTCTGATGGAGCGGAGTCGGCAATCCCGCCTTTCGATGGCACATACAACGCGACACAGTTTTTCCAAGCATTCGACCGAAAAATGGAAGACGCATCCATGGGAGAACAAGAAAAATTACTCCGCCTGCCAAACTATCTGGCGCGACAACCCCTGGAGCTCTTCAGGAAACTTCGGATGGCCGACCGGAGCTACTTCCAGGTGAGACAAATCCTCCTAGATCTCTATCCTGAGTCAAGCGAAGCGTCCTTTGCGAAATATTTCGCCATGAAACTTACTGGACAAGCCAACCTAGAGACCTATTACCGGGAAAAAACCGCCATGGGATTGCAACTAGGACTTCCACAAGAGGTGATCCTCGAGACGCTGACAGAAGGACTGCCATTCAACGACCAGCGCCTAGTCCGCGTAGTACCTCCCGAGAACCTAGGAGAATGGTTCCGACTAGTACAGCGGATCCACGGGCCCAGTGTACCGACAACGCGACCCCGAGAAGATCAACCACCCACAATGTCGGGTCCGTATCACAGCACACCCCGACGCCCAGGTGCATGGAATGCACCTCTTCCGCCGTCCAACTGCAAGTTCTGCGGCGCGAGACACTGGCACAGCGAATGCCGACGTCGACCAGTCCCGACGACCCACGAAAAAGTCCGGACAGTGCAAACGGTCCCAAAATCACCAGTTCCGATTCCACAACAACCAAGTCAAGCCAGAGACACCCCAGCCGAGCAGCCCTTTCGAGACTGAGGTAGGCTCCCTAAACCAACTGACTGTCAAACTTTTTCTAGCCCCTAATGTATCATGCCCCTTTTTAATTGATACAGGCGCCAGCCTGAGTATAGTGCCATATAATATTTATCATATGCTAAAAACCCACCTGCCTAATTTAACCCTTGAGGGACATTCACTACACCTCCAAACCCTAAACGGATTTGCAAAAACCATGGGTAAACTATCTATCCCACTGACAATAGGACAAATATCACGAAAGGAGAATTTCCATGTAGTGAATGCACCATTGCCATTTGGAATTCTTAGTATCAATAGCCTCCATAAATTCAGATTAACCATAGATTTTAATAAATGCACTATATTCCAGCTGGGCGCCCCATTGTCTACCCTTTCCTACCATTTTAATCATGTGTCCAATGTATGCACGTACTGGCAGTGTCAGGCGATGTCACAAAAAATTTTTCCCCGCATCCCAACTTTCCGCCTATGACAACCATTGCGTGCATTCATTGAGAAAAACCCACTTATCTACATGCCCCTTTTTCACTAAAGCCAATTGCCTTTTTTACATGCCCTCAAATAATCAAACCACAACAACTTCAACTTATGAACCTGTCCAAAACGCACCCACGCAGCGGGATAACTCGCATACCAAAAACATAGGTGATCACACACCGTTGCACAACTCTCACATGACCAACCCACACAACGAACTCGACACTCACACTAATACACAACAAAACCCTTTACCCCATGCATACTACAACACAACACCTAACACTCACTATACACCACGCAACTTTTCACTCAATCCAATTGCCAATACTTTATGCCCACAACACATAAAACCACAGGACGGTTTTCACACTCACAACACACGCACCCATACGTCGTCACACAACGGTAACACACACAACCAGCCCAACAAGCGCGACACTCACACCAAAAGGCGACACCAACCAGTAAACACATGCACAACCGTTAAGAATAATACAATCATCCCGTCTACACAAAACATAGAAAAAATTTACGCCACCAAACAACCACACAATCGAAAAACATTGCGATCTTTCCTAAAAGCTGTGAACGCCTACAAAGAGTTCATTCCGGACCACGCCCGCTTGCGGACACCACTCGTCAACCTTCTAAAAAAGGATGTCGTGTGGGTCTGGAGTGACGAATGCCAGAAAGCGTTCACTAACCTGAAAGAAAGCCTTACCACACACCCCACATTACACCTTTACCAGGAAGGTCTGCCATGCCAGGTGTACTGTAACACCTCAACATTCAGCATTACAGGCATTCTTAAACAAGTCTACCCTGATGGGAAGACATACACCGTTCAACATTTCAGCCGATCTCTGCGTAGTCACGAGCGAAATTATTCAGACTTGGAACTACAATGCCTAACCATTGTGGAAAGTGTGGATAATTTCCGCACCTGTCTAATGGGCAGAAAGTTTACAATATTTTCTGACCGTCCCGCATTGCAGTGGCTGAAAGAGATCAAAGCTCCGTCAGGCAGATTGTTTCGATGGAGGTTAAGATTGTCAAGATACGAATATGAGGTCCGTAGCATAAATGGAGTACAACAATATGAAACGGGCGTTGGAACTCGTATCCCATTTTGTGGCTTTCTAGATGCGCCACTCATACAGAGCCAACAGTCTTCTCCACCGAGAAAATCTCGCGTGACTATGGATCACAATAAACTGCGCACCGTCTCCCGAAAAGGAGTACTTAAAACTATAGTCCCAAGTTCACTTACAACCAGACTTCTTAAATCCGTACACACTCAACACCACCATCCAAACATCTCCAAGATGACGAGACTCATCTCGTCACAATATTATTGGCAGAACATGACACAAGACATCGCAAAACAGGTAAAAACCTGCCCCACCTGCCGATTCGCTAGAAGAATCGATGAATACAACCAACCTTCACGTAAAAATACCGACACAGGCACCAAAGCAAAACAAAATTCGTACATAAAGCACAACGTACACACAACACAAACAATGCCAAAATTACCACATCCACGTCAGAGAAACGATCACACATCTCAACCTAAACCAATTACCGCCGACATATCTCTAATAAAACCATTGACGATCAAACAGGAGAACTGTAAACCTGACAACCAGCTCAATCATATCACACCACTCCCTAAAGATATCAAACAGGAGAACTGCGAACCTACCAATCATTCAAATTCTACAATTAATAAGGTTCAAGCAAATATTTCAGAGTCCCCAGTTACAAAAATATGGACGAACATGGGGCAATATCCTATCTTTCATCTGATTTTTATCCTTTGTTTGTTAGTTCTACCATACAACTGTATCCCAATTTTAATCATTAATTACTTGTTTATCTATACCATGCCCGCTCATAAAATCTTCGAACTACAAGAGGCAGTTTTTAATTTTGGACAAGCATTTATGAAACTTCTCATAATTTTAGGAACCATTTTTGCAGAAAATCTAAATAAACTCCGAAGAGATAGCAGTAACTGAAAAGATGACCAACCAATGTCGGAGAAGTCATACTCCAAAAACAAGACCCGAGCCACACCCCAAAATAAATAGACGGCAGGAAATGAGAATTTTGAGACACCGCGACAGGAAGTGTAGTCCGAGGCGATAAATTCGGCCTATGCAAACAAAGCGGAGCGCCTCGTCCTATCTCCAATTTCATTCCCTCTCTTTTGCCCGACACACCCCACTTCCGTATCTCTAATTACAATGAGAAGGTCCCCTATTGAGGTCAACTGGGAACCTCGCTATGCCACCGATTTTTGATTCCAGTTCGAGTCTACATATCGATTTTTATCATCCAATTCCACATCCACAAGACAACATATAGAACTCGCTCACACATTTCTCACACAACAGACTTCTAACATTTTTTCACAACACACACAAAGATAAAAATTACACATAAAGGTTATATAGATTTCCATGTCTCCTGTACACATAGCATAAACGCACTTGAGGGGTAGAATCACGTTTTCACCTAAGCGTCGCTACCGATGAGACAAAAAATTTATAGGGCATAACTGAGCAATTAAAAAATTTATAGGGCATGTAGATACCAAAGGGTTCAAACCAATACACCTTATTTCTCATATTAATCATTTTCATTATTTTCTCTCAATTAAAAATGTAAATATTTAATCAATTTATCAATTTATTCAACTTAACATCACTTTTAATCATTAATTATCATATATTTACCACTTAGTTATGTTATCATAGTTTCCAATCAACAAAAACTCAGTGGTTTTCTTTCAAAATTGGATATTATATTTCATTTTGATTTACAAAAACATTCCTTTTTTTCTCAATCTTTTTTTCACCATGCAACCAAGCATTTACTTTGATTTCTCCCAACTTTTATATTATTTTTGATTTCCTCCAACTTTTTATTTTTAATTATTTTTGATTTCTCAAAAGCCCTAATAAAAATCCCTCGTTTTCCATTCCCAATTTCGAGCGAGAATATGGTTAGGCATTTTTCTTATTTTTTTCACCATGCATCAAGCATTCACTTTGATTTCTTTCAACTTTTTATTTTGCTTTGATTTCTCAAAATACCTTATGAAATTTCCTCGAATTCTTTTCCAAAATTCGAGCAAAAAAGTAACTAGGCATTTTCCCTTATCACCATGCAACAGAACAATTTTTTTTTCAACCAAACACATTCAATTTTGATTTCATTCAACTATTTTTATATTATTTTTATTTTGATTTCAAAAGCCTTAATAGAACTCCCTCGATTTCATTTCCTATCTCGAGTAGAATTCGTTTAGGCGCATTTTCTTTTCTTTTTAATCCACCATGTACCATAACATTCATTTTGATTTCTTACAATTAAAAGATTTTGATTTCTATTAATTATACTCAACCTATATCATCAACACCATTCTATTTTACTTTTATATCACCAGCAATGCTTGTATATAGCCCCTCAATACCCACAACTAATTTTCCCATAAAATTATTTTTCACTTTACAGAATTCTCTCAGGCTAACCCCTTCTTGAATTCTTCACATGTAGGGGGCGCATCTGTCATAATTTGTATATAATTAAATGCAACCCCGACCCACTATGTATGTACCATGTATGATTTTCAAAGACTTAATAAAGAACAAGGTAACTGGAGGAAAGCAAGTAGCAATAAGACATAGGAAGTAGGCCTAAAGCTGGCACGACTATTCTTGGCACCCCTGTGTCAATATTGCAGGGGCAGAGACCGGTCGTCTCTAGTGACCGCAGAAGTTATATTAGTCAAGAAGCACTCAATACTTCCTGACAAAGCAGGATGTATCTGGTGACCAGAAGTTATAAATGTTAAGCTAACACCCAATATTTCCGGCAAAGACAGGACGTATCTAATATCCGCCGAAGTTATAAGCGTCGAGCTATCCAACACTTCCTGACGAAATCGGATATATCTTCCGGCAAAAACAACACGAAAGGAAACCGCCGGCCAATCAGAAGATAGCATCTAAATAGGTCGACTAATAGGAAAAGATCATGTGATCATCTCTCAGCCAATCAGAAAGAAACTGAGTCTTGGTGTAAAATCGAAAAGCAAGAATAGTCAGTAGTGTTTTAGCTCTCATAGGAACAACACCTACAGTTGTTCACTGGCCCTCGCCGAGTTCGGACAGTTGTTCACTGACTCTCGCCGAGTTCGGACCTAGTAGTGATTGCGCTTCCAACAAGGTGACATCTACTCCCGAGACCTCTCTCCCTCTGCTCATCCCACAGCTAAGTTCAATCACCGCCATGTGATCAGATAATTAACAATCCAAATCGCTCCGCTCTTCTCAAGCTTTCTTTCCTCCAACCCAGTTGCCTTTTATTTTCAAACTCCATCACGTGTCCTGATTATTCCTAACTGTATGCTGCAACTTCCACTCAAACGACTGCGCTTCAATCAAATCTCACCATTCGCATCCAACAACAAGAAATTCCGCAACGATATTGCCACATATATGACTTTTATATATATAATTAGCGGATGTACCCGGCTTCTCCCGGGTTTTACCCGAGTAAAGGTTTGTCTAACCCACATTTGTTAAAACAATTCTCTATAAACTTATAAAAATAATAATAGATATATTTTGATAATTTGAAACTCGTAAATTTGAATCTCTCGATAAAGTGAACATTTTTTCCCGGTCCCTTTAAAATACTCGATAAGTTGAATAAAATCAATCTTAATTGGTTCCCTAGGTAATTGGAAGTTAAATGAAAATTATCTTGCCTTGGAATTGTATCATTATTCTTGTCTCAAATAAATTGCCGTGTCATCCTGAATTTTGTCTTTCCTAATTTTCTACATTACAAAATCATCATTTTATCTAGTGAACATTTTTTCCCGGTCCCTTGAAAAATACTCGATAACTAACTTTGACTTGTGCGCAATTAATAGGTAGAAAATCTTACTTTTGATAAATAATCTTTAAGATAATAAACTTAGTGATAATAAAACTTATAGATAAAAACCTTATTATCATCGTCGCAATGGGGGCGCTGCTTTCGAGTTAAATCTACAAATCTGCAAATAACTCTAAGGATATTCAAGATATTCAAGAAATTATTTTTCAGAAACCTTCCCAGTACTATACTGAATAACTTCCCAAAGTTTCATGGCGTTCCAATGAGTGGTTTGGTCAGGCATAAAGGACACACACACACACATACATACATTTTTATATATATAGATATAAAATATATTTTTCGAACAAACATATCCTCTCTCTCTAATGAATAGATTTTAAAAAGATATATATAAATTAAAATATCTTGAGATATACCTTAGCCAAAAGGCCAAGAAACAATATTTTATATATAGAGATGACCTGGCTTCGTGTGTCTTCTGCTCGAGTGAATGTTTCGCTGGTAGATTTTGTTCATGCCTACTAAAAATTATTATTTGGCTTCGCCCGTGGTCTGCTTTAGTGAATATTTCCCTGAAGAATTTTGTTTAAGTCAATCAAGCATGATACAGCAATATTGTCATAATCATTTCTGACTAAAAAATAATTGTTTCTCAGTACTTAGTTAATTATAATTTCTTCTTGGTTAAAAGTGCGACAAAAAACTCTTCCAGATTTATCTCTCTGTCCTGTTCAAATTTCAGCGAGATTAGTTATATATTGAGGGCTTGCATAGCCGACAAACATATATATATATATATGTTCCTGGCTTCGCTCGGTTTTTTCGCGAGTAAAAGTTTGCCTAACGAACATTCGGTAAAACGATTCTAGAAAACACATCCAATCCACCTATATATATATTTATAAACATATAAAATATTAACACAAAGCAATAACGCGCCATCTATACACATAAAATGAAAGGATTTGAAAGCACGAATGTTTCTTTTATACAAAATACAAACTTCTACTGTCCTTACTGCGAGGGAAAATATATAAGCAGAATCGTCCATTACAGTATTAGAGCTCTTAGAAGCGATCTGGTGGATTAAATTGGCGAAACCGCTAGGAGGGTTCACCATTGATGAGCCAAGCCCTCCCAATATATTTTTTCCTCGCAGTAAGGACAGTAGAAGTTTGTTTAGTGTATAAAAGAAACATTCGTGCTTTTAAATCCTTTCATTTTATGTATATAAAATATTGTTATAGGGGTACAAATATATTTTTGAAACACATAATTCTTTTGAAAACATTTATTAAATTTTAAATAAGATATTTTCTTTGAATATATATTAATATTGAAATGCCAAGTTTTTTTACAAGTCATTTGAATATTATATTACTAAATCCTCTAATTAAAAATTGAATTTATTATATTTGGAACAAAATTTCGAATTTTTACAATTTATGAATGTAATTTCACCAGAACCCGTGAGAGGCGCTGCTTGCGAGTGAAAGTAGAAAATTTGCAAATAAAATTGCAAAGAATATTTATTTCAAATCAAATTCAAACCAGAAACCTTCACAGTAGTATAGTAAATAACCTTCTAAAGTTTCAAGGCGATTGGATAATCTTACCTTTTTAAAAACATTCATCGTGTAAACAAACTAACATATATCTTGTAAACAAACTACGTGTAAAATTATTAACCAATCAAAATCATTTATCATCGCGACCAGTGCTGCGCCAAGCGGTAAAAGGCTGGAACTAACGTTTTTTGATTTTACATAAAAAATTAACCTTTTTAGTTTTTCGAATAGCCTATATGTTAAACGAAATCTTTAGCTACCTACATGCGAAATTTCATAATGATTGATTCTGTAGATTTTGCGCAACGCGATAACAAACATCGATTTTTGATTTCATTTTCATAGATATAAAGGATAGATTTTATATTTTTATGAAAAAAACAATAGAAAGAAATATATATAAATATATTAAAAATAAAAAAGGCATTTCCTGACCAGGAGCATATGTGCTTTTCAGAAGGCAGAGCGCCATCTGGTGGAACAGAAATCAACTAAACATTGATTTAGCCGGTTCCCTGATATTTGGCCAACCAAATTTATTGATAAATCAAGAAAAGCCATTCACGAACGCGTTTCGCGCTGTTGGCGCTCGTCAGCGTGGAGTAGGCTGTACCACTGCGACCAAAAAGATGTTTGGTCCCAGAGGCTTTTTGAAAAACCAAGAAATGGGTATTTAAGGCCAAACTTGCGTAAATACGCTTAACATGCGAAAAAACAATAGAAAAAAAATAATAAAAAGGTCAGGTGTTGATATTGAAAATTTTGTCAACTTAATTAAACGTTATTATCAAGACATGACCGCTGCGGTTCGTTGGAACAATTCTATCACTGAATTCATTGAAATTCGTTCGGGGGTGCTCCAAGGTGACCCACTATCCCCATGCCTATTCCTACTCTTTATCAATGATTCGATTAAAATATTTGATGACTCGGGATTGTCAGGAATATACTTACCCAATTTCGGAAACATACACCTCCTCCTATATGCCGACGATATTGTTTTGATCGGTGATTCTAAAATAAACCTTCAATTGAAAATCAATATACTGAAAACTTATCTAGAAACTAACTTACTAACTCTGAACGAAAACAAGTCAAGAATAATGGTTTTCCGTAATGGAGGAAAGGTGGCGCGTTCAGAAAGATGGTATTGGGGTCAAAGTCCTTTAAGTGTTACTTCAAAATATACGTACCTGGGCTACCCGCTAACCCCTTCGATTTCTTTCACTCAAGTTGCTTTAAATTATAGAGGCAGGACCATGGCCGCGATGGGTGCTGTAGGGGAGATTATTTTGAAGTCCAAGCTCAAATCCTTCCATGCAAGTATGAGATTGTTGGATTCTATGATCTTGACAGTCCTACTCTATGCGGCTCCAATCTGGGAACATGATCAAGCCTTAATCCTAGATAGAATCCAGGATGCCTTCCTCAGACGTTTTCTGTGCCTTCCAAGCTATACTCCGGGCTATATTTTGAGGGCTGAAACAGGAAGAAACTCTCTTGATATCACAGTGAAAAAACTAACTTTAAAATTCTGGACTAGAATTCTGAAAATGGACGGCAGCAGGCTACCTTCAATATGTTTGGCACATTTGTGGGACATTTCAATTTCTTCAAAACAGAATATCGGACTGGTAAAAATTATAACAGAGCTAGTTAATAACACCGGCTTCTCATGGCTTGTTGGATGTACAGACTTCAATGTTCTACAAAGATACATCCCCCTAATTATTAGAACGGCAACCGATCAGTCCTTGCACCTGGATTATGTAAGAATTAGAAAATCAATACTCTACTCTCACTATAAATACTTTCATTCATCACCTACAATGGAATGCTATCTGAATGACAATATCCCTCTAACCTTAAAGAGAATCATTGTACAAGTAAGAAGCCTTTTTGTAGTACAGAGAATTAATCATGTTTCACTATTGAAAACTAAGACCATAAAATACACCTTATGCAACGGTGAATTTAGTCTCGATTTTCCACACTACATGTTCTACTGTACGGCAATGGAAGAAGAAAGAGAAATTCTTCGTCAAGAGACCGGCTATAATAGCAATTCGCCTTATGTTTTAATGGCAAAAGTCGTAAAATCCAGACCCTTTGCATTTGCTTTTTATAAATACTGGAAATCAGCTCGATCAAAATATTTAGCACAGACACCGGATCCAACTCGATAATTGGTCGAGGCCAATACCCAATACTTGTATATAACTACGATGCTAATCTGTTATTTATTTATTTTGTCCTACAGAGAGAATCCTGTATGGCACGTGTGCCCAATAAAGGCTATTGTTGTTGTTGTTGATATTGAAAATAAAAAGGGCAAATATAAAATTTCAATTTTAATATCAACACTTGATCTTTTTATTCTTTTTTTTTTCTATTATAATTCTATTAGAAGGGATAAAAATATATAGCATATATATTGATTCGCTCTGGTTACAAATACTTTTATCTATTTGTTCAATTTTTGTCATTGTAAAATCATGTTGTTCTTCTTATTATTGTATGATTTTGAAATTTTAATGGATTCACACGATTTAAAAACATCTGTGTGCCCTAACTCGGAATAATGTCGGTTTACCCTTCTCGTCCATTTGCTCTCTCCAACCTTTGCTACGAATGCGCAGTTTATTTCTTTTTGCCACCGTTTCCTTCGTAAAGGCGGAATGGAAGCAGGCCCAAAAGCCTTTTTTATTCGCGGAAACTCTTTTAGATGGTTATTCTAGTACTGGAATTGTCAAGTGGAAATTAAGCTAAGTTTGACATTTCGATTTAAAATATTTTCTATGATTTCTACCTCGCATTTAATACTGTAGGTGAATCTTCTAAAATAAGAGAAAGAGAAATATATTTTCCCTTAAAGAATGTGTGTGTTAATGATATCACATAAAATTCAATTCAGCCAGGCTTTTTATGAATTCCAAAATTCTAAAATGAAATTATGGCATACTAAATTCATATGATATTATAGGTTGAAGAGTTATCCTACTCGAAAGGTTTGTGTGTTTATTTGTACTTTAATATGTTTTAAAGAAAATATCGTGTTCAGAAAAGTAATATAATTCAAAGAGGAAGAAAAAGAAATATTTTGGGGAAAAGAATAGGTCTCGTAAAAAAATCGAGATATTTCTGTGAGGTTGGAATTGATATACCAGTGTTTCGACGATTGTTGGAAGATTTTTATTAAATAAACTTGAAAATTCTTTTTTTTTTACTGAATATATTGTTATATTCTGTTATTTATTACTGTGAATTTTATAATATATTTTTATATAGAGCTAGATGATAAACATTATGATTTTTTTATAAAATAAAAGGATTTAAAAGCGCGAATTTTATACATAAAACGAACTTCTACTGTCCTTACTGCGATGAAAAAATATATTGGGAGGGCTTGGCTCATCAGGACAGTAGAAGTTCGTTTTATGTATAAAAGAAACATTCGCGCTTTTTTAAATCCTTTTATTTTATATGCATAGATGACGCGTTATTGCTTTGTGTTAATTATAATTTTTTATTTGAACAGAAACTTGCAAGAGAAATTTAAACATCGTTTCAAAATTTCAACGTCGTAACAATATTTATTAATTCTCATGAATTGTGAGATATAGGAAATGAACGTATAGGGAATTGTGATATAACGGTCGATTTTGGAAATACAAGGGATCTATCCCGCTTTAAGCAGTTTTTTTAATTAAAAAATGTTCTTAATGACCCCCACTTTCTGAGAAGTCCAACCCACTAGGAAGAACAGGAAACCAAAAGGAATATGGCAGTTTAAAACGTAAAGTTATTCTGATTCTTTATATGTGTAGACATGTGGGAGATTCACAGTAAAAGCAGTGGTCAACACCTTCCCAGAATGAATGAGGCCGAAATCATCGGTATTAAAAAAGAAAATGAAGTCAAACAACAGCATAAATAAACATAACCCAATATTTAATATTTACATATTATTAATATATCCTATAAAATATCTCTCAGTATTCCTATATATGTTTATAGGGTCATATGTAAGTAAGTTGTTCGTTATATTTCTAAATCAGTAAATCATTTTGGCGATAAATGGCCTGTCTGAGAGTGTCAGAAAACAAAATCAGTATGCTCTCATTACTCTCAATCAAGGCTGAATGATTCGTTGATGCTTCAAGAAGTAGAAAAATCGTAAGCAAAATCCTACAATAGTAGTCATTGATATGATTAGTATAAGTTAATAAACATGAAATACATAGATAGAAAGAGATAGCAATAGGTCGTCCTGGTATCATCGGTATATCTTTAATCAAAAGATTACACGTCAATACAACGTCACGTTTCTTCTATTAAGTATGGCTAGCTTTCTTCCTCAGACCTGAAGACAAGCGATCTCTGTATAAAATAGTGACTATGTATATTAATGTGTAATATTTTAATTTGAAACTATACAAGTTAACAATAAGTACACAAGACAAGTAATAGACCAGATTTATACAAGAAATAAATATGGTATATAAACCTAATACAAGAAGTAAATGATAAATGTACAAGAAGTAGGGGGATAGAGTAATTATGAGTAATTAATATAAATGATATAATGATGCATTATCGCGCCATCTGTTGTTAAAATTCGAAACTATTATAGACGCATATGATTATTTTTAGAATTAAAAAAAAAATTCTTCTGTCCTTACTGCAATGAAAATACTCCATTGCAGTAAGGACAGAAGAATTGTTTATTTTTTTAGATTATCTATTAGTTTAATAGAAATAATATTTGCCTTTTTTATAAACCATCATATTTAATTTAAACAGAGTTAACAAAAGGGTTTTAAAGTGAGCCATTATATATTCTGGGGCAGTGTTTCACCTTTGAACATTCATTGCTAAATTTCCGTTCCCCTAATCTTCCTTTGTTATATTTCAAACCTAAGTATTAAACAGAAAAACTACTCTGAGCGTTAATCAAGCGTTATTAGATTTAAACCAAAATTTAAGAATAACCTTGTGTGTGAAAATCATTGTTATTAAAATGCTTCAGATATGCGCATACGCCTTGAATGGGAAAAAATATACAACAAAGCAATGTTAATTCAATTTATAATATTCTAGGTTTAAAATTCTAGTCTTCATGTATAATTATAAAATATTTACACGTGAGAAAATTTTTTTTTCCAAAAATAATTTATAATCCCTCATATAATATCACTAGCCGAATGACCCGGGCAACGCCCGTGTTTTACCCGATTGAATGTTTTTATTCAAATACTATTTGTTACAATTATAAATTGGCGCCTTAAATAAATGCATATATTACTTA
This sequence comes from Cordylochernes scorpioides, assembly GCA_030710605.1. Taxonomy (NCBI): domain Eukaryota; kingdom Metazoa; phylum Arthropoda; class Arachnida; order Pseudoscorpiones; family Chernetidae; genus Cordylochernes; species Cordylochernes scorpioides. The sequence continues at coordinate 19,901,439 of CP092877.1, read as the reverse complement.
ATAACTATAGCCTATGTGCTTTATCTGTCTATGTACTGTTGGCTTCCGTAGGCGTCTCTTACTGGGAAAAAGAAAGAGAGGATTCCATTTAGTTATTAACTAATATATGCATTTATTTAAGGAGCGACCCGCTCCAACACAATAGTTACAAAAACAACAAAGCGAGTGGGGGGGGGGGGGCAAAGGTGGCGTGATCGTAGCCAACAAATAGGAGAGCGCCATTCCAAGCAAACGGTGACAGAGATGACGCATGACGCTCGTAACTGTATATAGAATTTGAGAGAAAACAAATTATTTACTTATAAAAATGTTACCTTTCCCGTAGAAATCGATGCAAAAACCCATGCTCCGTCTATTTACCGTCTCTGCAAACTAGCTGCGACAGGCGATGACAAAGCCATAACACCAGTTTTGTCAAATTCAATAGTCCACCTTTGACCATGGTGCAAGGCTAATGGTTAGGTTCTCTTCAGTCCTGAACGAACTTTCATTCCATGAGATCAACCACTTTTAAAAATTCAGATTTTAATGGAATGAGCGTGTGTGTGTCGTTGTGTTGTTGTTAAATATTTTGATTACTAATTATTCCCTATTTAAGATCTATCGGATATACGAATTATCGGAGTTAGGACCATGTCGCATTTAAGACAGAATTTGGTCTTGAATCTAAAATGCAATTTTAGAAAGTAAATAAATAGAAAATAACATCAATCGCAAGTTAGATCATCTCTTTCTCTCGAATTTAGGGCCAATATTTCATATTTTAAATTGATCGTACTTATGATAAAAATGTTTGTGTTCATTTAGCGTTACTTAGGTGAATACTATAAAAAGCCGATAAGGCACAATTTGGATTATATATTATAAACACAAGGTAAAAAGACCGAATCCAAATAAATAAATAGTGTGTGACGTTTCGGTAACAGCGTTGTTACCATCTTCAGACAAAAGTACTGAATGAGAAATTTTACCACAGCATGTTTTTAAAGTGTTGTTTACACTTGATAAAAGTAACTCTTTACATGCTGCTAAACATGCTGTGGTAAAATTTCTCATTCAGTACTTTTGTCTGAGGATGGTAACAACGCTGTTACCGAAACGTCACACACTATTTATTCATTTGGATTTGGTCTTATTACCTTGTGAGTATAAAAAGCCGTTTAGAAACCAGTTAGTGATAGAAAGAGGCTAGAATAATATCGGCAGCCATATTCAAACACTATAATTATACACTACTTATCTTTCATAATGCGATTAAATTGATCAAGAAAAATCCTTGCATTTATAAAATATATAAACACTTTTTAGAAGTATTTTATATACAAAATAAATTTAATATGTAGAAACTTCAAATTGAAGGAGAAGATAAAGTAAAATTGTTAACATTAAAATAATGTCGCACGTTGCCCCTCCAATTCTTCGCGACGACGCCGCTTCCTCCTTCGTGGATAACCTAACCTGGGCTCAGTTGCTTTCCCTCTGCAGCTCTACTCTGCAGACCACCCAAAGACCTCCGAAAACCACCGTTCAAGTGGATCTCCTTTCCTCTGGCGGTATCTCTCGTCCTTACCACTGGGGGGAGACACGAGAGACTTACCAGAAGAGTAGCGACTGTGGTGTTGGCGAGAAAGTCATAACAGCAACCAGCATCAAAATTTCTAACATTCCTCCCCTTTTATTGTAGTCTTTAAAATACATTACATAATAACTCGAATATCATTTAACTGGTATTTACACTATTTTACATACCAGGGCCAATATCAACGGATATTTACATTCTTTTGCCCCAGAAAACAGGACCACAGCAGTCGGCGATTCCCACATTTTTTCCAGGACGGAAATAGGCGAAAGCACCATCTACTGGCGGAGGTTTTAGGTGTTTTTCAGGCTCATATACGCAACACTGACTCCCCCTTAAGGCGGATCGTCCCGATCCGGTCTTATCTATCCTGTCGCCTTGATGGCACGTTTCTCTCGCTGGTGCCGCTTCTCTTGTCGGATCCGCTTAACTTGCCGGAGCCACCCTTTCGCCGGAGCCGCCTCTCTTTATGGAACCGCCTTTCTCGCTGGAACCGCCTCTCTTGCTGGAGCCGCTTCTCTCGCTGGAACCGCCCCTCTTGCCGGAATCGTCTCTCTCGCCGGATTCGCCCTTTCTCGCCGGAGCCGTTCTTCTGGCAGAACCGCTTCTCCGGCTGGAGCAGCTCTTTTCTCCGGAGGCGCTTCTCATGCCGGTACCGCTTTTCATGCCAGACGTGCTTCTCATGCCAGTACCGCTTCTCTCGCCGGTACCACTTCTCTCGCCGGAACCGCTTCATTCGCGGCAATTCCTGAAGCAGATTCGAATGTTGGTCCTTGAGTTGCCATTCTCAGGCCCTCTGCTCTCTTGGCTTAACAATGTTGAGAGATACCGCCTTCAAATGTCTTCTAGGCCTCTCGAGGGAAGTTTCTCCGTTAGCGATATCACCGCACCTCTGAGATCCCCCATGTGTACCGTCTCGACCTCCAGCCCCCGAGACTCCGCCCGGCCCTCGCCGACATCACTCCCCAAGGTTGTCTGGGCCGTACTTGTCTTCCTATGTAAATGAGTCCTCATTTCAGACAATAACCTCTGAATATCTCGCCTCTGAGACGCCCTCTTTCCTCGCTTTCTTTTTCTAACAGAAGCCTTTCTTTCTCTTTACGGCGCCTTCTTTCCTCTCTTTCTTTTTCTAAAAGAAGCCATTCTTCTTCTCTACGGCGCTTTGTTTCTTCACTCTCCTCCTGATATCCCTTTATATTCTTGACGATCTCGGCCAGCGAGCTCTGCTCCGAAGCCATCCTTTGGCCTCTTATTTCAATTGACTTTTTCAGCAACCGAAAACCCCAAAGAGCCTCCTGGTGACCTCCACGAGTAAGAATCCTACTTCTGACACCAGTGTCGTGCTTGCCCCCTCTCCAGTTCTTCGCGAAGACGCCGCTTCCTCCTTCGTGGATCATCAACCCTGCGGTCCTTTGCTTTCCCTCTGCAGCTCTACCCTGCAGACCACCGATAGACCTCTGAGAACCACCGCTCAGGTGGATCTCCTTTCCTCTGGCAGTATCTCTCGGCCTTACCACTGGGGGGAGACACGAGAGACTTACCAGAAGAGTAGCTACAGTGATGTTTGGCGAGAGAGTCATAACAGCAACCGGCATCAAGACTTCTAACACTCCTCCTCTTTTATTGTCGTCTTTAAACTACTTTACATAATAACTCGAAATTCATTTAACGGGTATTTACACTATTCTACATACCAGGACCAATATCAACGGATATTTACATTCATTAGCCCCAGAAAACAGAACCACAGCAGTCGCGAATCCCACATTATTTCCAGAACGGAAATAGGCGAAAGCGCCATCTATTGAAGGCGGTTGTAGGTGTTTATCAGACTCCTATACGCGACAATATATTTAAAACTAAAGAATAACACAATCAAATACACTCTCTTCCATTTGCTTTCTAAAAATAAAAATGATTTGGAAGACCTTTCAAGACACATTCAAGGCAAGATTAGTTTTGAGACTAAATATTTATGATCCACTGACTTAATCGTAAAATGAAAGAATCGTCTGTAAAAAAGTTGAAACAAACATTAAATCCTAATAGTGCTATTTCTACTCTACAAATCTAACTTAGATTTAAGAATTTATTTCCAGGTTATCAAATGTATGTGTGCTAAAAGGAATAGATATTTGCTGTAACTTTTTATTTAATCAAAATTATAAAAGGAGAAGCTATAAACCGGTTTTCCCACGACTTTCCTATACTTCGATTAAATAAAAATGTTGCTGCTTCCTTTTATTTCTCTATAATAAAGCATTCGAATAGTAAGTCTATATAAACACACAAAAAATGCTCCAAAGGCCCCCGATACTTTCAAAATTCCAACCTTACCAGCGAGTGCAAGTAATCAAACGGGTTCTGAAACATGTATAAGTGCGATGGTCGAATTGCTTTTTACATATGTAGACATCTGGGGCACTTACAGTAAAAACAGTCGCCAACTTCTTCCCACCAAAGTACCACGTGTACTAGGGATAATAAATAAAAAAATATATATATAAACACAAAAATGAAATATGTGATTTTTTTTTTCTTGTTTTTCTTCCTTATACGTTTATACAAAATTTTACCTATCCTGATTTAACTTTCCTTCGATATATTAACGAAGTTAGATCTCTTAGAAAGAAGCCACTGTCATAATGCTTCGAAAAAATAGGAATATATTAAAATAAACGCGATAAAATCTTTAAAAAATTATTTCTGTGAGAGAAAATTTAGTGTCTGTGGTGGGATACTCCTGACTCTGATTATAGTGGCTTCATTTTTTGGAGGCCAAAATATCTCAGATATCGCGTTCAGCCCGATCCAAAAATGGGAATACGTTTTTATTTATATAAAAAAAAGAGATACATATTTTAAAATTAATATTTGCAGTTTTCAAATAAAATAGATTCTCTCTGTCCTTATTGAAATTGAAAAATATATTGCGAAGGCCTGGCTCATCGATGGTTAACCCTCGTAGGGTTGCAAGTTTAAATCTATATAATTCCGCTCTGAGTTCCCCATAGTTATAAAGTAGGCAGCAATTCCTCCTTGTATCTGAAAAATAAAATAAAATCATCTTAAATATTTACTTATATACACACATTAATGGCATGTTTATGTATACTTTTTCTTGTTAGAGATTTATTCCGTATTGTGATATTATCTCATTTATTTTGTATTTATTCTTTTATTTACATGGCTTTTAGAGAAAATAATATTAATAAAGATTCCTTCCTGCTTTTGTACTTTGAAATAATCAAGAAGGAATATAGGGCTAGGTTTATTTTTATAATTCTTTTTTAATTTCTCGAGCTTTTGGGCTAACGAAGGTATCCGGGTTAAAGAGCATGTTAGCCCAAAATCTCGAGAAAAAAATGTAAAAAGAAACCTAGCCCTAGATTCCTTATTGATTTTGTCAAAGAATAAAAATACTCATCTTAAGAAGTCGAAGGTCGGAATTTAATCCAGAAGGATAATATCAAGTGGAGCCAATCAACTGCGGAGGCACAGCTCCTCAAATCGTCAAATAACACAGCTTGACAAAAATGGCTGGTTTTACAGTAGGTTTCGCCGGGTAGCTTAGAAGGCATATGTAGTTGAAATTCAATAAATAAAAAGTATTTTAAATTGAAATAGATTGCTTAGAGATAGAACATTCTTATGACAAATTTTTAATTCGAAAGAAAAGAAAGATATTTTTGGAAGCTGGGTAGGGCATCAATTAAAAGGGGAAGTTAAGAGGAATTCTGGATAGAATCCAACTTGTATGGTAACACTTTACTGAACATTCATAACGGCTATCTCTTCTATTACTTAAGCAAATTTATCTGCTCGTTGTGCCGAGTGGATATCTTGGAAAAGTTGTTAATAATTGGCGCTCAAACAAACTCTTTAATATCCTTTTTATATTAGATTGTTTTTTGAGAAGTATATAGAGATTGAACTTTAAATATAATATCAATAGTGTTGCATTATGATTAATACGCATATTTTAAAATTATTTATAATTTTATTTTCCATATATTTCAAATTAAATTTTATATTTATTTACTCTTATAAACCAGAATATTATTATGAAATAATAAGTACTATAAAATAATTTATATTCTGATACACTAAATATCCAATTTGCTTTAAACTTTGATGTGATAAATAAAAATATATTCTAGGTGTTACCGAAAAATATAGTTGTCTTATTATTGCCTAGTTTAACCTTGTAGGATGGTTGAGACACGTTCTGGAAAGATGCAAGACGCGTCTGAGGAGAGATTCAAGACTGAAGTATCTGCCAAACCGCAGCCCAGTGCAACAATTAGTCGAGATTCAAGTGACGACCCAGTTGTCTTCAACCCCAACATAGACATCCCCAAGTATGATGGAACAGAATACCTTCGCCCATGAATTGAGTCCCTTGAAGAAATTGGCTTCCTGTACCACTGGGCAGAATATATTATTTCTCGCTATGCAGCCATGAATATGATTGGTAGCGTCAAAACCTGGCTGGACCTAAGTTTCATGAGCTGGAAAAATATAAAGAGCCGCCTAATTCAGGATTTTGCTTCAGACGCCAACAATGAAGAAATGAAAATAAGTCTAAAAATAATGCAGCAGTGGAATGAACCTGTAATCAGGTTCGCAGAGGATATCCTTGTAATGTGCAACAAGGTCGACCCTTAAATGGAAGAAGAGACAAAATTTAATTGGGTTATTGGAGGGTTGAAGAAAGAATACTCTTTTGCCCTCTACTTAAACCCTCCTAAAAATAACAACGATCTTCTTGAATTATGTAAAATTAAGGATTTGTTTGAAAATAATTATCTAGAACGTGTAGAAAAATCAAAGGCTCTATATAATGGACCACGCTCTCCTCGTCCCCATCATCAAGAGCAATGGAAAAACGCTCCGTCGTTCAGAAGACCCTACCAGAACACCTCCAGGTTCCTGCCCCCAGACAATACCAAGCCAACCCCTCGCCCCAGTTCTCTGCCCCTAGACGACCTGCCGACGCAAAGCAAAGTTTCACGCAGAATCAAACCCACCAAAATAAATTCTACAACAAGAGTCCAGTTACAAACAAAAGCCGGACGGAGAACGGAAGACCTATATGCTTTAAGTGCAATAGGCCAGGACATATTGCGCGTTATTGTAGGGTCAAGTTTGTGAGGATGGTAGAAGAGGACCCCTCAGTTTCCCAAGACAAAAGTAAAAAAAAACTTCAAATGGACGAACGAAAATAGTATACACGGCCTCGCCTCTATGCGGATGTTTGTAATGACACACGAATGAATATTCCTACACGGAATAGATATTCCGTGTTGGAAGATTTAAACTGAGTGTCGCGTCTGAGTCCGTCAATCAAAGCAAGTCGACCATAAAAGGAATTAGAAAGTTAGACCCTAGGTACAAAATTAATATTAATGTGGACAAGATAGGTTTATGCGAAGCTTTGATTGCTACAGGCGCCGTTCTTACAGTGGTCGACCTAAGAACAGCACTTTTACAGGCCGTAACATAAATAGTCTAACGAAAACGTGTTCTGGACCCGAAGTAAAATAATTAGATATGGTAGGTAACATTATTTTGGATTTAAAAATTGACGAGACTGAATTATCACACGAATATTTAGTAATGAACACGCACCTACGAACTCTTATTCTTGGACGAGTTCTACTTAAAAAAATAAATGCGAAAATTGATTGTAAACAAGAAATAATAAAATACGATCTGACGAATAATCATGACATAAGCAATTATGAACTGAATTGATTGATTCAAACAAATGGTCTTCGATTGGCAAGAAGTTTGCTCACTGTCACGGATAGGAAAACTCATATCTGGATAACGAACCCTTATCCTCGACCTTTAAAAATCACGAAAGACCAAACATTAGCTTATGGAAGCCTTCCTGCAGAGGTAAATTTCATAGAGAAGTTAGAGCAAATTGAAAATGACGAAATCCAATTTCAGATGAACAAAAATGTATCACTTAAAGAAAAGAAGGGGTTAAAACAAATTTTGATTACGTATGCTGATTTGTTTTCCCCGAGGTTAGGCAGGACCAATTTGGCAAAACACCGGATCGACACAGAAGATGCAAAACCGAAAAAGCACAAGCCATATAGGGAGAGTATCAAAGAACGGGACATTATTAAAGATCAAATTGATTGAATGCTCAAAGAAGGCATAATTAGACCATCTTCAAGTCCCTGGTCTTTCTCCGTAATACTGGTCAAGAAGAGAGATGATAAGTTCAGATTTTGTGTAGACTACAGAAAATTGAATGAGGTAACTGTTAAGGATGTTTATCCAATCCCAAGCATTAATGATGTAATGGATACCCTCCAAGAATCGAAGTACTCCTCAGCAATAGACCTAAGATCGGGATATTGGCAAGTCGAAATTGAAGAGAAAGACAAGGAGAAGGCAGAGGACTACGACCCACGGATTATATGAATTCAACGTCATGCCTTTTGGACTATGCAACGCCCCTGCTACTTTCGAGAGGAATATGGACAATGTGCCTGCAAATCTAAGATGGTAGATTTGCCTTTGTTATTTGGACGACGTGATTATATACAGCTCAGACTTTCTAACCCACCTTAAAAGACTTGAAGCTGTTTTAAAATGTTTTAGTGAATCTAATTTGAAACTGAACGACAAGAAAGGCAGATTTGCTTTTGAAGAACTTGAGATCCTTGGTCATATAACCAACCAACAGGGTATAAAACCGGCCGAATATAATATCAAAGCTGTTAGGGATTTTCCTCAGCCCAAGAAGGTCAAAGAAGTGCAATCATTCCTAGGAATGTGTTCCTATTATAGAAAATTCATTAGAGATTTCTCATCAATTGCTGACCCATTAACAAGACTTATCAAGAAAAATGTGCAATTTACCTGGACAGAAAATCAAGAGGAAGCATTTCAAAACCTTAAAAAAGCTCTTATAAATCAACCAATTTTGGGTCACTTTGATCCAAATGCAGCCACCTACATTCACACAGACGTCTCTAACATCGGCTTAGGTGCAACACTGGTCCAAATTATCTGCGGGGAAGAGAAGGTGATATATTATATTTGAGTCGAACTCTAAGTAAATCTGAGCAAAATTATTAAACCACCGAAAAGGAATGTTAGGCTGTGGTGTGGGCGATATCAAAATTACGACCCTACCTATATGGAAGACACTTCAAGATAATAACAGACCATCACGCATTGTGCTGGCTGAAAAATCTTAAAGATCCAACAGGTAGACTTGCAAGATGGGCACTGAAAATTCAGGAATACGATTTTGACATAATACACAAATCGGGTAAAAATAATTTGGATGCTGATGGCTTATCTAGAGGAACCGTACCTGAAACGGATTGGGTCGGCGATTATGAACGACTATTTTTGAATCAGATAATAAACGAAGATGATAAATTTATAGAAAATGTTATGAAAAGCCTTAAAGGAAGCAAACTAGCAATTACACAGAATTTTTAAGAGGAAAATGAGTGTCTATATGAGAAGAACTCAAACCCTGAAGGCAGAGCATGGTTGCTGGTAGTGCCGAAGAAGAGAAGGAAAGAAATCATGAGTGAATTCCACAACCATATGCTGAATGACCATCTGGGCGTCGCCAGAACCACATACCGTTTGAAGAATAAATATTATTGGCCTTCTATGCTGAAAGATGTTTCTGAATTTGTAAAGACGTGCCATCTTTGCTAAAGTCGGAAAGGTTCAAATCAGTCGCCTCCTGGATTTTGCAACCTATTCCCCCAGCTAACTACCCTTTTGAAAGAATCGGTATTGATTTTGTTGGCCCCTTGCCATCAACGAAAAGAAGATGGAATTGGATAATTGTGTTGACTGATTATTATACCAAGTACGTTGAAACGAAGACAGTATCAGAAGCAAAAGTGAAAAGTCTCTACATTTTTGATCGAACAATTTTTTTTACGTCACGGGGCCCCAAAGTTTCTTATTAGCGACAGAGGTTCACAATTCACTATCAATTTGATGAAGGAGGTCATTTAAATGTGAAAAGTTAAACACTGCTTCACGACAAGCTACCACCCCCAGATGATCAGCATGTATGTAAATACAGACCAGAAGAACTGGGACGAAATCCTCCCTTTCATCACCCACGCGTACAATACCACGATTCAAAAAACCACAGGCTACTCTCCATTATTACTTTTGTTTGGGAGGGAGCCCATGTTTTTCTTAGATGACGAGAATATCCCAATGGACATTAACATGGACGATTACGACGAATATATAGAAAATTACTTAGAAAAAATAGCAAGGACGAGACAGGTAGTCGTTAACAACACAGAGAAGACTCAGGAAGGAATGAAAAGAAACTATGACAAAAGCACAATGAGAGAATCTATGAACCGGGATATTTAGTGGCAGTTTGGACACCTGTAAGGAAAATCGAAAAATTTGAAAAACTACTGAGAAAATACTTTCCCATATCGAATATTGAAGAATTTGTCTGATGTGAATTACTTAATAGAACCGAAGGATAATCCTGACCAAGACAAGTCGATTGTCCATGTCTCAAGATTTAAACCCTATTTTGAAAAAAATGATAAGGTCACTCACGAGGACGTGACGACCTCTGGAAAGGGGGAAGTGTTGCATCATGATTAATGCGCATATTTTAAAATTTATTTATAATATTATTTTCCATATATTTCAAATCTATATTTTATATTTATTTATTTTTATAAAACAGAATATTATTATGAAATAATAGGTACTATAAAATAATTTATATCTTGATACACTTTAAACTTTGATGTGATAAATAAAAGGATATTCTAGGTGTTACCTAAAAATATAGTTGTCTTTTATTATTGCCTAGTTTAACCTTGTAGGATGGTTGAGCCATTTCTGGAAAGATGCAAGACGCGTCTGAGGAGAGAATAAAGACTGAAGAATCTACCAAATCGCAGTCTGGTGCAAAAATATTATCCAAAAGGTTATTATTTGATATATTATAAATATTATATATAGGTAATCATATTTTGTGTTGGAAGATTTGTAGAAATTCAAATTTAATTATCATAGAGTCTTTATTAAGAAAAATATAAGCGCGAAAATATTGTATATACAAGTAATATATAATACTTTTAATTAAAAGCAATCTCTACAGTTCTAACTTGAGAAAAGAAAATTATTGTGACGAAATATGTTTATATTCAATTTATTTCCTTAATTATAAATTTTAACAGTTTAGTATGTATTATTACATACATTTTGTCCTCCACCTCTAAGAATATAAATAATCAATTTAATTTTATTTGACTGAGGTGTAGGCCGTGCTGAGGATATACGTTATACAAGGCATTTCTTCCAAGGGGCATCACCAATGGAGAAATTTATTTCCTAGTGTCGTCGTATTGAAGCACTTAATCGGCGGTGAGTGACTCCAACCAGGTAAAAGCGCTTGTTAAATATGGCGTCCCTAAATGATTATGAGGGCAGGACCGATTTGTCATTAGTGATTAAGAAATTTGTCTGCGAGGAGTTACAGCGAGCATTAGCTTCTTTTCGATAAAAAAACAAAAAATATTTCAATCGAGCATATAGTGCAGCAGGATATCGATAAAAAACAAACTTTCACAAATTTCTGGAAGTTTCCCTCAAAATAAGGCGCCCAGGTCATTACCAACCCCTAGGTACGAGTTCTAATCTAGACTGCAGTACCCGAAACAAGAACATCGAAGAGACGACACCAACGAATGGCGAACCACTAAAGGAAAGCCAATTTGTTTCCACTACGTCGCCTTGGCCACGTCTTCCGCTACTGTCGTGACAGGAGGAAAGAATATGAAGAATTCATAAAATTGGAATTTCTAACAGATAGAAGGTAAACAGACTAGAACATTCTATAATTATGGGAGCATCCAAAAGCCAAATGACGGCCTGCCAAGATAAAATGTACGCCGCTATTGAAGCCCTGCCCTTTATCCGGCCAAAACTGACAAATTTCGTCACCTCCTAAGATATTATTGAATCACAAACTAATAAAATAACATATATATGAGTATAAAACAGAATTAACTCTTTAAAATATGAAATAAAAAATATATAAATATTGTTTTTTTAATAAAAAGTAATTTTGAATAAAGTGAATAGAGATAGAGGTAAATAATTTCAGTAGTGGAATTCAAGAAGATTATTGTCGAATTCAGCAATAATTAAAATAGCATTTGATAATATAAGTTACAATTCATTATTCCATCTTTGGAATAAATACAATCCATATCAAATTGAATGAAGTATCATTATATATATACGTGCAAGAAATAAAACAGAAATGGTATATAACATACTAAACCAATAAATTTAATTAGTAATTTCCAAATTACTTTTATTAATTACAGAAAATTCATCACCCTAAATGTAAATAAAAGATAAATAAATAGTATCAAAAGAAAAGTAGTCGAAGGTAGGAAATTATTGAATCCACTCAGCTATGAAGTAGCAGCTAAAAGTAGCGTGAAATAGGTTAGATAAATATATGTGTAGCTAAGAATGTCACAATTCGATGTAGTGGATGTAAAGATAATTTATCTAAAGATAAATAAAGAAAGATGTAGTCGAAGAGCATTCTAGAATCCATTCTGCAATTAAATAAAGTTCATTGGAGCAGCCAATCCAATCTGGACCTCTCCTGCCGCCATTTACATTAACATGGAGGATATTTCTGGAAGCAATTGGTGAAGCTTTTCCAGCGATTTTCCCCCAGTTTTCCGTGCCAGATCCCCAACTTACATCTATAATGAGGGGGAAAACCTTCTTTCTCCATTAGCCCGGCTAAATGTTTTATCCCGGACTCCGATTCCTCCTGATCCCAAGCTGTTTGCTTTCCAGTCAATTTTCTTGTCCTACCTGGAAAGTAACGGATTCCTTAGTGAGGAAAATCTTATTATCACTTTTTTCTATTATTATTTATTTTTTATTCAATTGAATTGGCTTCAATTAAATTCTATAAGATTATTTTATTAGTAGTATTTATTTGTGATTTTCAATATATATTTTCAATAATTTCAATATCTTTGATATTTATATTTTATTATAATAATATATCAATCTTTTTAACCATTCATATTATTATTCGATCTATAAAATGGCTGTTTATATTATTTATTAATAAAATAAATTATGTTAAAATGTTTTATTACATATATAAAACATGATATATTATTTAAATTAATATATGCAGTACATATAATTATAATGTTGTATTATATATTGCGAATATCCTTAATTTAATATTATAAAAGTGAAAACATTGTAAATGAGATTGATGTTTGATTTATCAATCAGGATTTCGATTGTGTGGCTAAAAATCAGTTTGTATCTATTTTCAGTTATATAATTTATTTAATATATATTCTCAGGCAGATACTTGAAGTCGCCATTGCTTGGACTGCCCGATCCGTCATAGTTATCTCCAGTGACCACGGCTATCGGATCGTTGGGTCTTGGTCTAATAAAAGCAGCCTCCTCCTAAAATATACGAAGGTTCAATTACATGTGTATATTATATTCTTAAAATTACAATTATAAATTCATTGCTCTCAATCGTTTAAATATGTAATTATTTTTGCCAATATGCTTTTATGATATATTATTGAATATTATCTCAAATAAACCTTATTCCATCAATAATATTTTTCTTAAATTTCTATATATGCCCTTTCGCAGACCTATAAACATATGTGCATTGGTCCCTTAAACGCCCCTAACCCGCTTTTCATAAATGCACGGTATATAGGAGTAAACTATCCAATGAAATAGTCGTAGGGTCTGTAGATTAATTTGGGGAATCGCTAAGAGAGGTCAATACTGATTAGCCGAGTTATTTGGATTTGTTAGATAATTGTGTTATGAGTTAGGTTATGCTGCAAGCAGGATCCACCTGAAGAGACATGGGAATCAATCACAAGACAATTTCAAAAGGAACTTGAGCGGTTCTAAGATAGACCCTTATAGCCACAGCCGATCTACATATTAGCCAATAAATGTTGATGTAAATCCATTATATTTTCTCTCTTTTTTTCGTATATAATCAAATTTATATTGATTGAAGATTTTTTCAAAGATGGTTGTTATGTATAAATTTGTTGCTAATTATATTGACATATAATGAAGAGTAAAAGAAATATAATGACAAAAATGAGGTTTATATTTTTATTTTTGGGGTTGATATTCTCACTGTTTCAATAAATGTTTGAAATTTTCGACAGAAAGATTTAAAAAAGCAACAAAGAGCAAAATATTCGGCTTTTACAAGTCATACACTTATCCAAATAAAAAAAAGGAAACGAGTTACCGAACCAGATATTCTTCAATCAAAAAAGTAATTTTAAAGTTAAAAGTTATCAAAATTTTCATTATATATCTATCTTAGTAGTTTTTGATGATTTATTATTTTTGTGTATTCTCTCTCTGTTATTTTATATACATATTTTGAGACAAATATAAAAACATTATTTTTAAAAAAATGAAAATAAAACCTTATATAAAGTATAAAGAGAAATAAAATTCATATTTTCATAGTGTTGGGATTGAAAATTCATGTGCATTTATAAGCATGAAAATAATAGAATTATTGTTTGACCAGTGACTTGTTACTCTATGTTGTTACTCTGTATGTAAATGACATAATGATGCCCTAACTGTATATAGTTTCCTTTGCTATCCCCTCCAATTTCATCCCTTTAGAAAATTTGAAAAAAGTAATAATAAAAAGAAATAAAAAATAAAATATAAATAAATTATCAGAAAAATCCAGAAATTAAAAACTCCATAAACTTCATAATTTTAACCATAAAGATATTATTAAAAATAATAATAAATAATTACAAATGAATAAAATTATCAAAAAATATTAAACCCTCCCATCATTCCCCTGGCTGCCTTTGTGCATGAATATGTAACTGTATTGTAACTCTAATGTAACCTTTCACTTTATACTTTCATAATCTTTAACAATATGCTCTTTATTCCTTTAGTATCTTTAACCGATACATATCCGGAAAAAATGACACCTCTTGACTTGCTCTCCTCTGAAAACTCACCACTTTTCACTAAGCTTTCTGCATATAAGCCCGGAAAAGTCGCCAAAAGGACTTGAGCGGGCGCTGAAGGTGTAACCCGTCCAAAATTTGGGCGGATGTTGTTGTTGTCGTTTGTTTTTGTGCGCTCTCTTCCTTTAGTGTGAGGTTGGTTAGCGTGTTAGTGACTTTGAGTCTATAGTACCTGTTGAATAAAATCCTTCAGTGATCAACTCCTTCTCCTATCGTCCTATTTTTTCAACAGATAGGAAGATGATTGATAAGAGAAGGAATTTGGACCTTGCGATTTTGTGATCAATTTGTTAGCAGCCACGATATATAAATCGTATTGTTTTAAAGAGGAAAATACTAACTATAGGATGTTTCTGTATGCGTGTGTTTGGACATCCTAAAATATATTGTTTTTATTCAAACTATAGCTGTTTAAAAATAAATTTAAGGCATAATAGAGTCGTGTCTTGTCCACTCCATGGAAAGGGAAGGTGCTTTTGGTCCGTTAGCCAGCCACATTACAGAGATCTCTGTAGGCCTTCACGGTTACCTTTATAAAACCTGATTGATTAAAAAAAATGTTGATTAAAATAAAATAATGATAAAATAAAAATTGATATTCTAAGAGGTTATTGGCGGGCGTTGGAAAGTGTTAGGGGTTAAAGAATATGTACTTGTAAGTATTACATAGGCAACCAAATATTTAGATCCATGTGCAAAGCGAGGATAAAGACTTGAGCGTCTTCCTAGGCAATGTTTCACTTGCGATCCTGTATATGGGTTATAGTGCTTTTTCAAAGTTTTAGGGTTTGGGTTAAAAGTTGTTGAAGAAAAAGTTATTCATTAATATGATTGTGAAAGGGGTGAAATAGAGCCATGCGATAAGTAGAATCGTTGTAGCGACAGTAGGTGATCTGACTTGACTTGAAATCAAAGGTTGATTGTGGTCCTCTAGAGCTGAGAAAAAAGTTGAAAGTTGAAAAAGTGAACGCTTTGTGAATGCGTTGGTGATTGTGCTCTGCGGATAATTGAAATAAACTTTTGAAACGTGTTCAAGCCAGAAGTTGGGATTTTTAAATCTGGGAAACTGTGTTCAAAGAGTTTGTAAAAAAATATGAAATAAAAAAATAATTGTCAAGCAGTACTGTCATTTTTCTACGTTGATGTGAAGTAATAACTGAAATGAGTAGAGAAAAGTAAACTGAAGTAGTTAGAGAAATTAATTGTTGTAAGCGATTGTTGTATGCCCGATAGTTAATGATATTATTTGTCCTATTATAAAGGTATAAAAACAAAAATAAAATGAATAAAAATATAGAAATATGATTGTGGTTGAATGAAGTTTAAGTGGACAAAATCAAACATGTAATATATGAGAGTAATAATAATAATGGATATAAATGATTTTTTACAACAAATACATGTTTTATAATACTAAAATAATATTATAAAAATAAGAGTAATTTTGATTAAAGATTATTATAAAGATTAGATGAAAGTTTGGTAGTGGAATTAAACAAAAAGTATTTCTCTTGAAGAGAAGTTACAAATGTGGTGTGTAGGTTGTATAAATCGAAAATTGAGAAGCGCAAATTATTTGTTGGATTGGTTACTAAAATGTTGTGTATTGTGATTCTGATTGCACAATTCTGACATTGTGGTCGCTTATAAGTGATGACAAAATTGCAAGGTCTTAAATTCCTTTTCCTATAAAATATTTAAATTTCTATCAAAATATACTTTAATTTCCTGATATTTTAAGTTTATATATATAATGGTTTCTTTCATTTTACACATGTAGAATAAATATTTACCAAGCAAATAATATATAAAAATAACAACCAGCCTAAAATAATAAAATTTAAAAACAACATAAAAATACATATGCAGTATATGATACAAAATAATCAAAAACTTATTAAATAAACTGGTTCTTTACTTCAGGTTTTACAAGTGTCTGTGTGTAAAAGCTGATTTATAGCTTGGCCCCGTTGTTAGGTCTTACTGTTAAACATATTGAAAATTTATTGAATTATTCAGAATAGCTACATATATATATCGTATATTTCAAACTGTATAACAATGACACTTTTAGTATATGTCACATATCTTCCAATTAGTTTTGAGCCGATACTTCCTACCATTCTATTAAAATGTACACTGTTTCAATTTACGACCCCCCCATATTTTCTATATAAACAATTTGTATTTACATCCCCTATTTGTATTTAAACAAAAAATGGTGACGTCAAAATAAAGATCCAAAGTGTGGTCGGTCAGCTGATGGCAGCTAGGGCAGAGGAGGAAAAAGCTAACGCCCTGTCCAGATGGAGGGACCCCTCCCTCCAGGGATTTATTAAGACGACCCCTATAAACAGGACAGGTTTTGGAAGGGGGTCAGGGCAGTATGTTCTATAGTGCGTCCATCGGCAGACCGCTTCTGCCTCTCTCGGTTTCGCTCTCCATGTCTCGGTGATAGGCATCCAAGATTGTGTCATGGCCTCTACCTCTGTCCCGTAGGCTGTCCCCGATCACTCTCGGTGCTAACATCTAGCCCTGCCTCTGCTTCTTGTTGTCCGCGTGTGGGAAGAACATCAACACTTATGCAGCGGATGACAGAGGCAACCGTGGTCAATGGCGCATTCAGGTGGATGTCCCTTTTACTTGCCCTCCACCTTGACGATCCAGTGGACCATCTCAAAGACGACATGCGAGGACTAGCCGTACCTCGCACCGAAGAGGTCATCATCGCCCCCATCGACATCTCCTGCGCCACGATCACCTTCCTCCATCGGCTCGAACAAGCAGACAAGACCCATCGAGAAATCCTCGCTACACCCCGCCAACCAACACCGACTTTGTCCCATGGCAACCACCGCAAAAAGTGATCACCAAGCCTCAACGCAGCCCACTCCACAAGACCCTTCCAAAACATCATCCATCTGGTAGGAGAATTTTCTCTACAGAACTTTCTTAGTGTAACACTATTTCCGTTTTTTTTTCCGCACTGAATTAACTACTCATTTGATACCATTTTTTATAGCAATAACATTATTATTATAAATCCATCAAGATAATTATTTTACCTGCCCTATTACTATTTCAATTAATACAACTTTAGATGTTTATAAAACATTTTAACCTTAATGAATTATATTATTCATTATTATTATTTTGTGTTTCATTTAACCATTCATTAGCTATGCCGTCAGCCATCAAAAACTAATTAGTTCTTTATTTTTTTCTTCAAATCGTAATCTTCATCATCTCTAGGCTTATACACATATCATAACTTCAACCATCTTTCTCATCACTTTTAAACTTTTAATATATTGACAACGTTAATAATATTTTTTAGTAGTTTAAGACATTTTCGAATTTATATATTTTATCTATTTCGTTTTTCTAATTTTACCGTTGACGTCTCCTAACTTCCCCATCCCATACCTTCTCATGCATTGCCCCAAGGGCTTCCTGTTCGCCAATTTCTTTTTTCATTGATTAATCCACCTGAGAAATCCTTCCTCGCTATATCATTCCCAATAGTGAGTTCAGGATACTCAGCTAGATTATTTTTCTTTTCACCCGGCTCATCATTACCAATAATCATTTTTTAATATTACCATTCAAGTCGGGTGAAATCATCATTGGCAACAGCACAACCCTTGCAGCTACCTTCCCTTTATTCATTCCCCAATCTTATATATTCTCCTAAAAATATTCTTACTCGTCAATTTTTTTTTTATTAATCCAACTGGAAACATCCTTCCTCACTATATCGTTCCCAATAGTGAGTTCAGGATACCCAGCTAGATACTTTTTTTTCTCTCTCTTTCTTTTTATTACCCGGTTCATCATTTTTTATAATTTTATCATTTTTTCATCATACAAGCTGGGTTACATCATCAATGGCAGCAGTACATTTCTTGCGTTTACCTTTTCCTTTCCACATTCTTCAACCTACCTACCTCTCCCTGCTAGTCAGAACTAATAATGCAGATGGAACATTTTAAACGTTCTGTTAATGAAAACAGTACCTCACTAACACAAGTTCGTACTGCATTCGTCCGCGTGTGGGAAGAACATCAACACTCGCCTCACGTACACGATTCCCAGTCATAAGAGACGTATACTTACTCTTTTTAAAAATATATAGAAATAATGAAGAGTAAAAGAAAAAATAATGAGTAGAATAATTTATATATATGTAATATTGTTGCAGATGATCCTGCCGACATATGGATAAATATATAAATTCGAAACTATTATAGACGGGAATGATTCTTTTTGAAATTAAACAATTTCTACTGCCCCCTACTGTAATGGTAGAACTACTGCAGTAAAAATTGTTCAATTTCAAAAATAATCATACGCCTCTAAAATAGTTACGAATTTCAATAACAGATGGCGCGCTAATGCATCATTATACGTCTCATATATATATATATTCATACTAGCCGAATGACCCGGGCAACGCCCGGGTTTTACCCGATTAAATGCTTTTATTCAAATACTATTCGTTACAATTATAAATTGGCGCCGTGGATGTCATTCTTGTGAAACGTCCCGCTCGAAACTTTGTGTCTGAGAAGCGATATTTTTATAAAGAGATGATCTGGCTTTGTGTCTTCTGCTCGAATGAATGTTTTTCTGTTAGAAATTTGTTCCTGCATACTAAAAATGAACTTGTTTCACCCGTGGTCTCTGATTTTTGGAATTTTTCGGATATAATTTTGTATCTGATAATCAAATATGATACAGCAATATTGTCATAATCATTTTCTGACTAAAAAAAAACAACTATTTTTGCCCAGAACCTGTCAATTTAATTTTTTCTTGGCTAAAAATGCGACAAATATATCTTCCATATTTTTTCTATGTCCTGTTAAAACACGTTTTACATGTACATTAGGTCAGCTGATATTACCTCCCATCTTCACCGCTAGAGGCGCTGCTTGCGAGCGAAAGAGCAAATTTGCAACTCAAATTTGCAAATAACTCGAAGAATATTCGGGATAGAGACCTGAAATATTCAATATAAGTTTTTCCAGATTCTACTATACATCCTGCTAAAATTTCAGTCAAGTTATTCACGTATTTTACGTAAAAGCATTCCATTGACAAAAGCAAACGATGACAGAATTGATGACTCTGTGATACTTGTATATTTTAATAATAATAATATAAATGAGTTTTTTTTTACCTTTACCAATAATATCGATACTGTGTGTGAAATTCTCATTAATATATATACAAAAAAAATATAAATATAGCAACATGCCTTAGCAAAGTAGTAAATAAATAAAATATATGTCAAGTAGGCTAAGATTTAAAACTCAACAATCCAATTCACATTTGAAGGCGATGTTTCTGTACAAAAATTCGAAGCACAAAAGGGTTGCCAATGTCTAGTAACTTGAAGTTTAAATCATTGTCAAATTCATGAACTCAATTTGCAAGATTGAATTTAAAATATCTATACATGAAGCTACATTATAGTCACTTATGATATTTGTCAGAATGTGCATCGGCTGTATGTGGACGGAATTGCCAACTCTAAGAGTGTTAAATGAGGCGAATTGAGGTGAAAGTAAAGCTGATATAAGCGTATTGTTTCTGACTTGTAAGCACACTATAGTCAATAGCGATGTCAAAATCTCGAGAAAAGAAAATGTGGTTGCGCGAGGAAGAAATCTTTGCGGGAAAGCGCAAGCTAACAAGAAGATAGGACTGTTGAATTTAAATGAGGTCTATTTCTTTCAAATTTATTGAATTTCATCAATGGATTAGCGATGAACATAATAAACGATAAAAATTACAATATGCGATTTCGTATTCAAAAGCGATAAAATTACTAATATTGCATGCAATTTAAATTATAAAAAGAAACTAAATTAAATTGAAAATATATATATATATTGCTTCAGCAAGTTTTGCGATGAAAACGTTGTTTTAAAGGACTTAAATTGAACAGTAAGACTGGAGATGATGAGCCCATGACCCTCTGGATGTTCTTTAGGGAAAAAGTCATTTAGAGCGAAAGGAGTCTTGATAAGAAAAGAGATATTTGCTTATCATATACTATTATGAAAATTCGAAACTATTATAGACGCGTATGATTCTTTCAAAAATAAAACAGTTTCTACTGCCTTTACTGCAATGCAAAAATTGATGGGAGGCCATTGCTCAGCAGGAAGGGCAGTAGAAATTGTTTTATTTTTAAAAGAATCATACGCGTCTATAATAGTTTCGAATTTCACAACAAATGGCGTGCTAATGCATCAACATATATTTTTATGTTTAAATGAATAAAATTCAAATAAAAATAAAAATTACCTGAGAATTGGTGGACTTGTTAGAGGATTCCTAATAAGAGTTTTACCGTTGTGTTCCTGAAAACTCTTTTTTTATTCTTGAGAGGAAGCATTAGTATTCATTTTTACACCAGTGAACGATGAGAATACGAAGAAATAATTCTGAGAATATAAGGCTAACCTTCATAATAATATTATGTAGTACATTACTTATTATAGGCGGTAATAATTCATAACGCGGAGTTATAATATATAGTTTATATTTTGGACTTGATAATCAGGATGATAAAGTTGTTGATATTCAGTTATTCAAAAATATGATTTTCTAAATGTAAAGGATCTCTTCGAATCACGCAATGATCTTTTAACGTTTTTGGGGTTGATTTTGATGTCGTTTTTTATTATATCCTCATTATATAATCCCGCAAGATATAACAATTTTGAGTTTGACGTGGAATAAAATCAGGTCAGACGAAAGTCATTTTAAATAACGAAAATAAAATTGACCGCTTCGGCCATCCAGAATTATTGAGTCAAAAGTTGTCGAACGCGACGTTTAAAATCAGTTAATTGGAATCAAACGAAATTTAATTTTCGCCTGGAGAATATTGGATCAATCTAATTATTTTAATTAGGTATTTTGCTATTCAAATGATAGACTTTATGTCGTTCTTTAAGTTCTCATGGGATTTTGTTAATAAAATTTATACATTGAGTTTACTCTTCCTTCGAAACTGGTTAAATCTAATTTAGATTTTTTTCATAATAGTTTCGAATACTTTTTTCCATATCATCAAATGGTATATCATTCTTGACGTTTGACATCAGACGTTTAGTTTGTCAAATTCTCTGCTGAGTTTAAATATTTTGATTTTCTTTTGTTAGAACCAACAATTAGTTGATAATTTTAGTATTCATTGCCTGGAAACTTGCTTTTCGAGTTTTGAGAAATTTCGGAGGATTTCCCTTTTAGATTTTTCTTTTCAATTTTATTATAGTTTCACAAGTTCTTTATTTGATCACCAAGCTGATAATCACCAGAACAAAACTAATAATTCAGAGGTACCTCATATGTACTCAGCTTATGATAGCCATTTGTTCATTTTTCTGGTGTTCATGTCTTTATTAATTAACTCTAATTGTTTGCGGGAATACACGCTTCATTACCTAAAGGAGAATCTACGATACAAACTTGATAGAAAATAAAAACAACAATTATAACCATGAATATAATTTATGTTAAACATTTAGTATATATATGAAAAAAATCTATTTTCCAAAAATATTTTTTCTAGGCAATTTTCAATTTCGGGAATGATAGCGTGCAATTATTAGGTCTTATGTCAGTCAAATAACTTAAGGATAAAAGCTGAAATGAGATATTTCATTCGAAAAAAAAAATTCGTTTAGATGATAAACAAAGTTCCTTGTTAAAACATAGTTTTACTAGGGAAGCGCATTATTTGGTGTATAGACATTTTTTCGTATTACTAGAGAGAGATGATAGCTAGGAAGTTGTCTGTTAAACGATAGTTACTCCATATGACCACACACATTAGGTTTTCTACTACAGAGATATAATCCTTTGATGTATTGATAGCATTCAAATAGCTATCTTCAGTTTTAGTAGGTTACATTCCTTTTTTCTATGTTATTCTTCTACTCAAATTCGTTTTGATTGCAATTTATATTTGGGTTAGAATTTATTGTTGAATGATGATGAGGATGATACAGAAACAAATCTGGAAGTATTTTGTTAATTCACGAGAATCCCAAAGGTTTTCACCAAACTTCTAAAATTAGATGTTCATTTCTAAGGCTCCAGCTATCACTCATAGGCAAAAATACAGAGCTTCATTTTCTTTCAGTATTTACAAATATAAAACTTTTGAGATTCCAAATAAGATTTATAAAATAAAAGATTCGATAAAAAAATGTTATATTATAAAAACATTCTAATACTTGATCATTACATGATTAGATTACTTGTCGTTCCTACATTGGCCATGCTGGTATGTCATTTGAATTTCTTGATATGCAAAATGAAGTCTCTTTAAATATATATTTCCAACATCCGAATGACGTCGTCTTAAGTTGCACATTCAAGCTCTGTGAGTGATATGAATGATAGCTGGAGCCTTAGAAATGAACATCTAATTTTAGAAGTTTGGTTAAAATCTGAAAGTGCTAAGAGGAGGGTTGGCAAATGAAATATAACTTGACAAATCAACGCCATTTTGGACACTGCCATACCGATGACGAAAAGATGAATAAATATATTCAACCGGGGAAATATTAATTATTTTTATTATTATCAACTAGATATGTCACGTGAAGATAGAGGCTGCCTGGCTGGCATTCATATTTGTTGAAAAAATATACTTCGGCCAGTATAAATCTGAAAGGATACCATGAAATAATGGTATCCTTTGATGTCAAATCACTTTTCACCAATATCAACAGAACTCTAGCTCTAAAAGAGCTATGGGAATATTTTGAGGTGAAGAGACAAGATTGCGAAAACAAGGGATTAGAAATCAACGAAATGATAGAAGGCTTTAGGTTATGTTTAGATAATATTTACTTCAGATATGGGGATAAATTTTACAGGCAAAAAGACGGCACTGATATGGGTTGCCCTACAAGCATGATCATTGCTGACATCGTAATGGAATCGGTAGATAAAAAGGCAATCTTGATTGAGGGAATAAAAATCTGGGGCCGCTATATAGATGATGTTTTTGCAGTGATCCGCAAAGAAAATCTTAATGGAATCATGGCCATGTTGAATAATTTAGAAAGAGGAATAGAATTCACGGTTTAAACAGAAAGGGAGGGATTTTTATCATTTTAGATGTAGGACTAACTCGCAAAGAAGATGGTTCTATTTTAACCAGCGTATACAGAAAGCCAAAAGACTGTGGTAGACGTCTAAATTTTAATTCCAATAATCTTATAATACATAAAAGACAGGTGATAAAATATCTTGTACAAAGAGCCAAACAGGTATGCACAGACCGAGATATTTATAAAAAAGAGATACTGAAAATTAGAGCAGAACTAGAACAATCTGATTATCCAGTTGGTTTCACAAACAAATGGATTAGAAGATATGAAATAGATAGGCCAAATTCAAATAGGAATAAAGATGATTGCAATAATATAATTATTCCATATTTTAGAGATATATATAACGAAATATCTAGAATTTTGAGAAAATTTAAATATAATATTTGGTATAGTACGGGGACAAAAAGGGAATTTTTAACTAGAAATAGCATAATGAAGGATAACATAGGCACATCAAAACCTAGTAATGTAATTTATGGGATTAAATGCACACAATGTGACAAAATATATGTAGGAGAAACAGGCCGTAATTTAGGGACTAGGATTAAAGAACACCAACAGGGTTTAATGGGGAGAAGGGCGTTAAGCAAAATTGGAGAACGTGCATTATATTCAGGACATAGGCCAGATTGGAATGATATTGAGATATTTCATAGGAATATAAAATTTTAAAAAGAAAGATTATTTTTAGAGGGGTGGTTATCACGGTAAATGGGGAAAATAACTTTGAATGTATTTGAAGATATTCCGCTACAATACAATTTGTTTTTAAATTTAAAAAAGTAGTTATAAAGGGTAAGTATAAATTGTACATCATAGATATCGATTAATATATACTATTGTGAAATATTTTAAATGTTAATATTATTTTTTAATATTTATATTTGTTTATATTTTCTCAATATATATATGTATATCATAATTTTATTTCAAAGATCATAGTCTTTTGTGAGTTAAATATTTATTTTTGACTCGTGCTTTAGATGTTGTACAAAATTTAGAATATCGCGTGAGAACGCCCTTAGAGCCTTAGAATAATTTTTAACGACTTGCTATATGTTTTAATTTTTGTTTGCTCCTGACGAGGACAAAAGCCTTTTGTCGAAACGTATGAGGTAATAAAAAGATTTATACTGGCCGAAGTATCTTTTTTCAAGAAATATATATGTCACATTTTTCATCTTTTATATTAATAAATGTGTGTTTATCCTATAAAAAAAATTGAATACATTTTTTATTAACTTCAAATTTTCATATAACCCTTGAATTTAACAAGTTATATTTCTAACTTGCTCTGTATTCCTTTGTTATGTAAATAGGCATCCTACATTTTCCCCTACAGGAGGTTCCGCTGATTGTATATATAAGCCTCAGCTCACTTGTCGTTAGAGCACTTTGTTATTGGCAGTCCGCTCTCTGCAGCCGTCCGCTTATCATCTTTCTGAACGGCAACTTGATTTTTTTTATCTCACTCTACTTAGTGCCTACTGCCTTTCTTTTCGCAAACAACATTTCTTCAAGCGTTGGCGAATAGCTCTGCAAAAAGGGTGTTGTGTGCCTATGTAAGTGTATACTTGTATGTAAGTCGATTATATTGTTGCAAAGTTGTTATAGTGCGTTTTGTTTTTGAGAAAGAAAAATTAAATCTGCTATCAACATCATTTTAATTTGATTGTATATCAGAATTTACTATTTTATAAACAAATAAAAGTATCAAGAATTTCTAAATATTAAATTAAATGTTTCAAAACTGAGATATATATGGAATATAGATTGGCCCGAGGCAAATGAAATATTAAAATGATATATATAAAATATTATAGAAATTGAAATAAAATCCCTCATGTAATTTTCGAGTTCTTTAGAGATGCAAATGATTTCATTGAGAGAAATCTTACTTCAAGTGAATTCATTGAAACCTCTCTAAATTATATGTTGCAACAAAGAGTATAATACTCTGAAAATATTTAATTATATCTCCCGTCGAGAATACTATTAATTAGTATCTCGAGTGTGTATTACAAAGAAAATACTCACAAGTGACAGGGGATTGTGTGAGACAAAATATAATTAAGAACTTGACAAACCTAGCCCAATTATTCTTATTCTAAAATATCAACTCGCTACCATATATATCTTTGTAAAAAATAGACACTTCGGCCAGTTAAAGTTTTTTTTTTCTCAACGTTTTAACAAAATTATTTTGTCTTCGTCAAGAGAAATAATAAAAATAAAGCTTTTAGCAAGGCGTTGAAAATTTTGAAGGATAACAAAATTTAACGTCTTGATGAATGCTTTATTTTTATTTATTTCTACTGACGAAGACAAAGGATTTTTGTTGAAACGTTTAGAAAATAAAATACTAACTGCCCGAAGTGTCTATTTTTTACAGAGATAGGAATGTCGCCCAAGAAACTTCTATCTTCAAGGCCATATATATCATTACTGCAATCAAATAAAATGAGGTCAACCTGGCTCATAAACGGTGAAACCTCTAAGAATTTTCGCCAGTGGACATTAGAGTCATGAACTGACGAAATCTCTAAGAATGTGAACCACTGTGAATGGCCGAGACTTCAATACATTAATTTCTTCGAGTAACGGCTGGATGACATTTCAAAACACGACAGCAAAACTTGTAGTAAATATTCTTATTTCTTTCGAAACAACTGGACCACAAGCCATTAAGCTAAATGACTTTTCTTCACGACCCAAAATACGATCATGAAAGCTCGACCAGTTTTATTATTTAAAATGTGAAAAAAAAAAAAGAATCGTTATGAATTTATTTCTCGTATTTTTAATTATATCAACGGTTTATGTTTTTTTTTTTACTATGAGATTGTTCAAAATTTGAAGGAAATGATTACTTGGATCATTTAAAGTCTAAATTTTCAAAGTTATGGCTGAATTTATATGTAAGTTTTGGTATCTCTGATGAAACGAAGGATGTCATCAAAATCATAATCATTTTGTCATCTGTCATGTCCAGATTCTCTAAAATATTTTGAAAGGTGAGGTCCAGTGAGTCAGGTTCCAGAAGAACCTAGTAGCTGTTCTCGTTGCAGATAAAACTCTATCGAAAGACGCATAAATCGTGCAAATCCTTTAAGAAAAACGGAAATCTTTATACAGGACAATTCTAATTTCATTAAATATCTCCTGAAACCTGTTGTATTATTTAATTCAACTGATAATTATATAATACTAGCCGAATGGCCCGGGCAACGCCCGGGTTTTACCCGATTAAATGCTTTTATTCAAATACTATTCGTTACAATTATAAATTGGCGCCGTGGATGTCATTCTTGTTTTATATAAATGAGTTTTAAAAATTGTAAAAAAAAAAGATGCATCGGCCGGGAATCGAACCCGGGCCGCCCGCGTGGCAGGCGCGCATTCTACCACTGAACCACCGATGGTTATGAGAAATGGCCATATTTGGGTATCTATTCCATTCACAAAAGCAAACGGTGACAGAATTGATTAAGAAAGAATTGATTATGACGCTGATAACTGTATATATAATGATGTCCCAAATGGACAAGGTCATTGTCGCTAAAGTCTGTGCTTCATTTCGCACTCGCCTCGAGACTGTTGTAGCTAATAATGTAAACTATATATACATTAAATAAATTAAAACTATATACTTTTATATAATACAGTGCCAACTATAATATGAAATATTTCATTATTAGTTGCAATAAATATCAGTTAAAATTCCATTGGATTTTTTTTTTTTTTTGTCTATTAGATTGATCTCACAAAACGCACTTGTTTAAGAGCAGGTTCACATTGCAATAATTAAATTAGAAAAATAATAGCTCGAAAACAGTTTCAATTGTTACCTGAAACCTTGTTTTTAAAATACGATGTTTTATAAGTAATCGCGTACTCTCATTTAACTACGATGAAGGTCGGGTATTTTATTTGCAAATAAAACTTGATGCTTTTTATTAGTTTATTTTATTAAATAGAAATCAATCCTTTCTTGACCAATTGTTATGTTCCAATTGTTTTGGGCACAAAGCTAATTTTCCTAACAAAGTTTGAGGTTAATTTTTCCTCCTGACCGTAAATGTGTTAGATCTATAAAGTGCTTGCGGTTGGTGTGAAATGAGGGAATTAAAGCCTGCGGTGGCAAGACAGATGCGTCGGCCGTACGGGCGATAAGGCCAGCCCTGGTGAATATAGATAACGTAGTTAGGACACAATGCTATCAAGACAGCGTTGTCGCCTTAATTTATGTCGCTCCGTTTACCTCACTCACCTCGCGACACTTCCTGACAGAAATAACCACCCCCATAACCTGACTCTGGTGGACGTAACGAGTAGAAAGTGTTTTCTTCAGCCTTATCAATCGCTGTAAACTACTTTTGATTGAATATTATAAAAACCTAAATAATTGCAACCAGTAATCCGAGGAAGAAAAAATCCTTTGCAACAAGTTTCTTTTATTTTATTTTATTATAATAAAAGAAACTTGTTGCAAAGGATTTTTTCTTCCTCGGATTGAATATTATGCGCTTAAATTATCCTGGAAATAGTGTTTTATATTTGTCAGCTTTATATTGTCGCGAAAAAAAAATTTAAAAGGCTTCCGTATATAATTAAATATTTATTTAATTAGTTATATGGAAGATTTTAAATATAAAATAAAAGTTACTATGTACATGAGCCAAATCGACCTAACAGTTAGAGAAAGAGGGGAGAACTGAGTTTTTCCCCCTTCCACGTGGCGCCACTGTTTTCCCCGACCGATCCGTCCATTCCAGATAAGAGGGAGTACCAGGAAACTCTGTCCTCCTGACAATTTTTTTTTCTAATTCTATATATAAATGTAATATTGTTTCAAATGTGATGATCCTTTCGACGTATGGATGAACTGGCAGTCGTGTACGTGAGGCGAATGTTGATGATCTTACCACACGCGGACAACAAGAAGCAGAGGCAGGGCTAGATGTTAGCACATAGAGGGATCAGGGACAGTCCATGGGACAGAGGTAGAGGCCATGACACAAACTTGGATGCTTATCACCGAGACATAGAGAGAGAGACTGTGTGTTAGACAGCAGCCGTCTGCCGAGAGACACCCTCCAGAACATCTGCTGACCCCCTATCAAAACACGATTCACATCGATTCTCACAGTAAGTCGACAGGAATCCAATCGAATTATTGCAGTGAGTCGACAGGATCCAACTCGAAATATCTCATAGAGTCGACAGGATCCAATCGAAATATCACATATATATGTCATAATATATGCTCTTCCAGGAATAATAAAGTAAACCTACAGTCAACGAGAGAGAGAACGCAGCTAAAGTACGGTCATTTGGGACACCAACGACCACATTCCAGAGGGCGACCGCAGGTTCTTTTCTTGGAACCTCAGGTCTATTTTTGGACAGTCAGGGGGTGGTGGCGACACAAAACGGTCGTTCAGCGGGCAGCCTCTCGCGCTAGATCTCTCTTGCTGATTGCCTGGAATTCCTCTTCCAAACTTGTTGTTTCCTTATTTCTCTCTCCCCACATTATTATCATATTGCCACATTGAAAGTCGACAGGATCATATCACAGAAGAGTCGACAGGATTCTACAAGAGTCAACAGTAACTCAACTTATTACAGATAGTCGACAGGATTCTACAGAGGCTTACCAGACCTCATCTTATTACATATATATATACTAGCCGAATGACCCGGGCAATGCCCGGGTTTTACCCGATTAAATGTTTTTATTCAAATACTATTCGTTACAATTATAAATTGGCGCCGTGGATCTCATTATTGTATAATATATATATATATATAAATGAGTTTTAAAAATTGTAAAAAAAAAATGCATCGGCCGGGAATCGAACCCGGGCCGCCCGCGTGGCAGGCGAGCATTCTACCACTGAACCACCGATGGTTTTGAGAATTAGCCATATTTGGGTATTTATTCCATTCACAAAGCAAACGGTGACAGAATTAATTATTAAGAATTGTTGCTTGATGATGACTCTGATACTTGTATATTTTAATCATAATAGAATGAAGTTTATATGTAAATATTTTACTTTTAAATATAATTATAAATCTCAGAGAGTTGAATAATAAATATTTTGGAAAATGTTCAAATATTTTTATTTTATTCCACTATGTGTGAGGTTTTCAGAATATATTATATAAATGCCTGTACTAGATCTTGTATAAAAGTGAAAACAAGGCACCATTCATTTAAAACAAGCTACACGGAAAGAATAAAATAGATTAACAAAAGACTCAACATTTGTTGTAGTTTGTACAATAAAATTAAATTTAAATATATTATAAAACATTTAACAAAAGATAATTCCATTTATTTTTATACAAAAAGGTTAAATGTATTTTTGAAATAGAAAGCAAATTAAAGAATGGGTTTGGTTAGTAAATAAATGCGACCTTTTTCAAATAATGGTCCTTTGTTGAAGTGGATGCTACGTTTATGTCCAAAAAAAAAACACATACATTATGATATCTCGAATATAATACAGGATATTATTGAGAATCCAAAGTTTATTAAGTGAGATATACAGTCTCTAACAAATTATTCAACACACCAGAAAGTTGTTCGATTGGGAAAGATGATGATATATGTGAAGAACATTTATAGGGGAAAAAGGATTAAAATATCATAAATATAGATTTTATTGTGTTATTCCAGAGTTTTGGTTTCACAAATTAAAAAGTCATTATGTCGTTGGACCCCTACTGGTCTGTATGCAGGCTGCCACCTTGTGTCATGGACTGATAAAGATTGAGGATGGTGTGCTGTGGGATTTCTTGCCAAATTGTCTCCAACTATCTGGGTAAAAGTGTCAACAATCCGGTAATTTGTAATTGTCTTCCCATCACGTCCCAAATGTGCTCAATAGGTGAAAGTTCAAGCGATCTTGCTGGCCAAGGAAGAGTTCGGCAAGATTGTAGGCAATCTATAGCAACACGTGCCGTTTATAGCTGAACATTATCTTTTTGCAAAGTAGCATGGGGTGATGTGAGAGTAAAGGCAACAAAAAAGGTTGTAAAATGTAATCTAACTATCTTTGTGATCTCAGGGTGTCAGGAATGACTTCTAATGGGGTTCTACTAACAAATAAAATGATACTTCAGTTTATAACGCCCTCTTTTGAACCTGTGTGGTGTTAGAAAGTAAGACCAAGATCCATCCGCTGCCCAAGAAGTCTTCAGACACGTTTGCGACGGTCGGTAGTACGCAGTAAGAAACGGGACTCGTCAATAAAGACTATACTTCCCCTGTCAGCGCAGTTCAAAGCTGATCGCTCTCGACACCCCCGTAGTCAGACATGTCGGTGTACGGGTGTGAGGGGTAGGTATCGTAACGGTCGGAGATCTCTTAGTTCCCGCTCTCATAGTCAATCAGACGTTGCATGGTAGATAACGTCGAACCGGTGCTGCGACAGCCGTTCTGACAATCGCTCTGTCCTCCTGTTCTATTCTGTTCTTTGGTCGATCTCTACCATCCTGACGTTGAATACTTCCTTTGTTGACCCTCTCTTTCCAACATCGTCTAATAGCCGCAACACTTCGACACAAATATTGCGGGATTAGTCGATTTGACCGACCAGCCTCTTTCAATTCAATGGCACGAACTCTTTTAAACTCAGACATATGTTCGTAATGAGCATAAATCTTAGGGCGAGGCATTGATACAACAGAAATAGGCTTAGTGCAAAAATATAAATTGGATATTTGAAAATCAGCTCGTGCCGCGCCGAATATTTAGTTTAAAATACTCGTGCTGGATGCGCATTTCAGATCCCCTGTAGCTCTTATTTTACATAAATCAGCCACCAAATTTTCAATCATTTGCATGTTTGGTCGAAACGTATTTTCATATGTATTTTAATATAAATCGGACAAACCTTTCTTGGTTGGTCGATTTTTCTATGAAATGTTATGCTATATTCGTTTTTTTTTTTCAAATAGAGATTACTTCTATTGTTTCTCTTCTCCTTTTGAGCGTCATATGGCGTTTCGATTCCTCGCAGTGGCATGTCAAATTTATATACCTTCACGCGCACAAATAGCTTTAAAGAGTGCATCTTTCTTTTGAGATTAGTTAAATTCATTATTTTAGATTTTGAAAAATGATATTTCAGATGTGATTTGTTTTCGATTTAGAGTATCTTCCAAACTGTATCGATAGTAAAAGTCTCTCAGTTTAAATTTTGACCATGTTGTATATATATATATAAACTTGTCTATAAAATTATTCGGCGCATTAATTCCCCCATTTGACTTGTATTCCTCAATGATATATCAGTAGGAGTGGAGTGAGGGTGATCTGATTCTTTCGCGCTGAGCAATGAGGTTGGTTGTTATAATTAACCGTCAGGTTCTTTTAAACTGTCGTCTTTTCTTCAGGAAACATTTGCTACTCACCGCCATTTCGAAAATTTCGCTGCTAGAAGTTCTGATCTTCTGGATTTATTGACGTTCTTTCTTTTTCAGTTGGTGGCATTTTTAATTGTTAGCTTCCTTACACTCGTCGGAATCAACTTCAAGAAAATGCCTTTTCGTCTGCATTTAAATATAAAAGATACTTTACGTCATTAGCTAATTAATAAATATATCTCAACATCTTAAATTATTTAGGTTTAAAACATCAAAGTAGAGTGTTTCTAATATTAATAGCGCCTACTATGTATTTGTAAGTTAGAATTCCATATCTGGGTATAACAAACATAGAAAGGTTTCTGTAGGCTTCTAATTACGACCCACAAAAGGGTATCTAGAACATGTAAGAAACGAACTGTGACTAACGAAGGCTCTACTCGCTTGGCTAACTTCCTCTAAATCTGGTTGGTGATCGTCTCCCTGCTTACATTTATTCGTTTGGCTCTTTTTGTCTTTCTTCTGTACGGTGTTCGTTAACGTAATTGTCTTAATCTGTTTTTATGTTACATATTTTTTGATAGTGAAAATCTATCAATATTTATATCTTCTATACACAAAATAGAAACTCATATTGAAATATTTAGAAAAATAATCAATTAGTATAAATATTTTATTAAGTTCAATAGAAAATTGACAATTAAAATAGTTTTATTTACATCTTGTCAATACATGCAAAGTGCACAGTCTGCACTATTTAAAAAAAGATAATTATATATATATGAATCATACTATGTACAAAGAACATGGCGCCTCTGCCAGCGCTGCAGAGTTTGGTGGAGAATCGCCAGAGGGTCTTCAGCGACAACACGCATTTCGCGATGTACGAAGAATACGTAGATCGCATACATCGCCTCTGAGAAGATGGTGATGGCGTGGTCCTCGAGACCAACTGAAAAGATCCAGGACTGCAGGTCCGGCGGCCGGCCGATTAAGTTCATTAGATGTCCATGATTGTTTAAATGGTTCGGTAAAATCTATTTTTAATCATGTATTTATCATGAATACTATTATATATGTTTGAACATTGATTTAAATTATGTATGTAAACCTCATATATATTTAGAAGTTGTTACCCATAAATATTTATCAGGAAAAAAGGTGCCTATATTTTTGTGAAAGTATGGTATAACAATGAAAATATTTGATATTATCTTTTGCAGAAACTAGCAAATATATATCGGCGAATTATTCACAAAACGAACCTTTGCAAATATTGAAAAAGAATCCAATTTCCGGACTATAGCTACATCTCTTTATGGAAGGCTTTGGTTTCGTAAGAGTTCCAGTCAAAACATTAACGCTTTAGATGTAGCTCACTAAGACCAGACTAGATCCTAATACTTTAAATAAATGCCTATGTTTACAAGAATTATTTAAATATAAACACACTATATATTTGTATTAATACATAAATTACATCTCTCCTATGCGCAAATTATTTACTTCTGTCTTCTGTGTTTAGTTAGGGGATGTTTGAGTATTATTTACTTTCATGTAATTTTACCGGTTCGGTTCATTTATTGTAGCAATTGTATTGTGGTTTCTTTTGTTTAACCATTAGAGTAGCAGGATCATTGTGTAATGTTTCATTTAAAAAGTATATAAATTATTTTTTCTATTGTTTGTCCTATTTGTAATTATTCACACCAACGGGGCAGGAAAAACTCCAAGGACAAAACATAGAAAGAAATTTAATATAGTAATTTTTGTTAAACACAAGAGATAACCAAGTGTGAAAAATTGCTTTTCACTCTTTCAGAAAAAGAAAACAAAAAAGGATTTCCACTTCTTTAAGTTTTTTCAATGAGTGTATGTTTCAAATTTCGCTAGTTCATGCACAATTTATATGTTTTGAGTGTCCTACTTCTCTTAAAGTCCAAAATTTCTTAGCCTATATTCTTGAAGATTTGATTTTCACAGTGTCGTGTAGTCCCTCGCTTGCTTTAGATATCCGTAACTAGAAACTATCCTAATTATCAATCTAGGTATTTAACAAGTTAGTGATCATCATATAAAGTTATCAAAAGAGGGAAGCGTTTTTTTCACACAGTGGAATATCAAATGATTTCACCGCAAGTGACATATAAAATATTAAATTTATTCGAGTTAAAATGTTACTTTGATCAGTTCATATGATTTTAAAATCAAAATAACTAACTACTATTTTTTTCTGAATATGTTTTTATTACTCTTATTATTTCGTCTTTATATATATAATAAATTAGGTAACTAAACGTTGATATAGGTTATTTTAAAATATTTGTCGAACCTATTTCTCAATATATCAAGAAAAGACAACCACGTACGCATTTCAGGCTGTTGGCCCTCGTCAACGTAGTGCAGGCTCTATCGCAACGCCCAAAATTTGGTCCAAGAAGCTTCCCAAGAAAAAAAGAGGTATTTAGGCTATTTTACGAATATACGCTAATTATGTGAAAAAAAGTAACTAAAATACAGATAGGTCAGGTTGCGATATTAAAAATATTTAAATTTGCTACACTTTTTAAAACACATATCAGAAAAAATGCTTGTCCATTTAAAACTCTATTAAAGCAATATGTCTTATTTATAACCTCTGAGTATAAATCAAAGGTAGTGAGTGATAAGTGAATAATACAACACCAGCATTGCCAAATTCAGATAAAATCAAGCCTGTATAATGAATTGTTTCACCAGTATAATGACGGCTTCGATTGCATAGCATCGAATTTCCCAATAAGGTGTTCACCAGTGTGGGACAGATTTCACGACCTAAGTATGAGGAAGAGTTGCTCCTCCTGATACGTGAGAATCATTTTCTTGTAAATTAGTGATATATGTTTATGGAGCAATAACGCCCCCCCCCCCCCCTTATCTATATATAGGAAATGAAGTCATTATAGCTCGAATATTTATTTTACACATAAAACAAACCTCTGCTTCCCTTTATGCGATGAAAAATATCAGAGGATACCAGACTGCTTCTTAGAGCTCTCTGTAACTGTATTGGACGATTCTATCTATATATGCTACACTGAAGGGTAGAATCTCAGAAATGGTAATCAATCAAATTATAGACGTACGTTTTTAAGATAGTAGAATTTTATACAAATATGTAATATGTTGCCATAAGGACAGTAGAAGTTTATTCAACGTGTAAAAGAAACATTCGTGCTTTAATGATTTTTCTCATTTCATATATATGTGGTAATTTGAGGATGAAAACACCTGTGTATATACTCCCCACCCCTTTTTACACCCCCTACTCTATGTTGACTTTCAATCATTGTACCCAATCCTCTGTTAATCCATTAA
Organism: Cordylochernes scorpioides; assembly: GCA_030710605.1. Taxonomy (NCBI): domain Eukaryota; kingdom Metazoa; phylum Arthropoda; class Arachnida; order Pseudoscorpiones; family Chernetidae; genus Cordylochernes; species Cordylochernes scorpioides. The sequence continues at coordinate 19,865,899 of CP092877.1, read as the reverse complement.
CTTTGTATTTATCGATTTGGTGTGTTCAAATAAATACAGAGGCATCTAGAGAACGTAGCAACCAAGGCCAAACTAGAGAAACCAAAACCTGAGATCAAACGCCAGACACCGCGGCGCGTCGTCACGCCTGAGCTAACAAAGGGCTTGCCGCGCAGCCAATCAGAGTCAAGGTCAGAGTAGACGGTTGAGTGTTGCAACATATCAGACGTTAGTTAGAAAGTTCGTTAGCAGCAGAACAGAAAGTCCGTTAGTAGGTGGCCGGCCGCAAGGTCGCTGCGTTCTCTCTCCCGATGCCTCGGTTTTCCCTTTGATTCGTCTCTGTGTGCTTTACCACATTCACCACCACGACTGCACAATCACCATCACGACTGCGCAATCACCATCTTACACCACGACTCAATACAGCAAACCAAACTACCACAGCAAAGGATTAGAGTCGACAGGCATTTCCACATAGAGTCGACAGGCATTTCCACATAAAGTCGACAGGATTACGACACAGCAGCATTTAACAGCAATCATCACAGAGAGTAGACAGGAGCACATTACATATATAGATAGGTGAAACAATAAGAGAATGCGAGAGGATAAATGCATAATACAAAAGAGGCTCCTTTCCTTTTATTCATGCATTTGAACAAGGCATTTCATTTATCACCCCAGCAAAAAAAAATTATAGTATACTTTGGCCCTCATCAGAACAGCTTCAACTTCATAACATCCGGCGAGAGAGGCCATTAAATCGATCGATTTCACCGAAAAGATGTTTAAGTTATAGTTTTTACTATGGTGATAAATGTTTTGCTTTTTCTAATGCATGAATGAAGAGAGAGGGGCCTCTTTAATATGTACAGATAATAAATATTTGTTTAAAACGTATTGATTTGAATATATATAGTATATTTTAAACTGTATAATAATGACACTTTTAGTATATTCCATATGTCTTCCAATTAGTTAGAACCGAGATACTTTATAAGATCATACCCTTCTATTAAAATGTACACTGTTCCTATTTGCTATCACCCCCATATTTTGTATATATACTTTATCTTTATTAATATAACCTGTACACCCTTATTTGTATTCAAACTCAAAATGATAACGTCAAAATAAAAACAGCCAGAGAGTGGTGAGCTGGTTGCAGCTGCGGCTGCGGGGGAGAAAAGAGCCGACGCCCAGATAGGGCCACCCTCCAAGGCTTTTTATAGGCGATCCCTTTCAGCAGGACAGTTTTTAGCATGGGTCAGCGCGGTGTGTGCTACAGTGGGTCCATCGGCAGACCGTTTCTGTCTCTCTCGGTTCTCTCTCTCCATGTCTCGGTGATAGACATCCAAGTTTGTGTCATGGCCTCTACCTCTATCTCGTGGGCTGTCCCCGATCACTCTCGGTACTAACATCTAACCCTGCCTCTGCTTCTTGTTGTCTACGTGTGGTAAGAACGTCAAAACTCGTCTCATGTACACGACTGTCAGTTTATCCATACGTCGACAGGATCATTTGCTACAATATTGCATATATACAGGGTACATTATGAAAGTAATGAGCATAATGTTATTGTGACGCGACGATAGATGGCAGCACGGTAAAACTGTGGGAAATGTGGTGGAGGGATATGCCCTTTCAATTCATCCGGTCGTCAGTTGAGTTCGAGCAGTGTGAGGGGAGATACATGCCTCCGCTTGAAGTGTGTTTTCAACTTTTGTAACATAGCGCGATGGAGCGTTCGCTTGAACAACGATACGCCATAAAGTTTCGCGTGAGGCTTGGAAAAAATGCAACCGAAACATTCCAGATGCTGCAAAAAGCCTTCAAGGACGATTGCATTTCAAGATCACAGTCTGGGAAGTGGCACAAGGCGTTCAAGGAGGGCCGGGAAGAGGTCGCCGACGAACCCCGTTCAGGATGCCCAACAACGGCCAGAACTGACGAGAACGTGGATTGTGTGCTCGAAGTTTTGCGTACAGACCGTCGATTAAGCATCCAGCAAATTGCTGACACATTACACATGTCCACATTGTGGTACATGGTATAGTGACCGAGGATCTGCAAATGCGTAAGGTCTTTGTGAAGCTTGTGCCGACAGTGTTGACGCAAGACCAGAAAGAACTTAGAATTTTGCGCTGTCAAGAATTGTTGGATTTGATTCAAAATGAACCGGACTTTCGGAACTCTGTAGTAACCGGAGACGAATCCTGGATGTTTAAATACGACCCAGAGTCGAAAAGGCAGAGCTGTGCATGGCACACAAAATCATCCCCACGCCCCAAGAAAGCGCGAATGAGCAAGTCGCGCATCAAAACGATGATCATTGTCTTCTTTGAACTCCGAGGAATAGTCCATTGTGAGTTTGTACCGCAGGGACAAACTGTAAACTCAGCCTTTTACCTTAAGTGTTTTACTAGTGGCGATGAAAAAGGAGCTACAGCACCAGTTTAATAAAATTCAGACAAAAGGCCAACCTGTGTATATTTATACAGGGTCCATTATGAAAGAAATGAGCATTTACTGGCAAAATACATTTATTGATCGTAATTTGTGCAAATGTTCAATATTCTTCAAAATACATTCCTCCTGCATCAATACACTTGCGGAGACGCGTTTGCCACGCCTGAAAGGCACCCTGAAACTCCTCGACAGGAATGCTTCTCAGGAACGTATAGTAGATTAAACTGGCGAAACCGCTGGGAGGGTTCACCACTGATGAGCCAGGCCCTCCCTTTAATTTAATTTTTCCATCGCAGTAAGGACAGTAGAAATTGTTTTATTTTAAAAAGAACATCACGCCTCTAAAATAGTTTTATAATTTAAAACACTTAATGTTTGTTAAATTCGACCAATTTCCTAACTCCTATAGTAGGATGCTATGAAATCCAGGCCGCCCCTGTAACGATGAAGGCCAAAGGCCGAAACCATAGTATACAGATAGGCTCTTTGTTTTATTTTACCAAAACTGGTATTGTAGCTCATTCTTTATCATAATTAGCATAGTTATTTACTAGGGTAATGCACAGTGACATCGTTCTGATGCACAATTAAAGGAGAGGTGCTTCTCTTGATATATTAAATATATAAAGTTTAACCATGCCTATAAAATAGTTTTCTCCTAACAAGAGAATAAATAAAAATGAGCTATGGAAATCTTTGTTGTGGAGAGCCCCGATGTGGGACAAATATTACCCTTTCCCCCCAAGCGAAACCCCTTGCCCTAATCCAGTCCACAGTCCAAGAACCACATCCGTGAAATTAACCAAGTCCCAAACACCAGAATCAGAAGTTTCAACAAGGATAACCTCTCCCAAAAATGACCAAAAACCCTTGGCCTCAGAATCGACTCTCTTCTGGACACGATTCATTCCTGAGAGAGTAAAGGCGAATCTATTTGGAAAAAAGTCTTCAGAATCCAGTAAAGGGCCTGAAAAGTCTGAAAAATATTTGAAATCACCCCCAATTCGAAAATCTGATAATATTGAAAGAGAAAAAGAGATAATTGTAAAAGAAAAGGTATCTTCCGATTTAAGAAAATTCATTAAAGATATCCCCAGAGAAATTATAAAAAAATCTACCGAAGACATTTCGAATTCTTCTTCCAAATTAGAATCGAATGAGAATCGAACCCATTCTTTCCCTTCACCAGTAAAGGAGATTAAAGATTCATTTGGTGAAACACGCAACATTTGGAAATACAAAGATTCGTTGCGACCTACAAATGACCAATTCAGAAATACTGTGAAGTCGAATGAGAAAAACTCTTTTTCTCTCAGATTTCAAGAGGATCAATCAAATAGTGGTCAACAAACGTATGAAGAACAACCAGAACAAACATCGCCACCCAGCTCTTCATTCGTATATATCCCAAATAAGAAGTATCGAGAAACAACTGAAAACAATGTGAGGAGAAATTATTCTTTCAAAAATTCTAATGCAATGTTTAATTGGACCGAACTTAGTCCTGAGGTTATCCAGTCAAAAATATCAAGGGAATGTCCTATTCCAGCTGAAGATTGTCCATTTAGAAAATCCAAGCTGAATACTCCAGATAAAAATCTTAAAACTAAAAATGTCGATACTGGTTCATCTATTAGTAGGGCTGCCTTCTACTCTTCACCACAGCCATACACACCAGAAAGAGAAGTATATTCGAAATTCGACATTCAAGAAATGCCTAAAAATACCGAAGAGACTTCAAAATCAGGTTCCACCACAGAGATGACATATAAAAAGCATAATTCTGCAGGCAAACCAAAAAAAGGTATTCTTAAAAGGTCTCCAGATTCATAAATCCTGGAAAGTGATTATGTGGAAGAATATTATCATAATGTAGAAGGATATAGCAGAAATAAGAAAGGTATAAATTGAAAGAACAGGTACCAACGAAATTCATGCTCAATATTTTTATTGGATAACCCCTATTGAATAAATTGAGCTCATTCGCGTTGCCTAATTCAAGTTGCCAACGAATCACCTATATGAATATTCTTCATAATTATGACATATATGTGGTAATATATCCTGTCGACTTTCAATATATGTGGTAATATATCCTGTCGACTTTCAATAGATGTGGTAATATGCTATGTCGACTTTCAATATATAGCTGTGGTATTATGCTATGCTGGGAACCTTACTCTTGGGGTTGAAGATTGTTGAAGTGATGGCGCAGTCGGGATGGCTGAGTAAGAAAGGATTACACACAAGGGAAATAAGCCAGGACGCTTGATGGGTTTTGAAATAAAAGGCAACTGGTTTGGAGGGAAAGAAAGCTTAGAGAGAAGGCGGAGCGGGTTTTGACTTAATAATTATCTGATCACATGGCGGTGATTGACTTAGCTATGGGATGAGCGGGGAGGTCTCGAGAGCAGATGTTACCTTGTTGGGAGCGAAATCACTACTTTAGGTGTTGTTCCGATGGGAGCGAAAGCACAACTGACAATTCTTGCTTCTCGATTTAACACCAAGACTTAGCTTCTTTCCTATTGGTCGAGAGATGTCACATGACCGTTTTCTATTGGTTGACCTATTTAGGTACTGTCTTCTAATTGGTCTTTGCTGCTGCTTTTGTCGGAAGATATATCCGGCCTTGGTCAGGAAGTATTGGGTGTTAGCTCGACTCTTATAACTTCCGCGGTTATCAGATACGACCGGTCCTGCCCCGGAAATATTGGGCGTCTCTCAACTTTTATGACTTCTGCGGTCACCAGATACGCCCGGCCCTGTCAGGAAGTATTGACTGTACAAGTTATTAATAATTGTGCCCGCTTTAAGCCTACTTCCTATGTCTTGCTGCTACTTTCTGTCCTCCAGTTACCTTATTCTTTATTAAATCTTTGAAAATCATACATTGTACATGCATAGTGGGTCGGGGGTGCATACAATTATATACAAATTATGACAGATGCGCCCCCTACATGTGAAGAATTCAAGAAGGGCTTAGCCTGAGAGAATTCTGTAAAGGGAAAAATAATTTTGTGGGAAAATTAGTTGTGGGTATTGAGAGGCTATATACAAGCATTGGTGGTGATATAAGAGGTAAAATTCAGAAGCTTTTTCGTATTAGGAATTCCAAGATTTTTCCGTCCAAATTTTTATAATATCCAATTCATTACAGATCATAGCAATTTTGGGGAATTTTTGGCAACTATCGGCGCCGTGAAGGAACCAGGATGCTTCTGCGGAGGTGAAATTCAAGACGCGAGACATCTACTTATGGAGTGCCCAATTTTCCGGGATTTTAGGGAAAATAGATTTGGTCGTATTGGACAGCTTGATGAATTTGTAGACAAAAAAGAAAAGTATAAAAATTTTGATCAATTTTGTAAATACATATACAATTTTCTCTTGAATTGGAAAAAAGAGAAGGAATCTTAGAAAAAAAAGAACTGCGATGCTTGCTCTGTGTGTTTTGCTTTGTTGTTTGTTTTTCTCTTTGGACAATTTTCTTTAGTTAATTTATGTAAAATAATGAATTGAACAGGATTGTATATAGCCGAATTGCTGTAATGCAGTGAAATGTATTGGCGCAAATATCCCTGAGTTTGGGATATCGCGTTTCATGATGTTAATAAAGTTAATTAATAAAGAATGGTGTTGATGATATAGGTTGAGTATAATTAATAGAAATCAAAAATTTTTTTAATTGTAAGAAATCAAAATGAATGCTATGGTACATAGTGGATTAAAAAGAAAAGAAAATGCGCCTAACTAATTTCTACTCGAAATTGGAAATAAAATCGAGGGAGTTCTATTAGGGCTTTTGAGAAATCAAAAAATAAAATAAAAGTTGGAAGAAATCAAAGTAAATGCTTGGTTGCATGGTGAAAAAAAAATGCTTTGTTGCATGGTGAGAAAAAAAAATGTTTTGTTGCATGGTGAAAAAAAAAAGGAAAAATGCCTAACTATATTTTTGCTCGAAATTGGGAATGGAAATCGAGGGATTTTTATTAGGGCTTTTGAGAAATCAAAAATAATATAAAAGTTGGAAGAAATCAAAGTGAATGCTTAATTGCATGATGAAAAAAAGGAAAAATGCCTAACCATATTCTACTCGAAATTGGAAATGGAAATCGAGGGAATTCTATTAGGGCTTTTGAGAAATCAAAAATAATATAAAAGTTGGAAGAAATCAAAGTGAATGCTTGATGCATGGTGAGAAAAAAAAAGAAAAATGCCTAACTATATTTTTGCTCGAAATTGGGAATGGAAATCGAGGGATTTTTATTAGGGCTTTTGAGAAATCAAAAATAATATAAAAGTTGGAAGAAATCAAAGTAAATGCTTGGTTGCATGGTGAAAAAAAGAGAATGTTTTTGTAAATCAAAATAAAATATAATATCCAATTTTAAAAGAAAACCAATGAGTTTTCGTTGATTTGAAACTATGATAATATAAACTAAGTGGTAAATATAATGATAATTAATGATTAAAAGTGATAATAAGTTGAATAAATTGCTAAATTGATTAAATATTTAAATTTTAATTGAGAGAAAATAATGAAAATGATTAATATGAACAATAAGGTGTATTGGTTTGAACCCTTTTGTATCTACATGCCCTGATCTAAATGTATTGATTGCTCCATTATGCCCTATAAATTTTTTGTCTCATCTGTAGCGACACTTAGGTGAAAACGTGATCCTAGCCCGCAAGTGCGCGTTTATGCTATTAGTACAGGAGACATGGAAATCTATATAACCTTTGTGTATAATTTTTTGTCTTTGTGTGTGTTGTGAAAAATGTTAGAAGTCTGTAAAGTAATTATGATTAATTATAATAGGAATATGAACTCATTTAAATGTGTGTGTCGTCTTGTGCGTGCGGAATTGTATTGTAAAAAATCGATACGCAGGCTCGAATTGGAATCTAAAATCGGTGGCATGAAGAAGTGGGATGATATGGAGAAATTTGAGGCAGGGGAAAAGCGGTGTCCTATTTTTATGTGTTGGCCGGAAATGAGGGGTGGTAATTGGATCCGGACTGGGGCGTGCCGAGGAAGTACGCTCCCTTTTTTGTATTTGCTGTCTTACTCGAATTTTATGACCTCGCGGGACTACGTCCTTGTCGCGGCGTCTCAAAATTCTCACTTCCTTCCGCTTATTTGTTTTTTGGGTGCGATTCGGATCTTGTTACTTTCAGTTACTTCTATTTCCTCGGAGTTTATTTAGATTTTCTGCAAAAATGTTTCCTAAAATTATGAGAAGTTTTATAAATGCTTGTCCACAATGAAAAACTGCCTCTTGTAGTTCGAAAATTTTATGAGAGGGCATGGTATAGATAAACAAATAACTAAGAAATAAAACTGGGATATATTTGTATGGTAGAACTAACAAACAAAGGATAAAAATCAGATGAAAGATAGGGTATTGCCCCATGTTCTTCCATATTTTTGTAAATGGGGATTTTGAAATATTTGCTTGAACCTTATTAATTGTAGAATTTAAATGATTGGTAGGTTCGCAGTTCTCCTGTTTGATCGTCAATGGTTTTATTAGAGATATGTCGGCGGTAATTGGTTTAAGTGGAGATATGTGATCGTTTCTCTGACGTGGGTGGTGTAATTTTGGCATTGTTTGTGTTGTGTGTACGCTGTGCTTTATGTACGAATTTTGTTTTGCTTTGGGGCCTGTGTCGGTATTTTTACGTGAAGGTTGGTTGGATTCATCGATTCTTCTAGCGAATCGGCAGGTGGGGCAGGTTTTTACCTGTTTTGCGATGTCTTGTGTCATGTTCTGCCAATAATATTGTGACGAGATGAGTCTCGTCATCTTGGAGATGTTTGGATGGTGGTGTTGTGTGTGTACGGACTTAAGAAGTCTGGCTGTAAGTGAACTTGGGACTATAGTTTTAAGTACTCCTTTTCGGGAGACGGTGCGCAGTTCATTGTGATCCATAGTCACGCGAGATTTTCCCGGTGGAGAAGACTGTTGGCTCTTTATGAGTGGCGCATCTAGAAAGCCACAAAATGGGATACGAGTTACAACGCCCGTTTCATATTGTTGTACTCCATTTATGCTACGGACCTCATATTCGTATCTTGACAGTCTTAACCTCCATCGAAACAATCTGCCTGACGGGGCTTTGATCTCTTTCAACCACTGCAATGCAGGATGGTCAGAAAGTATTGTAAACTTTCTGCCCATTAGACAGGCGCGGAAGTTATCCACACTTTCCACAATGGCTAGGCATTGTAGTTCCAAGTCTGAATAATTTCGCTCGTGACCACGCAGAGAGCGGCTGAAATGTTGAACTGGGTATGTCTTCCCATCAGGGTAGACTTGTTTAAGAATGCCTGCAATGCCGAATGTTGAGGTGTTACAGTACACCTGGCATGGCAGACCTTCTTGGTAAAGGTATAATGTGGGGTGTGTGGTAAGGCTTTCTTTCAGGTTAGTGAACGCTTTCTGGCATTCGTCACTCCAGACCCACATGACATCCTTTTTTAGAAGGTTGACAAGTGGCGTCCGCAAGCGGGCGTGGTCCGGAATGAACTCTTTATAGGCGTTCACAGCTTTTAGGAAAGATCGCAATGTTTTTCGATTGTGTGGTTGTTTGGTGGCGTGAATTTTTTCTATGTTTTGTGTAGACGGGATGATTGTATTATTCTTAACGGTTGTGAATGCGCTTGTTGGTTGTTGTCGTCTTTTGGCGCGCGTGTTGCGTTTTTTGTGCGGGTTGTGCGTGTTTGTTGCGTGATGACGTATGGGTGCGTGTATGTTGTGAGGTACATTTGCGTGATTATGGCGTGGCGACATATGGTCATGTATGGATTTTGTGTGGTAAGTGGGTGAGCTGTGTCGGTGTACGGACACTTTTTTGGGCATTATTGGAATTGTAGGTTGAAGTCGTGGTGGCTTTATATGTTGTGGGCATGAAAATTTGCGTGGTGTGAGATTAGAATGGTGGCATGTAAATATTTGGGGTTTGGGCAATGAATGCAGGCAAGGGTTTCCATGTGTGAAAGCTTTGTGTGCTGTACGAGCCCTTTGGGACAGGTTTTGGTCTAGCCCGTTCTTGCATTCATTTGGTACATGTTTAGATACATGGTTAAAGGGGTAGGTAGGGTTAGATAAGAGTTCAAAGTCAATTCTTGACGCCATAGGGGGGGTGCCTACCTTAGTCTCGAAAGTTCGGCTCGGCTGGGACGTCTTGGCTTGGGTTGGTTGGCTTGGGGCTCGGGACTGCTCGCACCGTCCGCGAAATTGGAGTGAAATCCGGTACTGGAATGTCGTTTCGGGACCGTTTGCACTGTCCCGGTTCGCGCGGATTATTTTCGGGTGTGGTGTACGGGTATGGCATGGCGGTGGATGACTCCTCGGTGGTCGGTGTCCGGCCTCGGTGACACTTGCCTGGGGTGGTGGCATGTGCGTCGGCTGCCGCGCTCATCTCGCCTTTCGGTCGGCGGGGGGTGTGGGCTGCTCCGGGGGTGGCGCTACGGAACGTCGTCTGTAGTTGAGTGGACCTTGCTCCTTGAAGTGTGGCGGTCAACTGCAAAATTATTGTCGCCAGGGTGTGTTTTGTCGCTTCGTTCGTTGCCAGCTTCTTTCCGCTCGTTGCCAGTTTCTTCCCTCTGGGTTTGACATTGCCGTTTGTTTTGCTGGCGTCTGGACTAATTTCCATCTTGATCCTGTCGACTTTCAATATATGTGGTAATATATCCTGTCGACTTTCAATATATGTGGTAATATATCCTGTCGACTTTCAATAGATGTGGTAATATGCTATGTCGACTTTCAATATATAGCTGTGGTATTATGCTATGCTGGGAACCTTACTCTTGGGGTTGAAGATTGTTGAAGTGATGGCGCAGTCGTGATGGCTGAGTAAGAAAGGATTACACACAAGGGAAATAAGCCAGGACGCTTGATGGGTTTTGAAATAAACGCAACTGGTTTGGAGGGAAAGAAAGCTTAGAGAGAAGAAGGAGCGGGTTTTGACTTATTAATTATCTGATCACATGGCGGTGATTGACTTAGCTATGGGATGAGCGGGGAGGTCTCGAGAGCAGATGTTACCTTGTTGGGAGCGAAATCACTACTTTAGGTGTTGTTCCGATGGGAGCGAAAGCACAACTGACAATTCTTGCTTCTCGATTTAACACCAAGACTTAGCTTCTTTCCTATTGGTCGAGAGATGTCACATGACCGTTTTCTATTGGTTGACCTATTTAGGTACTGTCTTCTAATTGGTCTTTGCTGCTGCTTTTGTCGGAAGATATATCCGGCCTTGGTCAGGAAGTATTGGGTGTTAGCTCGACTCTTATAACTTCCGCGGTTATCAGATACGACCGGTCCTGCCCCGGAAATATTGGGCGTCTCTCAACTTTTATGACTTCTGCGGTCACCAGATACGCCCGGCCCTGTCAGGAAGTATTGACTGTACAAGTTATTAATAATTGTGCCCGCTTTAAGCCTACTTCATATGTCTTGCTGCTACTTTCTGTCCTCCAGTTACCTTATTCTTTATTAAATATTTGAAAATCATACATTGTACATGCATAGTGGGTCGGGGGTGCATACAATTATATACAAATTATGACATATATTATGAAATATTATATCAGATGTGACTTTGTTATCTGATATATGTGTGAATCTATAGAGTAAAAAATATATTTATTGAGAGCAACACTAACAAATTTTAGTGAAATATCAATGAACGCCCATTTATTTGATTTTTAAATGGTTTTATGGGCAGTTATATTTTCTAGGTGTTTAGCAAACCCTAATGTGAGAGATCGCAAAATGGATTGTACAAACCACCGTAGTTGTTTCTAACAAATTATAAAACTCACAAAATAAGACTTCATCAAACAATAGTTTGATGATCTGTGTATAAATATAACCTGACGTTAAATATTTATATTTTCAAAACACTAATTACCCACCGATTATAACCATGGTGTGTACTTCGTGATTATTTTACTAGAAGTACGAACCATAGGTCTATACAATGTAGAAAGCAGCCCCTCCTAGCAGCTACAAGGTGCCAGAGCCTCGTTTGATTACTTGCACTCACCTTTAGGGTTGGATCTTTTATTGGTCACATCATTTTTTTAAGTTCAAAATGCGGGATTCGATTTCAGGATGTGGTTATCAAGTGTGTCAACATATAGTAGTGCGAGTAAAATCAAACAACTAAATCCCTGAAAAAAAAAGTAGGATAAACAAATTAGGAACTATATTATTTGTCTAATAATTTATAATAAAATCACACACGCAGTTTGTCATATATGTCTAATTTGTAAATAATCTGCTGAACTGTGTGCTTCCTTCAAATACGCATGGCTTCCAGCGCGCCTACGTCACGGGACAACGTGGCATTGAGGAGCTTCCAACCACTACCACTAGAGGCGCTGTACCTTAACCTTCACTTCCTGTTTATGTCTTCCCTTGTTCTGGCTGCTTGCTATGTCGTGAGAGAGAGAGATATATTAAAACCTATATATTTTAATCTATTCTGCATCTGATTAAACCACCGATCCAACATATTCATTGATAAAATTAAAGGACTACTGAAGGACTACCTTGTGGATATAAAAAAAGGAAGAACGAATGGCGAACAAAAACAAACAAGAAGTTTTTTTTTAACCTTTTATTATTATTAATGACGTATTTTCTATCTCAAATATATTGTTCATATATAAATAAAGTGAAAGACACACACGCAATTCTGCACATACATAACCAAATATTGTTCATAGAAATGTTCAAGAATCATTCAATTTCGTTATAAAAGAAATTCCAATGAGAATCCCTAATTAATATTTATTTGAAGTGATAAACATGTTTCGAACATATACATTATTGCCATCTCATAAGGCATAAGGCTCAGATAATATAAAAAAGTTGGAATATCTCAGATTCCAAATATCTCTCAAATGTCAATGAACAGACCGCCACCCAAGAATTTATTGTATCTGCCACAATGTCGCCGAACAAGGCCATGAGACATCCAACTGATAAAATATTTGATTAAAGAATGTATTGAAATATAGAAATGTATGTAATCAGTGTAGTATTCTGTGTTTAAAAGAGAGACAATAGATCATCATCATAGAGCGCGTGAAGCGAAAACATTGGATTCGAATATAAATAAATTGTAAAATAAAATAAATGTAACCTTTTAAATATATATATAATTGTAATAATATAATTTCATCTGGTGAGTAATGTTTAATTAATAAATTAAATAATAATTATACAACAATCAGTATATATTTCGATTTGATAATAATAATAAAATATAAATTAGATGGAAATTTTTTTAGAAAAGATGGAGATAAAATTCAGAGGACTGATCTCAACTTGGAAAAGATTCATGTAGAAATTTGAAATATTTGGTATTACTGCTTTTAGCTGATTATGAGGGTCATTTTAACTTACCAAAATAGGTGTTGAGGCTAATTATCGTCTACAGTAGGATCTGTACTGAGGTGTAAACAAAATGCATTATTTTAATGAATTTTTATAAAGATAGGTATCTTCCTCGCGCAACCTTATGCTGTTTTTATGCTAATGTTGAGACTCTAAATTTATATCTCAAATATTTGAAAACTGTATGAACATATTTGGTATTTCAATTTTTCGTGAAACTGTTTTGGTATTTGTGATGTCGTGACGTCACCGGACGTGACGTAGCCGCCGCGCATGCGCGGAGGTAGAGAGGAAGTAAGCCTATCTCGAGTGGTGGCATGAGACCACGCGTATATTTTAAAAATAAATAAACTATGTTTCCTTCTTCACTATATAACCTTTAAACTGGCCTTTGTCATTAATCCAACAAACATAACAGTATTCTACCAAATTTTGCAATCTATAAAATAATCCTTTTGTTATTTCCCCAATCTGCTAGTACATTATGGCTGTTTCTTAGGAGTTAGGGATAGAGTTGTGAATAGAAGTAATTTTTAATCTATTTCTGATACAAGTTTGGGTTATTATTTTAAAATTCTTACTTTTGTTGAAAGAATATTTCTCCTATTTTTTTCTGATTTCTCCGATATAAATTATTTTGAAGGATTCACACAGGATCCGATTAACTATGTTGGGTTTTATTTCGGCTTAAAATTATTTGAGACAGAATAACGCATGTTTCCTCTTAAATTATGATCCGATAGATTTATGGTTGTAACTGTTATGATATTTTTGAGAAGAAAATTATAGGAATTCTAATAGAATCAATATTATGGAATAAAATGATTAAAAACTAATTTTTATTGAATTTTCTCCGTTGATTGAAAATGTAAATTTGTAATTGTGAAACTAATTTTGAACAAAATTGTCCCCAGATTTCATATTATCCTTATCTTTCATTTACAATTTTTTTTTTAATGATGTTTAAAATTTGAAGGAAAATTAACATTGCCTTTAATTTGGTGTTGGTTCGAAATTATTATAGTTTTAGCTTTTTTTGCGAGTTATTTTTCAATAAATGCCATTTTTACCTATACATTCAGTAATGCTTTTGGAAATCTGGAGTTTGTAGGACTATTTGCTAGTGGCGTGGTAGAATATGTCAAATGGAGATTATAAGCAAAAAGATAGATGGCAAATAATATATAGATGGCAAAAATAGATAGATGGCAAGAGTTATATAAATTCAGGTATAGAAAATTCAAAATCTATTTATATATAGTACAATATCATATTTGTACTATTTTTTCACATTGTGTCGCGGTCTCAGGCAATTCTGGCCTTAACTACCCGTTTAATGATTTTTCAGGATGCCTGAATGACCAGTTTTTTTGGCGTTGAGGTACAGCTTGCACCACGCTGATGAGGACCAACAGCCCAAAACCGGTCCGTGGTTAGCTTTTCTTGGTTAATCATGAATGGGTATTTAGCCAATTCTGGAATAATTAAAAATCAACGAGAATAGTTGATATTTATTCCGATAGTTGGCGCAAGCCATTAGCAACTTCAAGTTGCACGATAAGGAGATGCCTTTTTTTATAAAAAATATATAGGTATATATAAATTTTATTTTATTTAAAATTATATTTTCTAGAATACACACAAATTACTCAGTAAATACGACCGCCAGATGCCGTAGCTTTCCCTATATAAGATCATTGTTGTTGTCTTCCTTTATCCCGGGCTCAAATATTTCGTAATTATGTAAATACGTATTTAATCTTTTATTTTATTTATTCTTAACGCCTTATGTCAGGTAGTCCTTTCTCAAATTTACTTCTTATATATTCCATAAAAGCACAATTAGAGCAAAATATTATTTAAACTGTTTTTATTATTCTTTCAACGACTGCAATAACAATACCACACTACTCATGTATCCAAAAAACAAGATGAAAATCTTGATTTGAAAATATATTCATTATAACACATATACAAGTGTATATGTCTATATATAAAAATAATGTATAATATAATATATAATATAAATATAAAAATGAAAATATTTTAATTTTTTTCTATTATATATATATATATTCTGAAAATAGAGCAATCCATATTGTTATATTTGTTCATAAAGGGCACATCTTGAATTCAATAAATAATCTTTTATTTCCGATATTTCAATGGGCTAAACGGCCATCCCCTCTCGCGGCAAGCCGCGCATTACACTTGAGACACGGGCGTCTCACAATCTCTTCGGGCGAAAATCATCCAAATGAAAATGTAATGTATACAAATAAATATCGTACAATTCTAATTAAAATAAATGAATAAATAGAATGAAAAGTAAATATCTATATATACAAAATAAATATTCGGCTATTGCATTATGAATGAAGACATTTCACTGAAGTTCATATATACATAGAGGTTCCTATTCTAGGAGCATCTAAATTGTGTGTACATGTCCGGTATATCGATCTTTCGGTTTATGCTATTTCTGTCTTCCAAAGAACTCCAACTCTCCAAGAATAGCCTGCTGTGCCTTTCTTTTATATCTTGGTATATTATTGATGTTTGTTCAAAGTCTGGAATGTGGCTATTGATGAGAGCATGATCTACTAATAAGGAGGTCGGGTTATGGTGTTTTAGGGCTGATTTGTGCTGGTTGATTCTTTCTATTAATGGTTTACCGGTTTCTCCTATGTAGACGGCTTGGCAAGACTTGCAATGGTCGTTTAGCCCATCGAAATATCGGAAATAAAAAGATTATTTATTGAATCCAAGATGTGCCCTTTATGAACCATGCAAGTCTATTTAAAATTATATTTCATAGATCCAAATACTCTGTTAAATCGAACGCCAGAAGCCACGCTTCCCCTATAAAAACTCGTTGTTGTTATTCCCCGTTGGCCGGCTCAAATCTTTTGTACATTATGTAAATAATCTTTTCATTTTTTTTTATTCTTACGCCTTAAGCCAGGCAGTACTTTTATCAAATTATTTCTTTTTTAGCGCAATTAAAGCTATTTTTGATAGCTAATTTTATTTTAATCTCTTCCAAAATCAAGCAAATGACCAATAATTCCTCTACAAGTAATTAATCTCAAAACAGCGAAAATCTTTATTAAATATTATATATATATTTATTTAATTGAAAAGGCATATATTGGATCAAAATATCATTTATTTTACCAATATTTCAGTTGGCTGAACGCTAACCTTTATCAGGGTCATAATTACAACTATATTTAAATCCTTGCTACAAGGCTCCCTTTTAATGAGACATTTTTTCCTTGGCGAATTTCAATATTGTCAATAGAAAGTAATGACGCGCCATTTATATATAACAAATGAAAACATTGAGACGCGAATGTTTCTTTTCACAAATAAATCAAACTTCTACTGTCCTTACTGCTATGGAAAAATATTGGGAGGGCTTGGCTCTTCAGTGGTGAGCCCTCCCAGCGGTTTCTCCAATTTAATCTATCAGACCGCATTTTAGAGCTCTAATACTTTATTAGATCATTCTGCTTTCATATGATACACTGAGGGGTGGAATCTTAGAAATGGTATTTAAGCAAACTATGGACATAAGTGTTTGGGGCAGTAGATTTATATTTAAATATTTGCATCGAGCAATGCTCTTCCGCAAACAATAAGGACAAGTCCAGTTAGGCTTGTCAATATGCCAGGATTTGTCAATAAGCTACAATCCTGGGTTACCTAAACAATACTATATCGAGGGCTTTAAAGAAAATTTACTCTGTGGGTAAAATTGTAGGATAGTGCTGCCATCTATATTAGAAATATAAAATTATTTAAGAAAAATCTACTTTAATACATATTTGAATAAAAACATTTTCGAATAATATATTTGGCAGAAAATATTTATTATATATAAATACCTATTTTGTTAATATAAAGTTTAAAATATAATATTAATATGATATATTAACACTTATCTGTGAGAATTCAATGAAAAATTACATTATTATGATGGGAGCGTTGGGCCATCTAGTGAGCATTTTAGTAACTATTCCTACATTGCTTTGCTCGCTTTCAGAAATAAAAATAAGAACTTCATGATAATTGAATATAGAACATATTATTTCATTAAAAAAAAAAACTTGTAAGTTAAAGACACATTTTTAAACATTTTGAAAAGATTACTTTTCCAGCTTTAAAGAAGTGCGATTTAAAAAAATAATTTCTACTTTATAGATAGCAAAGTATTTATTATTTTATTAATAGAGTATCATTTTTGATTTTTATATTTTGCTACTCTGTAAACTTGCTTCATTGATATTATTCATAGATTGTTCTTGCCTTAAATAAATTGCTGTATGATCCTGAAGGTTGTCTTTCCTAATTTTCCACGTGGCAATATAGTATAGAAATTGATACAATTTTACTCTAAGTAGTTGTTAGAGGGTGGTTAGAAGAATTGAATAAGGAGTTTCACTAAAATGTTTCTGCAATTTGGCAACAACGCTGGATCAAATGTATACAGAAGGAAGATGGATATATAGAATGATTCTTATAAATAGAGGACTGTAAGAAGTTCTTATATATAAAGGGTTTCAATTTTATAACTTGTAAATAAAAATTTATTAGCGCGATTGTTCATTATTTATTGACTGAACCTTGTAGTTCAAATTTCAATCATTATTTGTTATATCTCTCACACATATATATATATATTTAGAAAAAGGCATCTCCTTATCGTGCAACTGAAAGTTGCTGATGGCTTGCGCCATCTATCGGAATAAATATCAACTATTCTCGTTGATTAATCAAGAATGGGTATTTGGCCAATACTGGAATAACTAAAAATCAACGAGAATAGTTGATATTTATTCCGATAGATGGCGCAAGCCATCAGCAACTTTCAGTTGCACGATATGGAGATGCCTTTTTCTTAATTTATGAACCTTATCCCAGTACAATATAACAATTGTACTCGTTTTTTGCACATATATATATTTACAGGTAATATATCTTCTAAGTGTAAAAAGGCATAAATTTTATCGTCTGTATATATTCTAATATATTAAAACTAGCCGAGTGATCCGGGCAACGCCCTGGGTTTACCCGAATGGCCCGCAGAGACATTAAGAGTATAAATAGTGGCTTTGAATTGCAATGGGTGTAATCTTATTTCCAAGAAGCAGCATTTCAAATATAAGGGTGAGTGAAAAATACTTTCTAAGTAAATACATTCGGTCTGATCTTATATATTTATATATCAAAATGAGAATGGAATCATATCATCCATAGCAAACCTTATAATCAACAACATATTAGACACCACAGTGCAAAAATGTAGAAAATTAATGTATAGAGCAGTGGAGGAAATAGGCAAATAAAGAGAAGAATGATAATTAAAATACAGTATAATCTTGTTAATTCGACACACCCCAATTCGACATTCGGCGATAACTCGACCATGTTCCGATGTCCCGACCTCCGGCCTATCATATAACAAACCGTAATTCGACACTATAGATAATACGACACTTCCGATAGTTCGACCATTTTAAAATTCGAATTTCAACAGTTGAATGTATTTTTCACATACAACTTTACCGCTAAAAAGGTATTACAGCGGCGGCAAGCAGCGACGATTGGCGGTCGCCGATAGGATCGCGCCTGCGCACTTTTGGTTTCTGGTTAGTTTAAGTTTCACTTTGCAATGCCGTTTTGCGCAATGTCGCGAGTGTTATCGTTTTTTTTTACGCGGGAATTTAGGCATCGTACGCTAATTAACCCTTAGTTACTCGCGCCTATTTTACTGACGTTAGTACTCGCGCGGGGTCTCGTAGACCCCAATTTTCTACTCTGGATAAAATCCTTGAAAAATAAAATATAGATATAATTTCTGCCTTCAGAGCCAAAGGAATACAGCCTCAGGTTTATAAATATATCAATTTATTTTAAAAACTTACATTTTTAATTATTTTTATTTTATGAAATTGGTAATATGGCAAAAAATATAAACTATTAACATATACAAACTATTTTTCTTGTGCACACTTCTTGAAAAGTGTTGTTGAGTGTTCAGTATAAATGTGTTTAGTGCATTTAACACATATAATTTTGGATTTTCTGACTTTGGAACGATCACAAAATTGGCAACGCTTCCGTTTCGCTGACGATGTGACCCTGGATTATTTTCTTTCTAAAGAAACACAAGAACTTTATATTTTTCAATTAATTATAACATTTTATGATTTGTTGTGGCCCATCTGTAGAAGCAATTCTAGATATGTTTTGTTTTCCTTTAGCAGAAAACATTTATTTTCCCGTTTTTGTAGGTTTGAATCAATTAGCCCAATTGCAATCTCTTCAATAAACGATTATCTTTTTAATATTTCCACATTTTTTATATATATAACTTTTATATATAAATAACCTTTGTTGAAACATAGATGAAATAAAAATAGGCACAATGACCATCTCCTAGTCCTCCTACTTACTGTGTAATTTTGACACAATTGATCAATTACATCAACACCTGATTTTGTTTCATATCAAAAAGTTATTTTCTGGTTCAGATTTTCCACCAGATTCAGAATATGTCTGTTTTGTGGAGTCCTAGATTGAAATTGAAATAAATGCTTTGGACTTTTTGGTACATTTGAAATCAGTGTACTCTCTCTTTTCTTGAATCCTGAAAACGTAGCTTTTGTAGGATAAATTAGGGAAATTTCTGTTTTATTTCTATTCATTGTTCCTAAAAACCTAAGTCAAAGTCATAGATAAAAGATATAAAGTATTTCCGAGCAATAAGGCAGCTTACCTATTTCACCAAGTTTGAGAATTAAAGTTACCGTATTGCTCGCGCTGGGTCCAATGGACCCCAACTCCATTTTATTGCCTATTATAAGGCAACAAAATCAAGTTAATATATGTTTGCATATTAATCTTCATAAAAAATTAAGCTACCAAAGTTTTGATCTCTAAATGTTTTATAGAATTCTAGATATTCAATGAAATAAATGTTTCTGGGGTCTATCAGACCCCGCGCGAGTACTTAAGGGTTAATAATACTATAATAATTTCAACATTGAAATATTTTAGTTATTTTAAAATTTACAAATAATTTAATTTTAAATTAATAAATCTTTATAAAATGTAGCCACAATGATAATGATACAATTTTATTTCAATATTCCATTTCTATGTTATTATAAAAGATTTAAACACAAAATCAATAACCCTGCAGCAGCAGTGGATGCCTTTAATACAATAAAAACTCTTTATTATTTAAAAGACATTTCAGAGGAAGAAAGACATGCATATATTTTAAAAATAGACCATATGGAATACATCCTGAATAGGATTTCAGTGCAAAAACACATCTATAAAGGATTTTTTTAAAAGATCTTTATGATTTTTTAAATAATTAATATTTTAAAATTTTCTTATCATTTTCCATATTCATTTCCTTTCAACTGCTATAATCTTTTTAGAATAAAATATTATTTGTAATTATTTGTTTCGAAATTATGTATTAATGCCATTTTGTCCCTTATACTAAAAGTTAATTATGAAAAAAAAATAAATACAAAAAAGTACACACAATGATTTCAATTAATATCATTAATTTATGTTACAAAGCCATTTTTTAAAAATGTTATTTTAGCGAGTTAGATGATTAGCTAATCATCTAACTTTAATTTAACACTTCCTTCAATTCAACCGAAAGCTCTGCTCCCTTGGGGTGTTGAATTAAAGAGGTTCGACTCTACTTGATGATAAATAGTTAATTAGTGAACAAAAATGAGAAACTATAGGCATTGGTGCCTATGTCTAAATAAATATTTAAAATAAAAAAAAGAAAACATTTAACAAATCAGAAAATAAAAGAGCAAACAACACAACTATATTGCAGATAAGACAACATATAAAAGGAATGAATTCATTTGAAGGGTCTCATTAAAAACTACATTTCTAGTTTTATATAAACAATATAACTGGTGTGTTGTGCCCGTTGATTTGTCAATATTCCACTCTGAGTCGTCAAAGCTTCCTGGGTACCGGTTTTATTTATATCCAGTCCCGGAACTCAAGTCGAACATCCCCCGCCGCGAGGCGCGAGGTGGCGTGAGGATTCTCGCCTGAACCCTCAACATCTCCCCCAAAAGGTTTAGAGGAGGTTAGCGCTGGACACGCTTGTATCTTCTCCCATACCGCGACACTTTCCCAGGTGAGGAAGACAGCTGCTTCATCTCTGGAGCGATTGCTGTCTGCTGTTGTAGCTCCTCTGCAGGCAGTTAATTTCCCGGAGTTTCCTCCGTTTCAGCGGGGATTTGACTGTCAGGAGATGTCTCACTGGGATCGACCTGTTGTTGGGAAGAAGCCAGAAGAAGAGAGTTCCGCCTGTATGTCCCTGCAGGAGTTTCTACGATGTATGAGCGGGGCGTTGAAGCCTTCTCGATGACACTTCCCCACGCTCGAAGATCCTTCACCCAAACTTTCTCTCCTGAAATTAGTTCCGCCTTTTTCGTGGCCGCATGGCGTCTGTCAAAAGCCGTTTTTTGCGCCATCTTCCGCTTATCCTCTTCCTCCCTGAGTTTGGATTTATCCAGTGTTTTAGGGGTTTGTGATGATGAAGTGCAGGGAACCATAGTGCGAATTTTCCGTCTAAATAGAAGTTCTGCAGGGGAGGGTCCTTTTGCCAGGGGTGTTGCCCGATACTCCATGAGTGCTAGGACCGGATCTTTATTCTTTTTCATCAGGGTTTTCACAATTTTGACAGCAGTCTCTGCTTGACCATTTGATTGTGGATGCTTTGAGCTGGAAGTGATGTGTCGAAACCCAACTTCAGAGTCAAACTTCGTAAAAGCTGAAGTTGTTGATGGGCGAAATTGTGGTCCGTTATCACTGATTACAATATCAGGGATGCCATGACGAGCAAAGATGGCTTTGCAGTGATCTACCACAGCTTCCGACAAAAGTTTAGTAAGTCGTACGACCTCGATAAAGCGAGAAAAGTAGTCTACGACGACTAAATACACACTTCCTTCGTAAATGGAAGAAATCCATCCCGACCTTTTGCCACGGTCGTTCCGGAAAGTCGTTGGGGATGAGTGGTTCGTGCTTTAGGGGTTGATTCTCGATGCATTTCTCACAGGTTTTTACCATATCCTGGATTTCTTTACCTATTGCTGGCCACCAAACATGTTCCTTTGCTCTTGCTCGACATTTTTTTATTTCTTGATGACCTGCGTGGATGCAGTTCAAAACATCTTTTCGCATGTTAGAGGGGATGATCACTCGCAGTCCCCTCATTAGTAAGCAGTTCTCTTCCCCTATCTCGTCGCGAACATCGTAAAAAGAGCGTTCTAAGGGAGAGAGCTGACATTTGGCGGGCCAACCGTTTTTGGAATAAAATGCCACATTTTGAAAGGTAGGCTCCAGCTTCTGGTTGAGGCTAATTTGGAAAGTCTGTCGTCTGTCGTGGATTGATGCAGGACGATGCTACGCACAAAATGTTCAACTTCTTCTTGGAGCTCTTCCTCTTCGGGAAGATGGCCAAAAAGTGGTTGTCTTGATAGGGCATCAGCGGTGATTATGTCCTTCCCTGGTGTATGAAAGATATAAAACGAGAACCGTAGCATCCTCATACGGTACCGTTGAGGCCTTGGCGTTAGATCGTTCAGATCTTTAGTGGTAGAGATGGGGAATAAAGGTTTGTGATCTCTTTCGATGAGGAAGGTTTTTCCCACTACAAATTCCTTGAAGCGCTCACACGCCCATGTGATTGCAAGGGCTTCCTTCTCTATTTGAGCGTATCCCTGCTCCATCTTCGTCAACGTCCGTGATGCAAAGGCCACTGGGCCTCACTCGTTGGCTTCATGCTCTTGCTTAAGGACAGCTCCCAGGCCATACGATGATGCATCGGCTGAGACCATGGTCTTCTTAGAGATGTCAAAGCTTCCCAGAACTTGGTCACTGCCAGAAGGTCTTTGACTTTCTCGAACGCCTTTTTCTGTGGTGAGCCCCAGATGAAACTCGCATCTTTCTTTCTTAGGTCGTTTAGTGGCTTTGTGATTTCCGCTAGATTTGGAACAAAGCGGCCGAGGAAATTGACCATGCCTATAAAACGTTGCACTCCGTGCAAGTCAGCTGGCAGTTTCATCTCGGCGATGGCTGTGACTTTCTTTTCGTCCGCCTTGATACCGTTTTCGTCGATGTAATGTCCCAAGAATGTGACGTTGCTTACACCGAACTGGCACTTATCTTTGTTAAGAGTAATCCCTGAGTTCTTCAGGCGTCTCAAAACTTCGCGTAGTGTCCCGTCATGCACTTCCTTTCTCTTTGCGAAAATGAGGATGTCATCCATGTGACAGATTACCCCATTGATTCCGCGTAGGATAGCAGACATACGTTTCTGGAAGTGTTCTGGAGCGCTGGAAATCCCAAAGGGAAGCCTTTTGTATATATATCTGCCAAAGGGCGTAATGAAAGTCGTCAGCGTTTGGCTTTCTTCAGAGAGTTTAATCTGCAAAAATCCGCTGTTAGCATCCAGCTTAGAAAAGATTTTGGCCCCGTTGAGTTGAGCTAGTTCATGTTCAAGGGCAGGAAGCGGGTGAAGCTTACGTTCCACACTCAGGTTAAGCGGGGACAAGTCTACACAGATCCTGATTTTCCCGTTTGGCTTTCCAGCTAGGACAATCGGTGCGCACCACTCCGTTGGCTCATCAACTGCTTCGATGACTTCTTGAGCCACCATCGCATCCAGTTGCTCTTTTAACTTCGGCATGAGCGGAAGAGGTACTCGTCTTGGGACTGGTACGGTGAAGGGTTTGTCAACTTCCTTCCACTTGATGTGATAGGGCTGTTCAAGAAGCCCCAGTCCTTCAAATATCTTAGGGAACTGTCTTTCAGGATTGACATCCGTTGTTCCGTTGATGACAAGATCAATTCGTCTGACGAGTTGGAGGTCTTCACAGGCCCCAACACCCAGCAGAGGTTGCTCCAAATAGTGGAACACGTACACGGTATCCTTCATTTTACGTGTGTTAGCTCGGAGCTTCGCCACGAAGTCCCCAGCATTCTCCAATCTTTTGTTAGCGGCCGCCATCAGTTGACCGTCGGTAGGCGTCAGTTGGACGTTGCTGAAATACCGCTTGTACAGGGAAAATGGTATCAGTGTCACATCCGAGCCCGGATCCAACTTGAAGTGGATTGCAGTGCCGTTGACTCTTACTGTTGACCTCCACCTGCTCTTTCTGCTTCTCAGCATAGGCTCGCGGACAGCATATACAAATGAGGCCTTCTCCCGCGCTGGGGTTTCCTCCGAGAATATGGCGTTCACCTCATTGTTTTTTCTTCGACAGAGATTAGTGTAATGGCCCTTTTTCGCGCAATTTCCACAGACTTTGTCCTTAGCTGGGCACTTATCTCTGTAACGATAATGATGTTTGGTAGTCCAACAGTTAAAGCAAGTTGGGAATTTTTTTCCTTCGTCTGTTTACTTGGCACTGTCTGTTTGTCTAGACGTTGATCTGCCATTGTCCTTGCCATGACCTGATGCTTTAGGCTTCTGCTTGGCCACTTTCCGCGTTGTGTCGACCTGCGATGTAGAAGGGTTAAGATCCTGTTGTTCACGCATCACAGCTTTCCACTGACGGGCGATCTCGACTGCTTTGGCCAAGGTTAGGTTTTCGTTTAGCATCAGTTTCTCCGACAACTTCCTATCTTTTACTCCAAGCACTATACGATCACGAATAATCTCCTCGCGCAGATTAGCGTTTTCGCAGTGCTCAGATATTCTGTGCAAAGCTGTTACAAATTCCTCAATGGTTTCTTCCGGCCGTTGACTCCTTAATCCGAACAAAGCCCGCTCATACACCACGTTGCGTTTACCAATAAAGTGGTTGTCGAACGCTTCAATGACTTTGTCGAGGTTCTTAGCGTCATCTGCTGAGAGATTGAACGCAGAGTGGATTTCCTCAGCCCTCTCCCCCATAAGATATATCAATTCTGTGATCTGATATTCTTGTTCCTTGGCGTTCAAGTTGGAGAGAAGTCTGTATCGAGAAAATCGCTGTTTCCAGCTTGGCCAATCTTTGGCGTCGAAACTGAAGTTAGGAGGCGGAAGGAATTTGATTCCATGTCAGGTTTGATTGTACAAGAGTGGAATTGATTAAAAAGGCACTTACTTGGGCTCTTCACGATCCCACCACTGCCACCATGTTGTGTTGTGCCCGTTGTTTTGTCAATAATCCACTCTGAGTCGTCGGAGCTTCCTTGGTACCGGTTTTATTTATATCCTGTCCCGGAACACAAGTCGAACATCCCCCGCCGCGAGGCGCGAGGTGGCGTGAGGATTCTCGCCTAAACCCTCAACAATAATCTCGATAATTCGACACACGATAATTCGACCAAGTTTTGTTGTCCTGACCTACAGTCTATCATATAACAAACTGTAATTCGACACTAGGGATGATTCGATAATTTTAAATTTGAACAATTGATTGTTGCTTAAATACAACTTCATTGCTAAAAAGGTATTACAAAGACGACGGCTGCCATTGAAAATGTACAAAATATATTTATAGAGCAGGGGAAAAATAAAGAGAAGACCAAAATCAAATTAATTGATAATAAATAGATTATTACCAAAAATAATAAGAAAATAATTCAGAATATAAATTTACAAACTATTTTTCAGAGAAGACGATTTATAATAGGAATTCATTTAAATGACCTCTTTAAAAATTACATTTTATATATACGTGGGTTCAGCTTTACATGTATGCTATCCAAAGTTCGCACATATGAAGAAGCCACATAAAGTTGTCCATGTATAAACACAGGCTATATATATTGTAGCAAAGGTTTGGCCTTGAGCCCTATTTATAGTCATACCAAAAGCCAACCTTAGTGAAAACTAACGCCTCTCTAGAATGAAGCGAAGGTTGGTATCTGAAGAGGCCAAAGATATTTCAGACACTATACAGTGTGTTCAATTTTGGGCACTGTCTGTATATGAGCTTCAAGCACATGGGAGCACATGCGCTGTTACACCATACGTATTCCATTGCAAAGATCCTATAGGCATTGGTGAAAAGTGTGAATAAATATTTTGGAAATAACAACAGAGGAGACAAATATATTTGAAAGGAAAAAAAAAAGAAAATTGCAAACAACACAACTATATTTCAGATATGACAACATATTGAGGGAATAAATTCATTTAAAAGACCTCATTAAAAACTACATTTCTATTTTATATATACAATATAACGTCATTAAATTAACACACGATAATTCGACCATTTTTGATGTCTCGACCTACGGCCTATCATATGACAAACTGTAATTCGACACTTTCGATAATTCAAATATTTTGAAATTCAAATTTCAACAGTTTTTTTTTTGTGTAAAAACACTAAAATTAACAGCATATTAGACTGCACAGTGCAAAAATGTGGAAAATTGTATGTTTATAATTGTATGCATATATTTGTATGTATAGATCAATGAGTAAAATAAGTAAATGAAGAGAAGACCAAAAAAAAAAAATGAAAGATAATTTTTTTTAAATTTACTTATTTCAATTCAAAACGCTATGTCCCCCTAGGGACACTTGCGCTAAATGTGCATACAAATATAACAAAGAAAATATTCAACATGGAAAGATACACAGAAAGCGACTTAGAAAGATTCAAAAATGTTATTTACATATAGAGATATTCTTTGAATTTTATTTACAGTTACATCATTAAATTAAAAAAAAATATATATATATATACACACACATATACACGCATACACCTATATATTGTTTACAACCATATAATATGTCCAATATTTCCTTGAGATCGTTACATCAGAGACCTTTTTCTTAATGAAATCCAAAATATATTTACAAAGGAAATTAAATTTTATATATGTGTCCTTACTTGAAATTAAATCTCTAGGGCCTAAAGCAATTAAACCGTTGTTGACTCTGTAATCTTGAAAGACAGGGCACTCCAGCAAGAGATGTATCCGATAAGTCAAATAAATAAATAAAAAATAATAAATATGAATGCATCATAATATTTTTATATTCACGATAAGACTCGATAATATGTTTATTAGGTTTCTATCATACTATCATATTTCGGTATTCAACCTATGATTTTTATTACTCTTAGTTTGAACTCTATATCGTGTTCCATTTATATATGGATCATCTATTGTAGAAACGTAGAACGGAATTAATCTTACAGACAAATTTTAAATATAGAGTATTTTCAACACGCTCGTTTTTTTACAGTTTAACAATCTTCTACTGCCTTTAGTGCATTGATCTAAATTTCGGTGAACCATCTGAAGAGCCAGGCACTGACAATATCTATATCAATGCAGTAAAGGCAGAATAAAATGGTTTATTTTTAATTTTAAAAGACAATAGCGCACATTTTATAAATATTTATATTTTTAAATATACACATGGCCACTATTGCTCAACCGATAAATTTGCATACTACAAAGTTGGAATCCTGACAGTGACAACTTATAGTGACCTATATAACTATATAACCTGATAATTACCAATGTCTTATCAGTAGTCTATCCTATCAATTGTTATATCTATATTTTCTATCTTATAAATATTGTCTATATCTTATCAATATTACCTCTATCCTATCAATTATCTCTATCCTACAAATATTCTATATTTTATAATTTATCTCTATTCTATCAAATGTATATATTCTAGCAATTTCTATTTCCTATAAATATCCTACATGCTATTAATAGCCTATAACATATCAATTCTCTCTATCCTATCAATTGTCTATATCCTATCTATTGTCTATATTCTATCAATTGTCTCTATCTTATCAATTGTATCTATCCTATTAATAGTCTATATCCTATCAATAGCCATTATCATATCAATTATCTCTATCCTATCGATTCTCTCTATCCTATCTATTGTCTGTATCCTATCAATTGTCTCTATCCTATCAATTGTCTATATCCTATCAATAGTCTTTATCTTATCAATTATCTTTATCTTATCAATTGTCTCTATTCTATCAATTGTCCATATCCTATCAATTCTCTGTATCCTATCTATTGTCTGTATCCTATCAATAGTCTCTATCTTATCAATTATCTTTATCTTATCAATTGTCTCTAATCTATCAATTGTCTGTATCCTATCAATAGTCTCTATCTTATCAATTATCTTTATCTTATCAATTGTCTCTAATCTATCAATTGTCTGTATCCTATCAATTGTCTCTATCTTATCAATTGTCTATATCCTATCAATAGTCTCCATTTTCTTATTAGTCTATATATCTTATCTCAATCGGAGCAATATATCCTATCAATAGTCTATACCCTATCTGCAGTCTATATATAACTTATCTCAATCGGGGCTATATATCCTATCAATAGTCTCTATTATATCTATAATCTATATATATACTGTATAACAAAAGAATCGACGCACCAAAAATAGATGTCAGATTGAGACAAAAATTGGTGTGGGTAAAGAACATGTATAGGGGAAAAACGATTAAAATATTAGAAAAATTAATTGTTTTATTTCAGATTTTGATCGTCACAAATTGAGAATGTCAATATGTCGTTTGACCCCCACTGGCCTGGATGCAAGCTGTCACTCGGCGTGTCATGGACTGATAAAGATTCAGGATGGTGTGCTCTTGGATTTCTTGCCAAATAGTCTTCAACTGTCTGGGTAAATAGTCAACATTCCGTGATGGTTGCAATCGCCTTCCCATCACGTCCCAGATGTGCTCTATGGGCGAGAGATCAGGCGACCTTGCTGGCTACGGAAGAGTTCGGCAAGATTGAAGACAATCCATAGTAACACGTGCCGTGTGTGGCCGGGCATTATCTTGTTGAAAAGTAAGCCCGGGGTGATGTGAGAGGAACGGCAACAAAACAGGCCGTAGAATGTCATCTACGTACCGTTGTGCTGTCAGGGTGCCAGGAATGACTACCAATGGGGTTCTGCTATCAAATGAAATGGCACCCCAGACCATAACGCCCTGTTGTGGACCTGTGTGGTGTTCGACAGTAAGGCCAGGATCCACACGCTGCCCAGGACGTCTCCAGACACGTTTGCGACAGTCGTCAGGACACAGTAAGAAACGGGACTAGTCACTAAAGACTATACGTCCCCAGTCAGCGCAGTTCCAAGTGATCGCTCCCGACACCACTGTAGTCGGACTTGTCGGTGCAGAGGTGTGAGGGGTAGGCATCGTAACGGTCGGCGAGCTCTTAGATTCCGCTCTCTCAGTCACCTGTTGATGGTCATTTTGGACACTTGTGTGTCGGTCACACGTTGGATGGTAGATAACGTGGATTCCGGTGCTGCGACAGACATTCTGACAATTGCTCTGTCCTCCCGTTCTGTTGTTGCCCTTGGTCGACCGCTGCCGTCCTGACGTTGCATACTTCCGTTGTTGGCCCACTTTTGCCAATATCGCTTAATAGCCGCATCACTTCGACACAGATGTCGCGCGATTAGTCGATTAGACCAACCAGCCTCTTTCAATCCAATGGCACGACCAGTTTCAAACTCTGACATATGTTCGTTATGAGCAGGAATCTTTCGGCGAGGCATTGATACAGTAGAAATAGGCGTACTGCTGAAATATTAAACGGAAATTCTGAAAATCAGCTCGTGCCGCGCCGAATATTGAGTCTAGAATGTTCGTGCTGGATGCGCGGTTCAGATGCGCTGGAGCTCTTGCTTTGCATAACACGATGAATGTTTTAAAAGGTAAGATTATCCAATCGGGGTGAAACTTTAGGAAGTTATTTATTATACTAATTGGAAAGCTTCTGGTTTGAATTTGATTTCAAATAAATATAGGTTGCAATATTATTTGCAAATTATCTACTTTCACTCGCAAGCAGCGCCTCTCGCGGCATCTGGTAAAATTACATTTATAAATTATAAAAATGCTCTAAAATGTGTTCCAAGTATAATAAATTTAAGATTTAATTTGAGGATTTAGTAATATAATATTCCAATGACGTTGTAAAAAAACTTGGCATTTCAATATTAATATATAATTAAAGAAAATATATTATTTAAAATTTAATAAATGTTAAAAAAAAAAGTATGTGTTTCAAAAATATATTTAAACGCATATAACAATATTTATATACGTTTATAAATCTATATATAGGTGGATTGGATGTTTTCTAGAATCGTTTTAACAAATGTTCGTTTGGCAAACTTTTACTCGGGTAAAAACCGGGCGAAGCCGGGAACTTTCGCTATAGATTCAAAACACGAGGTAATAAGACCAAATACATGATAAGGCACAATTTGGATTATAGATTATAAACACAAGGTAATAAGACTAAATCCAAGATAAGGCACAATTTGGATTATAGATTATAAACACAAGGTTGTAAGAATAAATCCATGATAAGGCACAATTTGGAAAACCCTTTTCCTTTATATCTATAAAAAGGAAATCCAAAATCGATGTTTATTATCGCGTTGCGAAAAATCTACAGAATCCATCAATATGAAAATTCGCATGTAGGTAGCTGAAGATTCCTTTAACATATAGGCTATTCAAAAAACTAAAAAGGTTAATGAGCTTTTTTTTAAATGTAAAACCAAAAAGCGTTAGTTCCAGCCTTTTACCACTTGGCTATATTCAAAGAAAATATTTTATTTAAAATTTAATAATTGAAAAAAAAAAGATATGTTTTAAAAATATATTTAAACGCATATAACAATATTTATATACGTTTATAAATATATATATAGGTGGATTGGATGTTTCCTAGAATCCTTTTACCAAATGTTCGTTAGGCAAACTTTTACTCGGTTAAAAACCGGGCGAAGCCGGGTACATTCGCTAAATACAGTTATTTACAAATCTTCGTTTGTGGCAAGATACTATTCCTTCAACATCAAATTACCGAGTGGACCAATTATTATTGATTTTATTCAACTTATCCGAGTATTTCTAAAGGGACCTGGAAAAAAATTCAAATTATCGAGAGTATAGGCAAGTATGGATTCAGTAGGGATTGGATGTTTGCAAGAATTATTTTAACAAATGTTCGTTTGGCAAACTTTTACTCGGGTAAAAACCGAGAGAAGCTGGGAACATATATATTTTTGTCGGCTATGCACGCCCTCAATATGTAACTAATCTCGCTGAAATTTGAACAGGACAGAGAGTTAAATCTGGGAGAGTGTTGTGTCGCACTTTTAACCAAGAAAAATATAATTAACCAAGTACTGAGCAACAATATATTTTTAGTCAGAAATGTGATGCCAATATTGCTGTATCATGCTTGATTGACATAAACAAAATTATTTAGAGAATAATTCACTAAAGCAGACCATGGGCAAAACCAGATAATATTTTTAGTAGGCAGGGACAAAATTCTACCAGCGAAACATTCACTCGATCAGAAGACACACGAAACCAGGTCAACTCTATATATAAAATATCGTTTCTCAGCCTTTTGGCTAAGATCATGTAGTATATCTCTAGATATTTTTATTTATATATATCTTTCAAAAATCTATTCAGTAGAGAGAGTGGATATGTTTGCTCGAAAAAAAAATATATATATATTTTATATATTATACTTATATAATTGCCTTATTCTGTCTGTGTGAAGTTCACTGTGTCACACAGTCTGTGTGAAGTTCACGGATAGATTTTGGTCATCAACGCGCGCATCATCATTATGATCATTATCATTATCTAATGATAATTATTATTTTATAATATAATTGCCTTATTCTGTCTGTGTGAAGTTCACTGTGTGAAGTTCACGGATAGATTTTGGTCAGAATGGATAAAATAAAAAAAGTGTCAAGGGATGGGAATCGAACCCACGACCTTCCGCTTACCGGGCAGATGCCATGACCACTAGGCTACCCTGGACATATTTTTCTGTTCATATATTATATATAAATTAAATATTAAAACTATATATTCAAATTATTCTACTTAGCTCCCGAACAGCGCCCTCTATCAAGGTTATAAATACGTTTAAAATCGAAATATTTCCAAAATTTTATTAATAATAGTTCGCTTACTAATTAGAATACTTGATCTAAATCGAAATATTTTTAGACGCTCGCTCGATTTGAAGATTTATATCGTAACTAATCTGACTGTAAAGTTTGGAGCGGGACGTTTCACAAGAGTGACATCCACGGCGCCAATTTATAATTGTAACGAATAGTGTTTGAATAAAACATTTAATAGGGTAAACCCGGGCGTTGCCCGGGTCATTCGTCTAGTATTATATAAATATATAATGTAACGAATATTATTATCATTATTACCAATAATATTCATTAGGCAAACTTTCACTCGGATAAAGCCCGGGCGAAGCCGGGTACACATCCGCTAGTTGGCTATTTTATCGACCGAAGTTTCAATGGGATACATCGAATATTGTTAAAGTAGGAGAGAAGCCAACATACAAGCAATTATTTTTATTTATAAAGACGTCGATATAATGAATACATCTTTTTATTTCTCTAAAAAAATGAGGCACATAAAAAAACGATTTTTTTTTAAAGTTGCACGAAAAAAAAAAAGAAAGTGAATAAGAAGAATCTCATTATCTAAATAGCCAATAAAAGGAATGAAAATTACGATATTAAATTGAATGACAGAAATGGGCGGAATAATTAGGTGGTTTTATAATGAATTTAGAGAGAGCGGTGGAATGAAGACATTTAAAAGGGCAAACATTAATAATTGGTAATGGGACGGAGGTTAACTAGAATTGATAAGATTGGGCCATTGGTAACAAGTCAGTTGAAGGATTAGTGGATAAGGCGAGGTCGGGTGGGGCCGGCCTTTATTATTGATGACATGGGCAGAGGGCTCGGCAGGTGCCACCGCCAACAAATGGGCCCATATCAACACTCCCTGGTATAGCACGAATTAATGGACAACTGAATTCTCTGTTTTAAAATCCCTCAATCCCTACAAGAGCAATGAATCTTCCTATTGAATCATTGATAAATATACCTTTTTTATGTGTTGTGTATATTAATGGTGTCATTCCCTTTGTCTTAACGTCAGAATTCTTCGATATCGAGGCAGCTTGCATATGTTGATATATTGTTTATTAACCATATAAATAATTAAGCGGTATGTTTTTTTCATATATTAGATAAAACAATATCTTATTTTCCCTTTTCTGTAGCGAGAAAAATAAACGGAATTCATAGTTTAACAGTATTTTATTTAATAACTTTATGACTAGTGTAATGGGACTTAATTTGGACTCGGCGCAAATCTATCTGTGGAAACATTTTCAGCATACAAATCATTATTAGTAAATTTTTATTTATTTTCAATCTATATTTTTTATACATATAGACGGAAGATGAAAATGTTGTTAGGGCTTTCTGATATTAATAAATTCAATTTGTATTTTGCGATTGTTGCAAGTTGAAGTTTTGAGCAATTTGTTTCAGGAGTTTCAATTAAAATCTATTTAGATTAATAATTTAATGTATATTATTTTATAATTGTTGTGTATGTAAATTGTTAAATATCTGTATGTATTTTGCATGTTTTATTATTATTAATATGTAAATATATATCAACATATATAGTCACGACCGTCTTTCCACCGTCAATTCCTCAATTCCTCAATTATGTCACGGATGCGCGCGCATCATCATTAGTATAATATAAAAAGCCAACAATGAAGAATGAATGTAAGATAAAAAGCCAAAAATGAAGAGTAAATATGATATAAAAAGCCAACAATGAA
The DNA here is from genome assembly GCA_030710605.1 of Cordylochernes scorpioides. Taxonomy (NCBI): domain Eukaryota; kingdom Metazoa; phylum Arthropoda; class Arachnida; order Pseudoscorpiones; family Chernetidae; genus Cordylochernes; species Cordylochernes scorpioides. Next base: position 19,832,276 of record CP092877.1, on the reverse strand, counting down.
GAATGAATGTAAGATAAAAAGCCAACAATAAAGAGTAAATCTATATATATAAAATTGAATGTCTGTCTGTCTGTCTGTTTGTCTGTCTGTTTGTTTGTACTCTATAGATTCAAAAACCATACATCCAATCGCCGTGAAATTTTGGGATATTATTAGGTATATCACCGGGAAGGTTTTAGAAAAATAATTTCATGAATATCTTGAATATCCTTAGAGTTATTTGCAGATTTGTAGATTTAACTCGCAAGCAGCGCCCCCATTGTGACGATGATAACAAGTTTTCTTATCACTAAGTTTGTTATCTTAAATATTATTTATCAAAAGTAAGATTATCTCAGGATGGCACGGCAATGTGACACGGGAAAAAATGTTCACTAGATAAAACTATGATTTTCTATATGATATAAAAAGCCAACAATGAAGAGTGAATGTAATATAAAAAGCCAACAATGAAGAATGAATGTAAGATAAAAAGCCAACAATGAAGAGTGAATGTAATATAAAAAGCCAACAATGAAGAATGAATGTAAGATAAAAAGCCAACAATGAAGAGTGAATGTAAGATAAAAAGCCAACAATGAATAGTAAATGTAATATAAAAAGCCAACAATGAATAATGAATGTAAGATAAAAAGCCAACAATGAAGAGTAAATATAATATAAAAAGCCAACAATGAAGAATGAATGTAAGATAAAAAGCCAACAATGAAGAGTGAATATAATATAAAAAGCCAACAATGAAGAGTGAATGTAAGATAAAAAGCCAACAATGAAGAGTGAATGTAATATAAAAAGCCAACAATGAAGAATGAATGTAAGATAAAAAGCCAACAATGAAGAGTGAATGTAATATAAAAAGCCAACAATGAAGAATGAATGTAAGATAAAAAGCCAACAATGAAGAGTGAATCTTATATATATAAAATTGAATGTCTGTCTGTCTGTTTGTCTGTCTGTTTGTTTGTACTCTATAGATTCAAAAACCATACATCCAATCGCCGTGAAATTTTTGGATATTATTAGGTATATCACCGGGAAGGTTTTTGAAAAATAATTTCATGAATATCTTGAATAACCTTAGAGTTACTTCCAGATTTGTAGATTTAACTCGCAAGCAGCACCCCCATTGTGACGATGATAACAAGTTTTCTTATCACTAAGTTTGTTATCTTAAATATTATTTATCAAAAGTAAGATTATCTCAGGATGACACGGCAATGTGACACGGGAAAAAATGTTCACTAGATAAAACTATGATTTTCTATATGATATAAAAAGCCAACAATGAAGAGTGAATGCAATATAAAAAGCCAACAATGAAGAATGAATGTAAGATAAAAAGCCAACAATGAAGAGTGAATGTAATATAAAAAGCCAACAATGAAGAATGAATGTAAGATAAAAAGCCAACAATGAAGAGTGAATGTAAGATAAAAAGCCAACAATGAATAGAAAATGTAATATAAAAAGCCAACAATGAAGAATGAATGTAAGATAAAAAGCCAACAATGAAGAGTAAATGTAATATAAAAAGCCAACAATGAAGAATGAATGTAAGATAAAAAACCAACAATGAAGAGTAAATATAATATAAAAAGCCAACAATGAAGAGTGAATGTAAGATAAAAAGCCAACAATGAAGAGTAAATGTAATATAAAAAGCCAACAGAGTGAATGTAAGATAAAAAGCCAACAATGAAGAGTGAATGTAATATAAAAAGCCAACAATGAAGAATGAATGTAAGTTAAAAAGCCAACAATGGAGAGTAAATCTCTATATCTCTATCTCTATATATATAAAAGTCAATTTCTGTCTGTCTGTCTGTTTCGCGATAAACTCAAAAACTACTGAACCAATTGGTAGCATATTTTGTATTTCGCTTTTTATAAACCTGAGGAAAATTTTCGGCTGCATTCGATTAGTATTTTTGGCTATATCTTTTTTTTTTCATTTGAAGAACTTTTTTTTACGCGGACTAATCCGGAATGGAATGAATACCTAAGTATGGCCATTTTTTTAAGCATCGGTGGTTCAGTGGTAGAATGCTCGCCTGCCACGCGGGCGGCCCGGTTTCGATTCCCGGCCGATGTATTTTTTTTTTTTTACAATTTTTAAAACTCTTTTATATTATCTTATATATATAAAATTGAATGTCTGTCTGTCTGTACTCTATAGATTCAAAAACCATACATCCAATCGCCGTGAAATTTTGGGATATTATTAGGTATATCACCGGGAAGGTTTTTGAAAAATAATTTTATGAATATCTTGAATATCCTTAGAGTTATTTGCATATTTGTAGATTTAACTCGCAAGCAGCGCCCCCATTGTGACGATGATAACAAGTTTTCTTATCACTAAGTTTGTTATCTTAAATATTATTTATCAAAAGTAAGATTATCTCAGGATGACACGGCAATTTATTTGCGACAAGAATAATGATACAATTCCAAGGCGAAGATACTATTCCTTTAACTTCCAATTACCGAGGGAACCAATTAATATTGATTTTATTCAACTTATCGAGTATTTCTCAAGGGACCGGGAAAAAATGTTCACTAGATAAAACTATGATTTTCTAATGTAGAAAATTAGGAAAGACAAAGTTCAGGATGACAAGGCACACAGGGACCGGGAAAAAATGTTCACTTTATCGAGAGATTCAAATTTACGAGTTTCAAATTATCAAAATATATCTTTTTTATTTTTTAATAAGTTTTTAGAGAATTGTTCCAACAAATGTTCGCTAGACAAACCTTTACTCAGGTAAAACCCCGGGCGAAGCCGAGTTCGTTTTATAAGTTTAAAGAGAATTGTTTTAACAAATGTTCGTTAGACAAACATTCACTCGGGTAAAACCCGGGCGAAGCCGGGCGGGTCCGCTAGTGTAATATAAAAAGCCAACAATCAAGAATAAATGTAAGATAAAAAGCCAACAATGAAGAGTAAATATAATATAAAAAGCCAACAATGAAGAATAAATGTAAGATAAAAAGCCAACAATGAAGAGTAAATATAATATAAAAAGCCAACAATGAAGAATAAATGTAAGATAAAAAGCCAACAATGAAGAGTAAATATAATATAAAAAGCCAACAATGAAGAATGAATGTAAGATAAAAAGCCAACAATGAAGAGTAAATGTAAGATAAAAAGCCAACAATGAAGAGTAAATAAAATATAAAAAGCCAACAAAGAAGAATAAATGTAAGATAAAAAGCCAACAATGAAGAGTGAATGCAATATAAAAAGCCAACAATGAAGAATGAATGTAAGATATAAAGCCAACAATGAAGAGTGAATGTAAGATAAAAAGCCAACAATGAATAGTAAATGTAATATAAAAAGCCAACAATGAAGAATGAATGTAAGATAAAAAGTCAACAATGAAGAGTGAATGCAATATAAAAAGCCAACAATGAAGAATGAATGTAAGATATAAAGCCAACAATGAAGAGTGAATGTAAGATAAAAAGCCAACAATGAATAGTAAATGTAATATAAAAAGCCAACAATGAAGAATGAATGTAAGATAAAAAGCCAACAATGAAGAGTGAATGTAATATAAAAAGCCAACCTTGAAGAATAATGTAAGATAAAAGGCCAACAATGAAGAGTAAATATAATATAAAAAGCCAACAATGAAGAGTGAATGTAAGATAAAAAGCCAACAATGAAGAGTAAATGTAATATAAAAAGCCAACAGAGTGAATGTAAGATAAAAAGCCAACAATGAAGAGTAAATATAATATAAAAAGCCAACAATGAAGAGTAAATCTCTATATATATAAAAATGAATGTTTGTCTGTTTGTATGTTTGTTTGTATGTCCGGTATACAAATTCGCAGTAGTTCACTAATTCAAACCAGAATTTCCATACATAGGTAAAAAATACGGGGAAGACGATAGGCTATTTAAAAATATATATAAATCAATTATTAAAACTATATATTTTTAGTCAGAAAATGATGATGACGATATTGCTGTATCATGTTTGATTATCAGATACAAAATTATATCGGGAAAAATTCCAAAAAGCAGAGACCACGGGTGAAACCAGTTCATTATTTTGTACGCAGGAACAAAATTCTAACAGAAAAACATTCATTCGAGCAGAAAACAAAAGCCAGATCATCTTTCTATAAAAATATCGCTTCTCAGACACAAAGTTTGCAGCGGGACGTTTCACAAGTATGACATCCACGGCGCCAATTTATAATTGTAACGAATAGTATTTGAATAAAAACATTTAATCGGGTAAAACCCGGGCGTTGCCCGGGTCATTCGTCATTAATATATAGTCACAACCTTCTTTCCTCAATTCCTCATCGCTGTCACGGATGTGCGCGCATCATCATTATGATCATTATCTTCTATAGAAGCTTCTATCTTTATAATTATGTATATTTACAAAAAGTCAATTCGCTCGCGCCTCTAGCGGTGAAAATGAGGGGTAATACCAGCTGACCTAATGTACATGTAGAGTTTGGAGCGGGACGTTTCACAAGAGTGACATCCACGGCTCCAATTTATAATTGTAACAAATAGTATTTGAATAAAAACATTCAATCGGGTAAAACACGGGCGTTGCCCGGGTCATTCGTCAACATATATAGTCACGACCGTCTTTACTCAACAATTCCTCATGTCACGGATGCTCGCGCATCATCATTATGATCATTATCATTATCTAATGATAATAATAATAATTATTATTATAATAATATTATTATTATTTTATTTTCAACATATATAGTCACGACCGTCTTTCCTCAATTCCTCATCGCTGTCACGGATGCGCGCGCATCATCATTATGATCATTATCATTATCTAATGATAATAATAATTATTATTATTATATTATTATTATTATATTATTTTATTATCAACATATATAGTCACGACCGTCTTTCCTCAATTCCTCAATTCCTCATGTCACGGATGCGCGCGCATCATCATTATGATCATTATCTAATGATAATAATAATAATTATTATTATTTTTATTTTATTATTATCAACATATATAGTCACGACCGTCTTTCCACCGTCATGTCACGGATGCGCGCGCATCATCATTATGATCATTATCTAATGATAATAATAATAATAATTATTATTTTATTATTATTATTATCAACATATATATTCACGACCGTCTTTCCTGGCCTCTCTCACGGATGCGCGCGCATCATCATTATGATCATTATCATTATCTAATGATAATAATAATATTTATTATTATTATATTATTATTATTATTATTATCAACATATATAGTCACGACCGTCATGGGCGGGCGGTTCTGTCACGGATGCGCGCATCATCATTATGATCATTATCATTATCTAATGATAATAATAATAATAATAATAATAATAATTATTATTATTATTATTATCAACATATATAGTCACGACCGTCTTTCCTCATGTCACGGATGCGCGCGCATCATCATTATGATCATTATATCATTATCTAACGATAATAATAATAATTATTATTATTATGTTATTATTATTATTATTAATCAACATATATAGTCGCGACCGTCTTTCCTCATGTCACGGATGCGCGCGCATCATCATTATGATCATTATATCATTATCTAATGATAATAATAATAATAATTATTATTATATTATTATTATTATTAATCAACATATATAGTCACGACAGTCTTTCCTCAACAATTCCTCATCTCTGTCACGGATGCGCGCGCATCATCATTATGATCATTATCATTATCTAATGATAATAATAATAATTATTATTATTATATTATTATTATTATTTTATTATCATTATGATCATTATCTACTATAGAAGCTTCTATCTTTATAATTATGTATATTTACAAAAAGTCAATTCGCTCGCGCCTCTAGCGGTGAAAATGAGGGGTAATACCAGCTGACCTAATGTACATGTAAAGTTTGGAGCGGGACGTTTCACAAGAGTGACATCCACGGCTCCAATTTATAATTGTAACAAATAGTATTGGAATAAAAACATTCAATCGGGTAAAACACGGGCGTTGCCCGGGTCATTCGTCTAGTTTGTATATATAGAACATTAACGGTGCAATTAAACAGAAATTGACCAGTAAATATAGGCTGCGTGTCGTGACTACTACTGGGAGGCGACACAACAACTGGCGACGAGTGTGTGGGAACCGTTTCAAGTTCTCTTTCACAGGTGGAGGAAAACAGAAATATAAAGCGGACGGGAAGCAAACAGTATGTCTGGATGTCCAATAATTGTACCGTTCTGTTTCTTCAGGCCAGGAGAAGAATCCTTTGAGATTTTCGTTCAGAGGTTCGAAGCAGCTTTTGAGGCAAATGCATTGGAAGAGGGAAAAAGAATGCCAATCTTTGTTTCTCTTCTGGATTCGGAAATGTTGAAGCTGGGCAATGATTTGTTTTTCCCGAGTACCATGAAAGAACAGCCGTATGAACGGTTAATACAAAGAATAAAACTACATCTAGCTCCAAGAAAGAAGGTGATTCCTCAACGATGCAGGCTCTTGAAGAGAATACAACTCGAAAATGAATCCGTCTCAGAATACCTGCGTGAGCTCCGGCATTTGGCTATGGATTGCACCTTTGGTGAAATGTTGGAGGTCATGTTACGAGACCGTTTTGTGGCTGGTATAAAATCGGAAAGCCTTCAGAAGAAATTGTTACAGGAGGATGACGATGTCACCTTGGACAGGGTATTTTCTATAGCAGTCTCGTTTGAGCTAGCTGAACAAAATGCTAAGGAGCTGCAGGATGGACTAGTGGCTAAGATGGATATTGTTCCGGGAGGAAATAGAAAGAATGAAGCTCGTAGAGGATGGCAGCATGGGCCCGGTATGCAAAGAAGGGAGACAATTTGGTTCCGATGCGGAGAAAAAAACTCTCACCTGGCACCTGCATGTCCACATAAAACAAAATCTTGTTTTAAATGCAAGAGAATTGGACATTTGAGCAGGGTGTGCAAAACGGGTAAATCAGTGCCTGACTGCAGATATGCGCAGGACGAATTAATTTATTCGGTACAAGGTGATACTGATGCAAAAATAAATCTACATGTTGACGAGTATCAGTTGTGTTTTGTGGTGGACACAGGAAGTCCCGTCACACTGATACCGAAAACAATTTTTGAAAAATACTGGAAAGATGGTAAATTGTCTCCATCTTATTTAAGATTGAGGTCCTTTTGCGGAAACCCAATAAAAATTATTGGTGAGAGAAGAGTTTTTGTGAAGGAGGCAAATCAAGATTTGCGGTTGATAGTTGTAGATGAAGATATTTCGATAGTTTTGTTGGCACGAGAATGGCTAAAAGGTTTAAATCTTGATTTTTCTAGGTTATATATATATTGAACATTAGACAAGTAAGCGAGTCCGATATCAAAGTTATAATAAATAAGTATGCTAATTTATTTAGCAAAGAATTAGGTTGCTTAAAAAACGTCCATATTGATTTTTATTTTAAAAAAAATACGACTCCTGTATTTTGTAAGGCGAGAAGTTTGCCTTTTTCTTTGAAGAAAAAAGTAGAAAATGAAATCGATGGCATGATTAACGAGGGAATTTTACAACCTATTGAGTATGCCAACTGTGCCGCACCTATAGTACCAGTACTGAAGAAAGATGGGAGCCTTAGAATTTGCGGCGATTTTGGATGCACCGCAAATAAGGCCATAGAATTGGATAAGTACCCGCTTCCATCAATAGACGAAAATTTTTCAAAATTATCTGGAAATACAGTGTTTTCGTCATTGGACTTATCCAGAGCTTATTTGCAGGTCAGATTATCTGAAGAGGCCAAAAGAGGGGTGAACATTAATACTACGAAGGGGTTATTTGCCTTTAAAAGTATACCCTATGGAGTAGCTGTAGCACCAAATAAGTTCCAAAGAGAAATGGACAATCTATTTGCAGATATGTCGGGAGTGGCTTGCTACATCGATGACATCCTGGTAGCCGGAAAGGATCATAGGGATCACGAGCAAAAACTGGAATTGGTCTTTAAAAGGCTGCAAGAAAAAGGTTTAAGATTAAACAAGGATAAATTCAAATTCGCAGTAAATGCTGTTGAATAATTAGGTTTTAAAATAGATAAAAAAGGACTGCATCCCATAAGTAGTAAAATAGAAGCGGTGGTAGAGGCGCCTTAACCTACAAACGTTTCTCAATTGAGATCTTTTATAGGTCTCCTTATGTATTACTCTAGGTTTATAAGAAATATTGCAGATATTTTAGCGCCCTTCTATCACCTCTTAAAAAAGAATTCAAAATGGAACTGGACTGGCGAACACCGTATATTATTTGCAAAATGCAAAGCATTACTAACTAACGAGTCGGTGCTGGCACATTATGATGCAACTAGGGAACTAGTCCTTGCATGTGACGCCTCTAGCTATGGTTTAGGAGTGGTTCTGAGTCACAAGAACGATAGAAAGGAAGAAACTCCTATAGCTTTTGCTTCAAGAACGCTAACTGAAGCGGAAAGGCGGTATTCGCAATTAGAAAAAGAAGCCTTAAGCATTATTTTTGGTTGTGAGAAATTCCGACAATATCTATTGGGACGTGAATTTGTGTTGATCACAGACAACCAACCTTTAATGCACATTTTTTCATCCCAGAAACCGATCCCCATATGTGCTTCATCAAGAATTAAGAGGTGGTCTTTAAAATTATCTGCATTTAAATACACTGTGGAGTTTCGAAAAACTGATGATAATGGCAATGCAGACGCGTTATCACGATTACCTTTAGTCTCAAAAACCACGGAATCTTTAGATGAGGATCAGGTGCTTCTCCTTCGGAAAATGAGTGAGGTCCCCTTCTCATTCCAGGATGTGGCAGTTGAGACACGCCGGGATAAATTACTATCAATTGTGTTGAGAAATGTTAGGGAAAATAATTGGCAAATTCCAAGGGTATCGCAGGAAAATCCACTTTATTCCTATTATAGGATAAAAGACGAATTAAGTTGTGAGTTTGGGTGTCTGCAATGGCGTGAAAGAGTGGTAATTCCCCAGAAATTAAGATCCTTAATTTTGAACGATTTACATGAGATGCACCTAGGGATGGTGAAAATGAAAATGATTGCTAGACGGTATTTTTGGTGGCCAGGCATAGATAAGAACATTGAAGAGTTGGCTAGAGATTGTAGAATTTGCCAAGAATCTGCAAGTATCCCGCCGTCTACCATTTCAGAGTGGACATGGCCTGAGAAGCCGTGGCACCGTCTACACTTAGATCTAGCAGGTCCCTTTATGGGACGAATGTTTATAGTCCTTGTAGACGCGTACACCAAATCGCTGGAGATTGTCATCATAAAGGACATTACGAGCAGGACTATCATAGGACATCTTAGGGAAATCTTTGCCAGATTTGGATTACCTGAACTTTTGGTAACCGATAATGGCAGACAATTTGTCTCAAGTGAATTTGAGAAATTTACAAAAATAAATAGTATAAGACACACAAAAACGAGTCCGTACAATCCCAGCACTAATGGCTTAGCTGAGCGATATGTACGTGAATTTAAAAACTCTTTACGAAAGAACCAAGGAAAGGACAGTATAGAAATCAATCTACAGCGATTTTTATTCGCCCATAGAGCTTTTCCTCAAACGGTATTAAAGGAGTCTCCCGCGGAACTTTTAATGAAAATAAATCTAAGATCAAGATTTTCAAATTTGATTCCGAAAATGGCGAAGGTAGGAGAGGTGTACCATGATGCCATGAAGAAGCAAAAGCATTTTGCGGTCGGCTCTGATGTGTATTTTCGGAGTTTTGCTAACGGACCAAAATGGAAAAGGGGCAGGATCATGGAACTACTGAGCAGCCGACATTACCTTATAGAAGACGAAGGCCGTTATGTGAAAAGACACATAAATCAACTAAGGCCAGTTATCAAGAAAGAAGTTCCTGAAGTGAGAGATTTGGTATTGCCGGGTACATCAAGAGATTTTATACTGCCTGGCACTTCTCGAGATCACCCTGGGCTTGGAGGACAGGAGAAGACAAGGGAAGAAGCCCCGGAGGTGGACGAAGAATTGAAAGGAGCGGAGTCTTCAGCACAAGAGGACACTCCAGAACCAGAACCGGGCCCTGCTGTTGCGGCTGTCCCTGTCCCTGTGCGCAGTCCAAGACCGCAGCGATCCAGAAGACCGCCAGAACCAGAACCGGGCCCTGCTGCTGCGGCTGTCCCTGTGCGCAGTCCAAGACCGCAGCGATCCAGAAGACCGCCAGACCGGCTGCACTACTATTAAGAGGGGAGATGTGTTGTGTATGTAAATTGTTAAATATCTGTATGTATTTTGCATGTTTTTTTTTATTATTAATATGTAAATATATATTTGTATATATAGAACATTAACGGTGCAATTAAACAGAAATTGACCAGTAAATATAGGCTGCGTGTCGTGACTACTACTGGGAGGCGACACAACAATAATATATTATGATCTCTCTGTTTTTACAATTCTGAAAATGAAATAAAAGCTTTCGTCAAAATACTCTTATGAACAAAACTTTAGGATGTTTCACTGTTATGATACACTAGCCGAATGACCCGGGCAACGCCCGTGTTTTACCCGATTGAATGTTTTTATTCAAATACTATTTGTTACAATTATAAATTGGCGCCTCATATAAATGCATATGTTAGTTAATAACTATAGACTATGTGCTTTATCTGTCTATGTACTGTTGGCTTCCGTAGGCGTCTCTTACCGGGAAAAAGAAAGAGAGGATTCCATTTGGTTATTAACTAATATATGCATTTATTTAAGGAGCGACCCGCTCCAACACAATGGTTACAAAAACGAAAAAGCGAGTGGGGGGGGGAGGCAAAGGTGGCGTGATCGTAGCCGACCAATAGGAGGGCGCCATTCCAAAAAAAAAAGCAAACGGTTAAGAGATGATTGATGAAGAATGACGCTCGTAATTGTATCTCTATATATAATTGCCTTATTTGTCTGTCTGAAGCTCACGGATAGAATGCGCGCCCATTGGCTACCGGCGAACACTTGATCTCCCTGCCCCCCTCTAGACAACCCTGTTATCAGCTGTGTGATACATACACCTGTCTATAGCGGCCATTCTAGACAACCCTGTTATCAGCTGTGTGATACATCCACCTGTCTATACAGACCACCATGTCTATAGCGGTCACTTTAGGCAACCCTGTAATCAGCAGTGTGTTACATCCACCTGTCTATACAGACCACTCTGTCTATAGCGGCCACTCTAGAAAACCCTGTTATCAGCTGTGTGATACATACACCTGTCTATACAGACCACCCTGTCTATAGCGACCACTCTAGAAAACCCTGTTATCAGCTGTGTGATACATCCACCTGGCTATACAGACCACCCTGTATATAGCGGCCATTCTAGATAACCCTGTTATCAGCTGTGTGATACATACACCTGTCTATAGCGGCCACTCTAGACAACCCTGTTATCAGCTGTGTGATACATCCACCTGTCTATACAGACCACCCTGTCTATAGCGGTCACTTTAGGCAACCCTGTTATCATCAGTGTGTTACATTCACCTGTCTATACAGACCACCCTGTCTATAGCGGTCACTTTAGGCAACCCTGTTATCAGCAGTGTGATACATACACCTGTCTATACAGACCACCCTGTCTATAGCGACCACTCTAGACAACCCTGTTATCAGCTGTGTGATACATCCACCTGTCTATACAGACCACCCTGTCTATAGCGGCCACTCTAGGCAACCCTGTTATCAGCTGTGTGATACATCCACCTGTCTATACAGACCACCCTGTCTATAGCGACCACTTTTAAAAACACACAGTTTGGAACGGGACGTTTCACAAGAGTGACATCCATGGCGCCAATTTATAATTGTAACGAATAGTATTTGAATTAAAACGTTTTTAAAATATATTCGCACTCGGGTAAAACCCGGGCGTTGCCCGGGCCATTCGTCTAGTATAGAATATCGGGATTCAGACAATAGCTATGAGAATATTTTATGCACAGTGAATTTTATTTAAGACACACAAGATAGCAAAGTAGAAAAAATATTGTATCTGTCTCCTTAAAAAATTATAAAACTGACGAACTTCTCTCTTTTCAAAGTTTTTCCATGAGTGTGTATGCCAAAACTATGCGCCACCTCCCGGTGAAATTTAACAGACTTTACCGATGACAAAGCCTCAACATCACAGATTCAGCGAATTGATAATTCCATCTATATTTTGATTGTTCGTTTGAAAGTAACTCCTGTGGTCATTTCTCCGCTGTCTTTAATCAAACCAGACAAGACACATAGTGGGTTGCCCTTATTTTTAATTCCAATTGAAAGCGATTGTTTATATATCACTCGTATATCTACATAGTTACCTTTCTATATATATATAAAAGTTAATGTCTGTCTGTTTCGCGATAAACTCAAAAACTACTGAACCAATTGGTACCAAATTTTGCATGTCGCTTTTTATAAACCCGAGGAAAAATTTCGGCTACATTTTGATTAGTATTTTTGCCTATTTCTTTTTTTCATTTGAAGAACTTTTTTTTACGCGGAGTAATCCGGAATGGAATGAATACCCCAAATATGGCCATTTTTTATAAGCATCGGTGGTTAAGTGGTAGAATGCTCGCCTGCCACGCGGGCGGCCCGGGTTCGATTCCCGGCCGATGCGTTATTTTTTTTACAATTTTTAAAATCATTTATATTATATATAATATAAATATATATTATTATATCAACTATATTAATTAAATTAAATACCTAAACACTAATATAATACAATTTTTGCCATCACACACACTTTTTTCCAGTAGTTTATGTGTTACTTCTGTATTGCTATTCTATGGCACTTCTAATATTTATTATTGATGTACTTTCAGTATAAAGGAAATTGCAATCGGGGGAATTCTCGGGCGAAGCCGGGTCATACGTCTAGTATACTATAAATAGAAACATAGTATGTAAAAGAAACAAATGACTAACGAATAGCTAGTCTATATAGATAATACCGTAACAGAGTTTTCCATTGTAAAGTCCTGAGCTATCTCCTCCGAAGATTCTGAACTACACATAACGATCTATATACCAAAATTTTCGTTATTTTTTCTTCGTATGATAGGCCTGTTTTTATTTTCCTAATGTTAACAGTTATTTTTATTTTTTAATTTAATCTATTTTACTATCGTAGATTTTTTTGCATTTATCATCATCAATTCCTTTGTTTTGAAATGCGTTCTTTTGTCTTATTACCTTTTACTAATTTATAATATATATTTCTAATTCATTTGATTATGATTATAATTTGTAAGTACTTTGTTATAGTTTTTCATTTAAATAGAGCTCAATTTTTGTGTATGTTTTCTATTTGCAGTATCTTTCCTAATGTCTTTGGCAACGTTTTTTTTTTCTCATAAATAGGCTGAGGTTATATTATTTTTCGAATTGTAGATTGAATTATTACTTTTATTCTATAATAATTATCTTTTATAAGTGTTTGTTATAGTTTTTCACTTGAATTTAGCACAATTTTTGTATCTGGTTATCTTTTTTGGCATCTTTTCATCTCTCTTTGGCATCTTTTTTTTTCTCATTAATAAGACCTAATCCAAATAATTTAATAGTGTGTGACGTTTCAGCAACAGCATTAGACAAAAGAATAAATGAACTAAAGAATAAAATCTCATTTTTTCTTTTGTCTGATGATGGTGACATTTGGATTAGGTCTTATTTTTTTAATTAATTTGTTATAGTTTTTCATTTGAATTTAGCTCCATTTTTGTGTCTTATTTAATAAATGAACTAAAGAATAAAATCTCATTTATTCTTTTGTCTGATTATTGTGTCTGATTTTCTTTTTTACAGTATCTTTCATAATGCCTGATTTGATTACTTGATCTGTTATAGTTTTTCAATTAAATTTAGCTCCATTTTTGTGTCTGTCGTTTTTTTTTTTCTTCTCATAAATAGGCTGATGCTGTATTTGTGTACTCAATTGTTGCTTTTTGTGTCTGGTTTCTTTTTTGCAGTATTTTTTTGGAATCCTTTTTTTTTTCATCAATTGTTTCCTCACATGCTTGGAATTTTCTTTTTATGCCTGTCCTGGCTTTCAGTTTTATAGTTTTCCTCTGCTTGGTTCTTATTTTACCTTTTTTTTTTCAGCGTCTTCTGTCATGCCTCGAAAAGGCCGTGGAAGACTCACTCCCCTAACAGCTAGGCGTGCTAATATGCCTCGCCGCAGACACAAAACCCCAATTGCTATTTCTCTTGTTTACCTTTTTACCAATGCCTATAATTTTTCACCTGAAAGATTTTTTATTTTATTTGTTATTCAATAAATTATTATCACTTATTTTTGGTCTTCTTTATACTTACCTATTTTACTGGGGGTTGGTGGAAGGATGGTCTAAGCCGTTGGTTTTCGACCGCTACGACCCGGGTTCGATTCCCGCATTGGGCACTTTTTTCTGAAAAATTAAAAAAAAAATGCTCCAATGGCTTCCGATTCTTGCAAAAGTCCAACCCCACCAGCAAGCGCAAGTAATCAAACGGGGCTCTGGCACATTTGTAAATGCAAAGTCGAACTGCTTTTCACATGTTTAGACATGTGGTGTACTTACAGTTAAAGCAGTCGCCTACTCTACCCACCATGATTATCAAGGCCTGTACCACGTGTACTAGGGTTAGCAAAAAAAAAAAATATATTTTACTCATTGATCTATACATACAATTATTTGCATAGAATTATTTACATACAAATATATGCATACAATTATATACATATACTTTTCTACATTTTTGCACTCTGCAGTCTAATATGTTGTTAATAATAGGGGTTTTAGACAAATATCAACTGTTGAAATTTGATTTTCCAAAATAGTTGAATTATCGAAAGTGTCGAATTAGTTTGTCATATGATAGGCCGTAGGTCGAGACATCCAAAAATGGTCGAATTATCGTGTGTTATTTTAATTAGATTATATTGTATATATAAAAATATAGAATTGTTGTTTTTAATGAGGTCTTTTAAATGAATTTATTCCTTTAATATTGTTATTTTGCTATTTAAATAATTTTCTAGAAATTTATATCAAACAGAAGAAGTCTGCACTTATAAAAGAAAAAAAAAAGTTTATTTCTCTTCCTTAAGAATATTTACATGCAAACCAAGCAAAACTAAAATTAAAATTAAAATTGAACGAACAAAATTAACATATCTCTTGATAGAATGAATTTACCTTTTCTTGGTCAAAAAACAATAGAAAAATAAATTAATTAATGTTCAATCACTCATATTTAATTATTTTTTTAAGTTCATCCACATCAACTACCCCTTTTTTAAGATAGCAATACTCATTAAGGTACATATCTATCCGGTGGTCTCCTCTCTCGTAGTGGATATCTCCGGGAAGGTGTAGATTCAGTCGGTGGTCCAGGTGTAGATTCTGCTACTATTGTAGCAGGAGTCAGGGGACTTGACGTCTGAGGCCTTGGGTAGCTTATTCCTTCTTCTGATGACGAAACATCCTTTCTCTCCATACTTCTCCTCATATAGTTAGTGTGTACTTTCCTTTCTATTCCATCAGTTTCTATCATACAGCTGTTGCTTCCCACTATTCTCTTTACAATCCCAAACATCCATTTCGGTTTTCCTCTTTCCATCCATCTGTATCTTACTCTATCATTTATTTTGTAGCTATTGTTCTGTTTTTTATTTTTCAATCTCCCCACTCTTACTGATTTCTTGCTCAACATGGAAATCTTCGTTCTAATCTCGCGATTTAAAAATATTCCAGCCGGGGATTTTTCCGTTCTAGTCAAAGGACTCAATCTATATGCATATAAAGCCTTAATCAAAGCAAACTCAAGGGGTAATTCTCTTTCCTCCGAAATAATTCTTTTCATAGTTTTTTTTATCTCTCTTACAGACACTTCCGCTAGTCCGTTGCTCTCCGGATGGTAAGCGGGGCTAAACATCGCATGTATGCCATTTCTTTCGAAAAATGTCTTTATTTCATAACTTCTAAACGGGGGCCCATTATCCATTACCGCCACCTCCGGGATACCATATCTCGCTAAACATTCTCTCAAAAAGTCTATGCAGAATCCCGCCGATGTATTTGGAACCATTTGACATTCTATTCAATTAGAATGCGCATCCACCAATATCAAAAAAGTTTTTCCCGCAAAATAGAAATAGTCAAGATGAATTCTCTTCCAAACTTTGTTTGGTGGAGTCCACTCGGTAAATTCCTGTTTTGGCAGCTTTGATGTGTTTTCCATACAAGTGCTACAGCTTTTAGACAGTTTCTCAATTTGCTCATCCATTCCCGGCCAATAGACAGAACTTCTGGCCAGAGTTTTCATTTTATTTACTCCAATATGATTTTCATGGATGATTTTCAAAACATATTCTCTTAAGGAATCGGGGATGATCATTCTATTTCCGAAAAATAGGCAATTTCTTACTATTGTTATCTCGTTTTTAATTCTATTATAAGGTTTTATATCTACCTCTGAGTCAACATCATACTTATCGTACTTGACTAACTTATATAGTTTTCTAAGAGTTGGATCTTCTTGGGTTTTGTACGATACCAAGACGTAATCTAATATCGAATTTTCTATTAATAATATTTCTCCCATTTCCTCTTCCTTCTCCCCTTTTTCAGGATTTGGAAATCTTGAAAGAAAATCTGCAAGAGGTATTTCAGTTCCCTTAGTATATTTAATTTCAAAATTAAAATTTGATATTGAGAGTGACCATCTATGTAATCTATTTGCCACTAAGGCTGGTAAATTATTTTTATCGCCAAAAATGGCTAGTAATGGTTTGTGATCTGTATTAATAATAAATTTTCTTCCGTAAAGGAATTGTTTTAGCCTGTTTAAGGTAAAGAATATTGATAACCCTTCTTTTTCTATTTGGGAATATTTCTTTTCTGTGTCATTTAGTGTTCTTGAAACAAAAGTAATTGGTTTCTCAGTGCCGTTTACAATATGGGAAATATATCCTCCAATACCATAATTTGATGCATCACAAGTAACATAAAGAGGTAAATCTTGCGAATAATGCGTCAAACAAGTTTTTGTACTAATCAAATTTTTACATTTTTCGAAAGCCTGATCATGTTCATTTTTCCAATTCCAATTATAACTTCTTTTCAATAGAGAGAATAAAGGATTTGCATGTATGGATAAATTTCTAACGAATTTACTGTAGAATGACAACATGCCCAAGAAAGATTTCAATTCTGAAATGTTACTCGGTTTAGGACATTTTTTTATACTGTCCAATTTATCCTCAAGGGGATAGATTCCATTTTTATTTATTCTATGTCCCAAATAATTGATTTCATCAACAAAAAACAAAGAATTTTCTTTATTAATTGAAAAATTAAAATCCGATAATTTATTCATGACTGTTTCAATATCTGAAATATGCTCATTTACATCAGACGATGCTATAAGAATATCGTCTAAATATATTATTACATTTTTAAGACCGGAAAAAATATTGTCCATAGTTCTTTGGAAAATAGTCGCTCCGGACTTGATACCGAAGGGCAGCCTTTTATATTTAAAAAGGCCTTTATGGGTAGAAATAACTGTTAATTTTTGAGATTCCTCGTCTAGAAGTATCTGATGATATGCGCTTGAAAGATCAATTTTACTAAATATACTTTTACCAAAAAATGAATGTAAAACATTATCGATGTTCGGTATCGGATACTTAACATCCTCGATAAATGGATTTAAGGTTCTTTTAAAGTCCGCACAAATTCTAATTTTGCCGTTTTTCTTAGGGACGCATACTAGCGGTGAAGCTATTGGGCTATCCACTATATTTTCAATAATATCATTATTCAATAAAAATAATAGTTCTTCTTCAATTAAATTTCTAATAGCAAAGGGAGCAGGTCTAAATTTATAAAATTTTGGTGCAAAATTATTTTTTACATTAATGTGTACGGAAATATCTTTTATTGGCAAGACTATATCGTCGAAAAGTTTATAATATTTATTAAAAATAAAATTAGTATCAAAATTATTATTTTGTTGGACATTAATTTGTACCATATCAAAATATACTATCCAGTCTTTTCCTATGAGAAATTTATTATTTTCAATATTTGTTACTATTAAGTTTAAATGGCCTATTTTATTTTTATATCTTACTTTTACTTTACATTCTCCAATAGAGGAAATGCCCTTTCCTTGATAATCGGTTAAATAACATTTAGACGGAAATAATTTAACATGTTCAAAATATTTTAAAAATAGATCTTTTGACATAGTTGTTAAAGCTGCACCAGTGTCAATTTCTGCTAAGAATTTTATGTCGAAGACATACAAAATACTCTCAAATTTATTAGTCAGATATTCTATATTATTGATGGACTCACCATTCTTTCCCGAAAATGATTCTCCGTGGGCAGACGCTTCACTCTTTCTTGGTTGAAAATATCCATTCTTAGATTTTGAATGACAAACAGTCGATATATGTCCCAATTGTTTACAAGAATAGCAGAAAGAATTTCTAAAAAAACATCTGTCCGAATGATGATTCATCTTTCCACAATGCTTGCATTTAGAATGTAATTTATTTATTTCTTTAGTTTCAGGATAAGACTTCATTTTCAACACATTACAATCTACCGATTCTATTGTGGTAGCAATATTTACTGCCATATTAAAAGTGAGCTCAGGCTCTTGCAGTAATCTTTTCAAAATAACTTGATTAGAAACGCCTGCAATGAATTTATCCCTTAGGTGTTCTTCAATATTTAAGCCAAAATTACATTTATTAGCTTGTTTTTTTAATTTAAGGACATATTCTTCTATTTTTTCGCCATGTTCCTGAATCAATTGGCTGAACTCATATCTTTCAAAAATGATATTTAGCTTAGGTGTAAAATGAGTAAGTAGAACACTAACAATTTCTTCGAATTCTAATGCACAAACATCTCTAGGTGAAATCAATTCTTTCAGAATTCCATAAGTATTTGGTCCAATAGACATAATAAAAAAAGGAACAATCTTCTTACCTTCAATTTCATTCACAAAAATGTACTGTTTGAATCGTTGAATATAATTTTCAAAGGGTTCTTCTTTCATTACATAAGGTTCGAACGAAAGTCTCGTCGCCATTGTTATTTAAATAATTTTCTAGAAATTTATATCAAACAGAAGAAGTCTGCACTTATAAAAGAAAAAAAAAGTTTATTTCTCTTCCTTAAGAATATTTACATGCAAACCAAGCAAAACTAAAATTAAAATTAAAATTGAACGAACAAAATTTACATATCTCTTGATAGAATGAATTTACCTTTTCTTGGTCAAAAAACAATAGAAAAATAAATTAATTAATATTCAATCACTCATATTTAATTATTTTTTTAAGTTCATCCACATCAAATATGTTGTCATATCTGCAATTTTTTTTCATTCCCAAAATATTTATTTACACTTTCACCAATGCCTATAGGATCTTTGCGATGGAACAGGTATGGTGTTCTAGCGCATGTGCTCTCATGTCCTTGAAGCACATATACTGACAGTACCCAAAGTTGAACACACTGTATAATGTCTGAAATATATGACTATAAAGAGGGCTCAAGGCCAAATACAAAATACAAATACAAATATATGCATACAATTATATACATACACTTTTCTACATTTTTGCACTCTGCAGTCTAATATGTTGTTAATAATAGGGGTTTTAGACAAATATCAACTGTTGAAATTTGATTTTCCAAAATAGTTGAATTATCGAAAGTGTCGAATTAGTTTGTCATATGATAGGCCGTAGGTCGAGACATCCAAAAATGGTCGAATTATCGTGTGTTGAATTAATTAGATTATATTGTATATATAAAAATATAGAATTGTTGTTTTTAATGAGGTCTTTTAAATGAATTTATTCCTTTAATATGTTGTCATATCTGCAATTTTTTTTCATTTCCAAAATATTTATTTACACTTTCACCAATGCCTATAGGATCTTTGCGATGGAACAGGTATGGTGTTCTAGCGCATGTGCTCTCATGTCCTTGAAGCACATATACTGACACTACCCAAAGTTGAACACACTGTATAATGTCTGAAATATATGACTATAAAGAGGGCTCAAGGCCAAACCTTTGCTACAAGAGCCTGTGTTTACGCACAGACGACTTTATGTTTTTAATGAGGTCTTTAAAATGAATTTATTCCTTTAATGTGTTGTCATATCTGCAATTTTTTTTTCATTTCCAAAATATTTATTTACACTTTCACCAATGCCTATAGGATCTTTGCGATGGAACAGGTATGGTGTTCTAGCGCATGTGCTCTCATGTCCTTGAAGCACATATACTGACAGTACCCAAAGTTGAACACACTGTATAATGTCTGAAATATATGACTATAAATAGGGCTCAAGGCCAAACCTTTGCTACAAGAGCCTGTGTTTACGCACAGACGACTTTATGTGACTTTTTCAAGTGTGCGAACTTTGGATAGCATACATGTAAAGTTGAACCCAAGTATATATAAAATGTAGTTTTTAATGAGGTCATTTAAATGAATTCCTATTATAAATCGTCTCCTCTGAAATATAGTTTGTAAATTTATATTCTGATTTATTTTATCCTTTTTTTTCATTTCCAGAATATATATTTACACTTTTCACCAATGCCTAAAGTTTCTCACCTGAAAGAAAAAAAACTCCGCCTTTGCCGGTCCCAAGCCAGGATGAAAAAGGAGGAGGGGGAGCAGTAACAAGCTCACTAAAAAAACCTGGGCTCAGCTGGCCCGGCTGATAGTACCTTGTAAGGGCTCCTAATCCAGGGATACATTCTTTTGGAGCTAAGTCATTGGCCTGCCACTGAGTAGTGCTCCCAGTCTTGATGACAAAGGCAGACGCATTCTACTTCACCCAATCGTGATGGTTGTTAATTTCAAGCTTTACAAGCTTGACACTCTAATATGATTGAGTGAAGATAAGAAAGGAGAAAAAAATATTTTTTGTATTTTCTTTTTGGCAATAATCTATTTATTATCAATTAATTTGATTTTGGTCTTTATTTATTATTCCCCTGCTCTATACATACATTTTGTACATTTACAATGTCAGCCATTTTCTCTGTAATACCTTTTTAGCAGTGAAGTTATATTTGAGCAACAAACAATTGTTGAAATTTAAAATGGTCGAATTATCGATAGTGTTGAATTACACT
Source organism: Cordylochernes scorpioides (assembly GCA_030710605.1). Lineage (NCBI taxonomy): Eukaryota > Metazoa > Arthropoda > Arachnida > Pseudoscorpiones > Chernetidae > Cordylochernes > Cordylochernes scorpioides. The sequence continues at coordinate 19,811,045 of CP092877.1, read as the reverse complement.
TTGTTATATGATAGGCTGTAGGTCAAGACAACAAAACATGGTCGAATTGTTTTTTTTTCATTACGTAGCCATATTCATGTAAAATGCAACAGTACATGTGTGCGCAGTGTAGTGATGAAGAGTAACCGAGAATTTGAAAATCGAGCTGCCATCATCGTTGCTCTGCGCGCCGGAAGGAGCCCCAAAGAGATAGTGGATTTTCTTAAGTTGCCCAAAACCACTATTTATCGTGTCAAGAAGCAGTTTGATGAGGCCGACAGTAACAAAGAGGGGATAGCTACAAGGGAAAAGCACTCGCGTCGATCGGACAGGGTAAGAGGCGAAGAATTTGTCAAAAATGTCAAGGAGAAGATTGATGGAAACCCTGGGAAGAGCATGAGGGCCATAGCCAAGGAAATGGACGTTGGCTCTATGACAATTGTCAGAACTATCCATGAGGACCTTGGTCTCAAGTCTTATGCCCTTCGGAAAGGTCAGTTGCTGACTGAGAATATGAAGAATAACATAAAAGGAAAGGCTGCTGCCCTCCTCAACAACCTGAAACACGACTCTTTTGGCATGCTAAGGTTCTTCTCTGACGAAAAGAACTTTGACGTGGACCAAAAGGTAAATCCCAGGAATGATCGCTGGATCTGTAAAGACCCCTCAGAGATACCTGTCGTGATGCACACGAAATTTCCTGCCTCCGTAATGGTCCTTGGCGTTATCAGCAGTGAAGGTGATGTCATGCCTCCCCATTTCTTTGAGAAGGGCCTTAGGATGAACGCTGACACCTACATCAATGTTCTGGAGACCGTTGTGAAGCCTTGGATGGACATGGTGGCCGCAGGAAGGAAGTATGTCTTCCAACAGGACTCAGCTCCAGCCCATAAGGCAAAAAAGACACAATCGTGGCTGACACTTAACGTCCCTAGTCACTGGGGTCCTGATATTTGGCCCCCTAATTCTCCAGATTGCAATCCCCTCGACTACTATGTATGGGGATTGTTGAGAGAGATGTCAACAAAGCTCCTCATACCACCATCCAGTCTGTCAAGAAAGCAGTTCACACGGTGATGACCCAAATGGACAAGGTCATCGTCGCCAAGGCCTGTGCTTCATTCCGCACTCGCCTCGAGACTGTTGTAGCTAATGATGGAAACTACATTGAATAAATAAAAACTATATCCTTTTATCTACTACTGTGTCAAATTTCATTCGGATATTTTAATTTTTACTTGCAAAAAATTCAGTTAAAATACCATTGTTGAAATTCCCAATTTACCTAGTACACCCTGTATAAAACTAGAAATGTAGTTTTAATGAGGTCCTTTAAATATTTTCATTCCTTTTATATGTTGTCTTATCTGCGATATAGTAGCATTTTTTGCAATTTTATTTGCTGATTTGTGTCATTTTTTCACTCTAAATATATTTATTTAAACTCTTCAACTAATGCCTATAGTTTCTTTCCTGAAATTGCTTAGCAAACATGAGTTGGTTGTATTGTTATGCTTCGGAGATATTTTAATCCTAAGCAGGGTCTTTACGAATGGTACACGTATGGTTACACAGTGCATGTGCTCTCATGTTCTTGAAGTAGTGTAGATGTGTTGTTTGCACTTTTATTTTCTGATTTGTTAGTATTTTTCTTCTTTTTCATTTTAAATAATTTTTTAGGCATAGGAACCAATGCCTATAGTTTCTCACCTGCGGGCCCTTCGAGTAAACCCGGGGCGTTGCCCGGGTCACTCGGCTAGTAATAAATAATTATTAAAATATTATGCATTAGCGCGCCATCTATAATATGAAATTTAAACTATTTTTGACGCGTATGATTCTTTTTGAAGCTAAACAATTGTTCTACTACCCTTACTGCAATTATAAAATAATGGGAAGGTTCCCCATTTATGGGCCAGGCCCTCCTATTATTTTATCATTGCAGTAAGGGTAGTAGAAAGTTGTTTTATTTTTCAAATAAAGTTATGTTGGATTCAAATGTAAATATTCATTAATTCATTTATTTGCATTTTTCTTAAATTCATTTTGTTTCATTGATTTATTTATTTTCTTTTAATCTGTGATTTTGTTACTTGGCACCGTTGGTGTTTTGTTGACATTTTTTAATCTGCTACCATTATTAGTATTGTAATCGAATTGGTGGTAATAAAACCTACTCTATTCTTTGCAAAGTTTTATTCATTCATTCATTAACTAAAACCTACTCTATTCTTCGCAAAGGTTTAATCATTCATTCATTAACTCAAATCTAATAAAATAATCAAAATCTACTACAATTCGAACATCTTTCTGGTCCCTCGAGCCGGATCCACTGATAATTTGGTAAGTAATAATTAAATTATCTCGTGGTGAATAGAATCAAGCGAAATATAAATATTTTATACATAAAATAATCTAAATCATGTCTAAAAAGGCGAATTCAGATATACTTATTTTCAAAATTTATGTTGAAGAATTCAATACATATGCAAATTTGTTTGACGAAATTTGTCAACAGAGAAATATACGTAGATTAAAACTTTATCATGCAAATATTGCGGAATTATTTAAAACCATCATGGAAACATATTATCAAATAGTGAGATCGAATGCTTTGGAAACCAGTGAAACCCTATTTAAAGAATACATAGATGTATATAAAGAATCGTTATGAAAATTTTGTATTTCAAATTGAGGAAATCTTGGAGGTAGAGAACGTTTCTCAACCAGTCAAATCGGAGCAAAGTGTAATATCTAATGTTAAATTACCAAAATTTAATTTGCCTGTATTTTCCGGTGAGATGTCTCAGTGGTTGAGTTTTAAGGACCTATTTTTGGTTACAATAGATAAAAATACGACTCTTTCAGATATACAAAAATTAAAGTATTTGCATTCTTCATTAAAAGGTGATGCAGCTCGTATAATAAAGGGTTTCCCGATAACTGAAAATAATTATCAACAAGCCTGGAAAACTTTGATAGAAAGATATGATAATAAAAGAGAGATAATATTCTCTCAATTAGATAAAATATTTAAAATCAAATTATATAAGATCTCTACCTCGAAGGCTATGTATGAGTTGTTGGATATTTGCAACGAATCTCTTAGAAATTTAGAGACAATAGGTTTGGAAAGAAATGAAATGGTAGACGTTATGTTAATACATTTTTTACAAAAGAAGTTAGATATTCCAATCAGACAACAATGGGAATTGTCGTATGATAATCAAGAATTGCCCTCATATCAAAGGTTTATTTCCTTTTTGGAAAAACAAGCTCAATCTTTAATGAATACAATGAAGGACAATACCTCAAAGGAATATTTGAATAAAAGAGTAAATACATACAACATCAATGTAGGTTTCAAAAATTGTCTACTATGTAAATTGAGGCATAAATTGAATCAATGTGGTGAATTCAGACAAATGCCAATTCAAAATAGAATAGGTTATGTAAAACAGAACCAACTTTGTTCTAATTGTTTGCGTGACAATCATTCTGTTGAGAATTGTAAAATCACAAATCGTTGTTTCCATTGCAATAAAAACCATCATACCCTGTTGCATGTGGTTTCAAGTCCTCCAAGACAACGGGAATCGTCTAGTGTCCAGTCTGCCTCTCCCAAATCAGTACAACCATCGAATGTACCTTCAACAAGCACATCCTGCTGTTTGAGTGGAGCAGATGGTTCTATACAAATACTGTTATCTACAGCTATAATTCATATACAAGATGTAAATGGGGAAGATCAAATTTGTAGAGCTCTGTTAGATAATGGAAGTCAAATAAGCCTTATCACTGAAAAGTGCGCGGCAAAACTAGGAGTACCCATAAGACGTAAACGTATAGCAGTTGGAGGTTTGGGAGATCAACTTGTGGAATCTTCCCTAGGTGAGGTCTTGATCAGGTTTTCTTCTCACTTTGATCATCAATCGTTTGAGACTACAGCACTGGTTCTTACCAAGTTAACAAACAATATTCCTAGTTTTACGGTCAAGAAAACAAATTATTCACATATGAAGGGATTGATCCTGGCTGATCCTTTATATTTCAAATCTAGAGAAATAGATGTAATCTTGGGGTCAGATATAGTATTCAACCTCATTCAGGAAGAAAGGAGAAATGGAAAGGAAAATGAGCCATCTGCTATCCATTCAAAATTGGGATGGCTCGTATATGGTCCGACCTCAGTGAGTGAACGGCAGTCATTCAGAAATATGGCACATTTCTCTTCTGAATTGGAATCTGAAGATTTAATAAACAATGGTTGCCTGTAAAGTCGGTTTTACGGGCGAAGATTTTACGTGACAACGGTAGAATATTTATTGATATGAATATAATTAAATTGCACAATAGGAACAAGGAATTGAATGAAATAAGAATTGCACAAATTTTAACTATAGAAATATATTTTGTTTACTAAAACATTGTACATGTAAACTTAAACTTAACTAATTCCTATTTGAGTGATTTTGTTGAGGATAGGACGATGATAGGAGAAATATGAAATGAAAGGAAGTGTTTCTGCTGTAATGTGTCTTGCGAAAGCCAAGTCGATAGTTGTTCCTTTTAACGTAGTTGACTTAGAAACGTTTGATACGCAATCAAGATTATACGTATTTTTCATGAAATTAAGAAACGAGTTGTCAGGCTTTACGTTTTTGTTAAAATCACCACACAGAAGAATCGGTATACTAGAATCAACTTGCACGAACGGTGGCACGTACTGGCTGTTGTGAATGTACGGACCGAGTCCTTGCCATAGTAACATTCCAATATCCTGCATACTAGCTCCTGGATGAATATATACAGCACCGAGTATAAACTTGAAGCTAGTATTAGCGGCGAAGCAAGTAACTTCAGTCATGCACATGTCACCCTTGGTTTTAATGACACGAGTTACGTCTGTAATCGCAACTTGGAACACTTCCGCCGTAGATGTCGATGATAATTTACGATAGATCGCCACTCCACCAGCCGCGTTGGTATTTGAAAATCAAAACACTTATTCAGATCGAAGGTTCAAATTTTTGCTAAATAAATTTGAAATTAAATAAAATTTGTAATTGTAAATGATGAAGTTGAAAATTAAAACATTTACTTAAATTAAATGTTAAAATTCTTGCTCAACACAGTTTAAATAAAGTTTTCTTATATCTGCCACTTTTTCTTAATATTTGTAATTTTAAAGAATCAATTCGAAAATCAAAACATTTATTCAGATCGAAGGTTCAAATTTTTGCTAAATAAATTTGAAACTATTTAAAATTTGTAAAATAATAATTAATTAATTGATTAATTTTAAACTAATAATTTACTTAACACTATCAACATTTATCAATAGTATGACATAACCTATAAACTCAGTTTCTCAACTTTTGTGTCAATCTAACAATTAATCAATCAATCATAGTTTACGATAATGAAATATCAGTGTACAATTATTTACCTTTATTGTTGTAGTTGTTGTAAATGACGAATCTAAGCACTCCACATTTTCACTACAGACACAGCTGACGATACTTTAACCACACGTGTGAACTTGTATTATGACGCTTTCTTGTTTTTCCAACGCCAAGAACGTTCGAGAAAGACAAAGACAGAGACAAGCATGCGCCGATTCAATGCGCCTAATTCTCTAGCGCTGCGCGCGCAGCTGCGCGCGCAGCACTCTCGTTCGATGACTCATCGTAACGTTACCGGGCGTTACACTTTTTCATAAGTGACTCCCAGCCGCAACCTAATTTAAGACGTTGTCACGTCAAAAGGTTCTGGGAATTGGAATCTATTCCTTTGGAAGAAATTCCTACAAAAGAAGAAAAGGATTGTGAAAGTCATTATTTAAAAAATGTAGTCAGGGATGAATCAGGAAGGTATATTGTAAGGCTTCCATTTAAGGAATCAGCTGAAAAGTTAGGTCAATCGAAATCCATCGCAATTAGCAGATTTCTTAATCTAGAGAAAAGGTTAGAACAAAATGAAAATATATATGTTCAATATAAACAATTTATGAATGAATATATAAGATTAGGTCATATGAAGGCAAGTTGTTCTCTACAGACTGAACCAAAGTATTACATTCCTCATCACTGTATTCTAAAGGCACAGCCAACTAAGTTTCGAGTGGTATTTGATGCATCCACCAAGACCACCACCCAAATATCATTGAATGATCTCCTTCATGTAGGTCCAAAACTTCAAAATAATATATTCAACATTCTACTCAAGTTCCGCACGAACTCTGTTGTTTTAGTGGCCGACATTGAAAAGATGTATCGGCAGATTAGATTACATCCAGACGATATTAAATATCAAACCATACTATGGAGAGATTGTAAAGATCTAGAATTGCAGGAGTATAACTTGTTGACAGTCACTTATGGCCTTGCATGTGCCCCTTACTTGGCAATTCGAACTCTACATCAGATTGCCCATGAGGTACAGGTTTCTAATCCAAGAATATCCAAGATTATTCGTGAGGATTTCTACGTGGATGACCTTCTGACTGGATGCCCCACAGTGGAAGACGCCAAGGGACTCGTGCAACAATTGATTGCTGTATTGGGTTCTGGTGGATTCGTCCTGAGAAAATGGGTATCCAATGAAACTTCTATAATTGAAGACTTACCTTTATTATTGAGAGGAAAAGGTGAGGTGATGGAATTTAATAGAAAGGAATCAGGCGTGAACGTTCTTGGAATCCAATGAGATCCAAGTTATGATACCCTCAACATTTCTTGTAAATCTGGTCCAGCTGATATTAAATCAAAAAGACAAATTGTATCGGCTATAGCCAGAATTTATGACCCCTGTGGCTGGCTTTCCCCTACCACAGTTGTGCTAAAACTTCTCCTCCAGGAATTATGGAAATTGAAAATAGGCTGGGATGAAGATATACCTGCTTCTATTCAAAGAAAGTGGAATACTTTTGAAAGAGAAATGAAGCTTCTCCAACAAGTCAGTATTCCAAGATGTATATTCCAACGGAATTTTGAGATCAATGTGATTTTATATGAAGCAAATGATTAGCAAGATTATGCCTTTCATTAAATTTATACCTATTTGCTGCATAAATGATTATCATCCCCCACCGCTTTTATTTCTAAGTCTATTATTTTATTTGTTAAATGGTACCTTCAGAAAAAAAGCAATACTTCAGAAATATTTATTTTGTTATTTTTATTGCATTTTAAATAAAAGCTTTTTTAAAAAATGTTTTATAATTAATTATTTTTTTATATATATTAATTTATTAAATCTGTGAGAATATCTCTGTGTGAGCTCTCAAAAAATGAGGGGTAGTTGGCGACATATGTATGTTTCAGATATTTGGGTTATATTGAAAACATTTCATCGAAATATTTTTAATTCTTAATATCTAAGAAATTGGCGAATATTTTTGCTTCAAGGATTACTTAGAAAATCATTTTAAAATATTTTCTTTAAGTGACTTAGAGTTATTCAAAGAAAGAGAGAAATACATCGACCGAACTGATAGGGTTTGTAAATTGAATGTCCAAATTTGACTTATTTGTATTAAGAATTTGAAAAAAAAATGCGACTGCTTAATTACTTTTATAGAACATTTACCACCTTCAAGAATGTTACAAAGGTTAACTTGAGAAAAGATCTAGCTTTCTCTAAAAAATCAAAAATGAACAAAAAAACCATTTTTAATAAAAACATTAGCATTTGGTTCATTTGCTACTATCTACGCAACCTACAGGGACCCTATTCCTTTTATTGATAAAACCATTTTTACCCCAGTTAAGTATGTAGATTCATTAGGAACACAAGAATATGAGCCAAATGTCAAAATATTCTATGACATTTGTCCTTATTACAAGTCTCTTAAAGATGTTCTGAATATTGTAATTGAAAGAAATGAGAGAATTAAACCATACGTCGGTGATTTGGAATTAGAAATTTTGGACGACAGTCAGAATCAAAGAGCGTTCCAGCGCGGTAACAAGATTTGTATTACCACTGGAGAGATAAATGCATTCCAAGGTGATCTGAACATCTATGCATTCATTTTATCTCACGAAATGGCTCACTATATTCTCAAACACAATGAAAAAGATTACGAATTTGAAACAAAATTGGCACTTGTATTTTGGTTCGGGAGTAATACGTGGTTCGGGAGTATGTTAGACATTTTTCGTATGATACTTAAACCTTTGTGTTATATAATATTGGCTCACAGGTCAAGAAAAATTGAGGCTGAGGCAGATGAGCTAGCGCATGAATTAAATTATGATGCAGGATTTGACGTGAAAGGGGCTATTGCCTACTTTAGATATAAAGAGGAATACCATAAACATGATTCCTATAATTTTATATATAGCACTCATCCATCTGCCAAAAGAAGAATTGAAGCCACAGAAGAATTTCTTCAAAGCAAGCAATTAAAACTAAAGGGAGAATAGTTTTAAAACACTTTATAATGAAGTCATTTATGTGATTTATCTTTCAGAATTATATCGTTCTAAAAGGAATTTACCTACAGGTTTGAGTCAAATATGTAAATTATATTTTTAAAAAACAATAAATATTTATATTTAATGTATGCAACTTTTATTTTCTAACTGTTTCATGTTTTTGTTTCTCAGTTTTTGAAATTTATTCCAACAAATATTTAAAACTAGCGGCGTCGCCCGAGTTTTACTCGAGTGAAAGTTTGCCTAACGAATATTTGATAAAATATATTTTTTGAACAAACATCCTCTTTTTACTGAATCAATTTTTATGAAGACCTATATATATATATCTTTATAAAAATCGATTCAGTAGAAAGCAGATATTTGCTGAATATTATTTTTTGAATTTTATAAAGGTATATAAGAAATTTTAAGCTATTTTAGACGCGTATGATTCTTTTTCTTTGTTATTTTTCAATAAATCCATTTATACTGCCCTTACTGAAATGATAAAATAATGGGAGTGCCTGGCTAATCAGTGGTGAAACCGGACGGCGGATTCGCCAGTTTAAACTGCCATATCGCTGTTATATTGCATTTTTCGATTTTCCTTATATACTGATACTCTTGGAATTTTGAAAAGAAAATTGATTTATTAAAAAAAAAAGAAAAATAATACGCGTCAAAAATAGTTTAAATTTCTTACAAGAGATGGCGCCCTAATGTATCGTAAAAATAAAGATAAATGTAAAAATATATTGACTTTAATTTAGAGAGAGATTTATATTACACTATGATCTCACCAAAAAGGCTTAAAAGCTATATTTTCTCTATATATATAAAAGTCAATGTCTGTCTGTTTCGCGATAAACTCAAAAACTACTGAACCAATTGGTACCAAATTTTGCATGTCGCTTTTTATAAACCTGAGGAAAGTTTTCGGCTACATTTTGATTAGTATTTTTGGCTATTTCTTTTTTTCATTTGAAGAACTTTTTTTTACGCGGAGTAATCCGGAATGGAATGAACACCCAAATATGGCCATTTTTATAAGCATCGGTGGTTCAGTGGTAGAATGCTCGCCTGCCACGCGGGCGGCCCAGGTTCGATTCCCGGCCGATGCATTTTTTTTTACAATTTTTAAAACTCATTATATTATATATCTCTATATATATAAAAGTCAATGTCTGTCTGTTTCGCGATAAACTCAAGAACTACTGAACCAATTGGTACCAAATTTTGCATGTCGCTTTTTATAAACCTTACAAACCTATCGTTACTATGTACACAATGGATTTTGTATTTTTATTAATTTTTGTTCTACATACTTTTTGCCTGTGATAATGTATTACTTCGGTGTTGCTATTCTATGGCTCTAATCCTATTTATTAGTAATGTTCTTTCAGTATGGAGGAAATTGCACTCGGGGGAATTCTCGGGCGAAGCCGGGTCATTCGTCTAGTATATATATAAAAATGAATGTTTGTATGTATGTTTGTTTGTTTGTATGTCCGGTATACAAATTCGCAGTAGTTCACTAATTAAAACCAAAATTTCCATACATAGGTAAAAAAATACGGGAAAGAAGATAGGCTATTTTAAAAAATATATAAATCAATTATTAAAAACTAGACGAATGGCCCGGGCAACGCCCGGGTTTTACCCGAGTGCGTATATATTTTAAAACGTTTTAATTCAAATACTATTCGTTACAATTATAAATTGGCGCCGTGGATGTCTCTCTTGTGAAACGTCCCGCCCCAAACTGTGTGTGTCTTGAAAATATAAAAATAAAAATGTGAATTTTCATAAAGATTTCATCATGTCGATTTTTTTTTTTTGCATTTCACCTACTAAATCGATAGAGATAATTACATTTGCAACATGAACTTAGGTATATTGACTAAATAGAAAACTGCATAGTAATAAAGATCATTTTTTAAAGGCACTATATCGTTTTTTTTTTTCAATAAAATCGAAACAAAAATTAACGATAAATAACGATAATTGCCTTAAAAAGAAATTGCCTTAAAAAAAAGAAACATTTGCGGTGATTTTGTCTTGCATTCTTTTATACAATTATTATATTTGAATGACCCGGGCAACGCCCGGGTTTTACCCGATTAAATGCTTTTATTCAAATACTATTCGTTACAATTATAAATTGGCGCCGTGGATGTCATTCTTGTATAATATATAAATGAGTTTTAAAAATTGTAAAAAAAAAAAAATAAAATGCATCGGCCGGGAATCGAACCCGGGCCGCCCGCGTGGCAGGCGAGCATTCTACCACTGAACCACCGATGGTTATGAAAAATCCCATCCGTGAGCTTCAGACAGACAAACAAACAGACAGAATAAGGCAAATATATAAGTAGATATATTCAAATTATTCTACTTAGCTCACGAACAGCGCCCTCTATCAAATATTAGATTAAATTATGCTGATGCAAACAAATAGATAATGCTAATAACAAACAATTATAAAAAAATCTTATCTAAATATATATCACTCGGGTAGATATGCACACGGGTCAATCCCGGGGCGAAGCCCGGGTCAGCCGTCTAGTTTTATATATAGAGATGTCTTGGCTTCGTGTGTCTTCTGCTCGAGTGAATATTTTGCTGTTAGAAATTTTTTCCTGCCTAACTAAAAATTATGATCTTGCTTCTCCCATGGTATGCTTTATAGAATTTTCCCTGAAAGGATTTTTTCTAATAATCAAATATGATACAGCAATATTGTTATCATCATTTTCTGATTAAAAATAATTATTTTTGCCCAGTACTTGGTCAATTTTAATTTCACTTAGATAAAAATGCGACAACAAATTCTTGCAGATTTTCCTCTAAGTACTGTTAAAATTCCAGCCAGATTAGGTACTTATTGAGGACGTGTATAGCCGACAAACATATATAAAATCCTATTTACTGTTGTGTGTCTACAAGTAGCCGACCGATAGTACACATGACCATTAAAAATTGTTTTAATTTTTGTTTATTTTTTAATTAATTATAATTAATTAAAAAATAAACTCTGTGGTGCCGTTTCCCTGATAAAAATAATTATTTTTATCAGAGAAAAGGCACCACAGAGATGACGGGGATAAATTGTATTTGACCATTGACCACCGTTTCGCGCCAATGTGTAAAATACAATGTGCCAAGTATTCTAAATATCCTTCCTTCCTTCCTTATATCTATAAAAATGAAATGCGAAATCGATGTTTATTATCGCTTCACGCAAAATCTACTGACTCAATCATTATGGAATTTTGCATCTAGGTAGCTGAAGATTTCGTTTAACATATAGGCTATTCAAAAAACTAAAAAAGTTAATGCGCTTTTTTTTTTAAATAACAAACCAAAAAGCGTTTGTTCCAGCCTTTTACCGCTTGGGCGCAGCACTGGTCGCGACGATAAATGAATTTGATTGGTTAATAATTAACACGTGGTTTGCTTACACGATGAATGCTAGTTTGTTTACACGATGAATGTTTTTAAAAGGTAAGCTTATCCAATCGCCGTGAAACTTTAGGAAGTTATTTACTATACTACTGGAAAGGTGTCTGGTTTTAATTTGATTTGAAATAAATATTCTTGGCAATTTTATTTGCAAAATTTCTACTCTCACTCGCAAGCAGCGCCTCTCGCGGTTTCTGGTGAAATTATATTTATAAATTATAACAATGCTTAAAATGTGTTCCTAGTATAATAAATTTAATTTGAGAATTTAGTAATATAATATTCCAATGACGTAAAAAACTTGGCATTTTAATATTAATATATATTTAAAGAAAATATTGTAACATTTTTGTGTTAAATGTTAAAATATAATTTACTTTGTTAATTTAATTTGTTGTTTTTATAATAATAAGATGCAAATAACGTTGTTGTTGTTTATTATCGTTTGTTTAAATAAAAATATTACATTGTATGTTATGATGATGACAAAAATGAATTTTTAGATTACTAAATATAATTCATTGAGAAAAAAAGAAATAATTAATAACAAATTCACAAAAGTGACAATATGTTATTTGAAATATAATAAATGTTTCAAAAAATTATGTGTTTGAAAAATATATTTAAACGCATATAAAAATATTTACATTTATATACGTTTATAAATCAATATATAGGTGGATTGGATGTTTTCTAGAATCGTTTCTACTAGACCTAATAGTTCTACTAGACCTAACAATGTAAGACTACTCAATGGATTTAAATATCCTGGACATAAACAATACCACAGGTTTATGGAGATGTTTCATCCTAAACCAAGTCTCTCCTGGAGATGGTTTCTCATTAGAGACTCTTGTCTAGAACCCCTCTCTACTAGACCTAACAATGTAAGACTACTCAATGGATTTAAATATCCTGGACATAAACAATACCACAGGTTTATGGAGATGTTTCATCCTAAACCAAGTCTCTCCTGGAGATGGGTTTCTCATTAGAGACTCTTGTCTAGAACCCCTATTACTAGACCCAACAATGTAAGACTACTCAATGGATTTAAATATCCTGGACTTAAACAATACCACAGGTTTATGGAGATCTTTCATCCTAAACCCAAGTCTCTCCTG
>CP092877.1:19744277-19797957 GCA_030710605.1 Cordylochernes scorpioides | reverse complement strand
GAATGATCAGGCGATCTTGCTGGCCAAGGAAGAGTTCGGCAAGATTGTAGGCAATCTATAGTAACACGTGCCTTTTATAGCTGGACATTATCTTTTTGAAAAGTAGCATGGGGTGATGTGAGAGGAAAGGCAATAAAAAAAGGTTGTAAAATGTCATCTAACTATCTTTGTGCTGTCAGGGTGTCAGGAATGACTTCTAATGGGGTCCTACTAACAAATGAAATGATACCCTAGACTATACCGCCCTGTTTTGGACCTGTGTGGTGTTAGAAAGTAAGACCAAGATCCATCCGCTGCCCAAGAAGTCTTCAGACACGTTTGCGACGGTCGGTAGTGCGCAGTAAGAAACGGGACTCGTCAATAAAGGCTATACTTCCTCTGTCAGCGCAGATTAAAGCTGATCGCTCTCGACACCACCGTAGTCAGACATGTCGGTGTACGGGTGTGAGGGGTAGGCATCGTAACCGTCTGAGATCGCTTAGTTCCCGCTCTCATAGCCGTCTGTTGATGGTCATTTTGGGCAATTTTGTGCCGATCAGACGTTGCATGGTATATAACGTCGAACCGGTGCTGCGACAGCCGTTCTGACAATCGCTCTGTCCTCCTGTTCTATTCTGTTCTTTGGTCGATCTCTACCATCCTGACGTTGAATTCTTCCTTTGTTGACCCTCTCTTTCCAACATCGTCTAATATAGCCGCAACACTTCAACACAAATATTGCGGGATTAGTCGATTTGACCGAACAGCCTCTTTCAATTCAATGGCACGAACTCTTTTAAACTCAGACATATGTGTTCGTTGGCATTGATACAACAGAAATAGGCTTAGTGCAAAAATATAAATTGGAAATTTGAAAATCAGCTCGTGCCGCGCCGAATATTAAGTTTAAAATACTCTTGCTGGATGCGCATTTCAGATCAGCTGTAGCTCTTATTTTACATAAATCAGCACCAAACTTTCAATCATTTGCATGTTTGGTCGAAACGTCTTTTTTTATGTGTTTTCATTTAAATCGGACTAACCTTTCTTGGTTGGTCGATTTTCTATGAAATGTTATGCGATATTCGTCTTTTTTTTTCAAATAGAGATTTTACTTCTATTGTTTCTCTTTTCCTTTTAAGCGTCATATGGCGTTTCGATTCCTCGCAGTGGCAGGTCAAATTTATATACCTTCACGCGCACAAATAGCTTTAAAGAGTGCATTTTTCTTTTGAGATTACGACCCACAAAAGGGTATCTAGAACATGTAAGAAACGAACTGTGACTAACGAAGGCTCTACTCGCTTGGCTAACTTCCTCTAAATCTGGTTGGTGATCGTCTCCCTGCTTACATTTATTCGTTTGGTTCTTTTTGTCTTTCTTCTGTACGGTGTTCGTTAACGTGATTGTCTTAATCTGTTTTTATGTTACATATATTTTGATAGTGAAAATCTATCAATTTTTAAATCTTCTATACACTTAATAGAAACTCATATTGAAATATATAGAAAAATATAATCAAATAGTATAAATATTTTATTAAGTTCAATAGACAATTAAAATAATTTTATTTACATCTTGTCAATATATGCAAAGTGCACAGTCTGCACTATTTAAAAAAAAGATAATTATATATATGTGATATGATCCTGTCGACTTTCAATGTGGCAATATAGTGGTAATGATGTGGTGAGGTGAGAAATAATGAAACAACAAGTTTGGAAGGAATTCCAGGCAATCAGCGAGAGAGAGCGGATCGACGGACGACCGACCCGCTGAACGACCGTTTTCCCTGTGTACACAACCGGGGGGCTATCCAAAATAGTCCCCCGGTGTTGACGGGCGACCCCCTCAGGAATGTGGCCAAAAATGGTCGTAAGTTAGTTGTCTTCTATCGACGTCTCTCTCTCGTTGGCTGTAGGTTTACTTTATTATTCCTGGAAGAGCATATATTATGACATATATGCATCATACTATGTACAAAGTACATGGCGCCTCTGTCAGCGCTGCACAGTTTGGTGGAGAATCGCCAGCGGGTCTTCAGCGACAACACGCATTCCGCAATCTACGAAGAATACGTAGATCGCATACTTCGCCTCTGAGGAGATGGTGATGGCGTGGTCCTCGAGACCAATTGAAAAGATCCAGGACTGCAGGTCAGGCGGCCGGCCGATTAAGTTCATTAGATGTCCATGATTGTTTAAATGGTTCGGTAAAACCTATTTTAATCATGTATTTATCATGAATACTATTATATATGATTGAACATTGATTTAAATTATGTATGTATAAACCTCAAATATATATTTAAAAGTTGTTACCCATAAAAATTAATCAGGAAAAAAGGTGCCTATATTTTTGTGAAAGTATGGTATAACAATGAAAATATTTGATATTATCTTGTGCAGAAACTAGCAAATATATATCGGCGAATTATTCACAAAACGAACCTTTACAAATATTGAAAAAGAATCCAATTTCCGGACTATAGCTACATCTCTTTATGGAAGGCTTTGGTTTCGAAAGAGTTCCAGTCAAAACATTAACGCTTTAGATGTAGCTCACTAAGACCAGACTAGATCCTAATACTTTAAATAATTATTTATATTATTTACATATAAACATAATATATATTTGTATTAATACATTAATTACATCTCTCCTATGCGCAAATTATTTACTTCTGTTTTCTGTGTTTAGTAAGGGGATGTTTGAGTATTATTTACTTTCATGTTATTTTACCGGTTCGGTTCATCTATTGTAGCAAATGTATTGTGGTTTCTTTTGTTTAACCATTAGAGTAGCAGGCTCATTGTGTAATGTTTAATTTAAAAAGAGTATATAAATTAATTTTTCTATTGTTTGTCCTATTTGTAATTATTCACACCCACGGGGCAGGAAAAACTCCAAGGACAAAACATAGAAAGAAATTTAATATAGTAACTTTTGTTAAACACACGAGATAACCGAGTGTGAAAAAATTACTTTTCACCCTTTCAGAAAAAGAAAACAAAAAGGCTTTCCACTTCTTTAAGTTTTGTCAATGAGTGTATGTTTCAAATTTCGCGAGTTCATGTACAATTTATATGTTTTGAGTGTCCTACTTCTCTTAGAGTCCAAAATTTCTCAGCCTCTATTCTTGAAGGTTTGATTTTCACAGTGTCGTGTAGTCCCTCCCTTGCTTTAGAGAGAGAGAGAGAGAGAGAGAGAGATATCCGTAAATAGAAACTATTATAATTATCAATCTAGGTATTTAACAAGTTAGTGATCATAATATAAAGTTATCAAAAGAGGGAAGCGTTTTTTTCATACAGTGGAATATTAAATGATTTCACTGCAAGTGACATATAAAATATAAAATGTATTCGAGTTAAAATGTTACTTTTATCAGTTGATATGATTTTTAAAATCAAAATAACTGACTACTATTTTTTTCTGATTATGTTTTTATTACTCTTATTCTTTCGTCTTTATATATATAATAAAATAGGCAACTAAACGTTGATTTAGGTTATTTTAAAATATTTGGCAAACCTTTTCTCAATATATCAAGAAAAGACAACTACGTATTTCCGGCTGTTGGCCCTGGTCAACGTGGTGCAGCCTCTATCGCAGCGGCCAAAATTTGATCCAAGAAGCTTCCCGAGAAATAAAAAAGAGGTATACAGGCTAGTTTACGAATATACGCTAATTATGTGAAAAAAAGTAACTAAAATACAAATAGGTCAGGTTGCGATATTAAAAATAAAAAAGCGTATTCTGACAATTTAAAAAATATATATTTGCTACACTTTTTGAAACACATATCAGAAAAAATGCTTGTCCATTTGAAACTGTATTTAGGCAATATGCCTTATATATAACCTCTGAGTATAAATCAAAGGTGGTGAGTGATAAGTGAATTTCCTACAACACCAGCATTGCCAAATTCAGACAAAATCAAGCCTGTATAATGAATTGCTTCAACAGTATAATGACGGCTTCGATTGCATAGCATCGTATTTCCCAATAAGGTGTTCACCAGTGTGGGACAGATTTCACGACCTGAGTATGAGGAAGAGTTGCTACTCCTGATACGTGAGAATCATTTTCTTGTAAATTAGTGATATGTGTTTATGGAGCAATAACGCCCCCCCCCCCCCCCCCCCATCTATATAAAGGAAATGAAGTCATTATAGCTCGAATATTTATTTTATACATAAAACAAACCTCTGCTTCCCTTAATGCGACGAAAAATATCAGAGGGATACCAGACTGCTTCTTAGAGCTCTCTGTAACTGTATTGGACGATTCTATCTATATATGCTACACTGAAGGGTGGAATCTCAGAAATGGTAATTGTTGTTGTTGTTGTCGTGTCCAAAGAGGAGTCTCAGATGTCTCCATGCATCTACATCACAGCAGCAGCAATATATACTATCTTGGGTGTTGCTCTTCATTGTAAAATGGGTGGCGTTGCCACGTTAGTCACATTGGAAACGAACCAGAATTTGGTTGAATATTCCAAGGGTCCAGGGGGGACCGCAGGGAGGTGTGGTCGGACTTCTCCCCCCAGAAATGGTAATCAATCAAACTATAGACGTACGTTTTTAAGATAGTAGAATTTTATATAAATATGTAATATGTTGCAATAAGGACAGTAGAAGTTTATTCAACGTGTAAAAGAAACATTCGTTCTTTAATGATTTCTCTCATTTCATATATATATATAGATAGGTGAAACAATAAGAGAATGCGAGAGGATAAAATGCATAAAACAAAAGAGGTTCCTTTCCCTTTATTCATGCATTAAAACAATGCATTTCATTTATCACACCAGCAAAAAAATTATAGTATACATTGGCCCTCATCAGAACAACTTCAACTTCATAACATCCTGCGAAACGGGCCATCAAATCGATCGATTTCATCGAAAAGATGTTTAAGTTGTAGTTTTTACTATGGTGATAAATGTATTGCTTTTTCTAATGCATGAATGAAGGGAGAGGGACCTCTTTTATATGTATAGATAATAAATATATGTTTAAAACGTATTGATTTGAATATATATATTATATTTTAAACTGTATAATAATGACACTTTTAGTATATTCCATATGTCTTCCAATTAGTTATAACCGATACTTTATAAGATCATACCCTTCTATTAAAATGTACACTGTTCTCCTATTTGCTATCACCCCCATATTTTGTATATATACTTTATCTTTATTAATATAACCTGTACACCCTTATTTGTATTTAAACTTAAAATGATAACGTCAAAATAAAAACAGCCAGAGAGTGGTCAGCTGGTTGCAGCTGCGGGGGAGGAAATAGCCGACGCCCAGATAGGGCCACCCTCCAAGGCTTTTTATAGGCGATCCCTTTCAGCAGGACAGTTTTTAGCATGGGTCAGCGTGGTGTGTGCTACGGTGGGTCCATCGGCAGACCGTTTCTGTCTCTCTCGGTTCTCTCTCTCCATGTCTCGGTGATAGACATCCAAGTTTGTGTCATGGCCTCTACCTCTATCTCGTGGGCTGTCCCCGATCACTCTCGGTACTAACATCTAACCCTGCCTCTGCTTCTTGTTGTCTACGTGTGGTAAGAACGTCAAAACTCGTCTCATGTACACGACTGTCAGTTTATCCATACGTCGACAGGATCATTTGCTACAATATTGCATATATACAGGGTACATTATGAAAGTAATGAGCATAATGTTATTGTGACGCGACGATAGATGGCAGCACGGTAAAACTGTGGGAAATGTGGTGGAGGGATATGCCCTTTCAATTCATTCGGTCGTCAGTTGAGTTCGAGCAGTGTGAGGGGAGATACATGCCTCCGCTTGAAGTGTGTTTTCAACTTTTGTAACATAGCGCGATGGAGCGTTCGCTTGAACAACGATACGCCATAAAGTTTCGCGTGAGGCTTGGAAAAAATGCAACCGAAACATTCCAGATGCTGCAAAAAGCCTTCAAGGACGATTGCATTTCAAGATCACAGTCTGGGAAGTGGCACAAGGCGTTCAAGGAGGGCCGGGAAGAGGTCGCCGACGAACCCCGTTCAGGATGCCCAACAACGGCCAGAACTGACGAGAACGTGGATTGTGTGCTCGAAGTTTTGCGTACAGACCGTCGATTAAGCATCCAGCAAATTGCTGACACATTACACATGTCCACATTGTGGTACATGGTATAGTGACCGAGGATCTGCAAATGCGTAAGGTCTTTGTGAAGCTTGTGCCGACAGTGTTGACGCAAGACCAGAAAGAACTTAGAATTTTGCGCTGTCAAGAATTGTTGGATTTGATTCAAAATGAACCGGACTTTCGGAACTCTGTAGTAACCGGAGACGAATCCTGGATGTTTAAATACGACCCAGAGTCGAAAAGGCAGAGCTGTGCATGGCACACAAAATCATCCCCACGCCCCAAGAAAGCGCGAATGAGCAAGTCGCGCATCAAAACGATGATCATTGTCTTCTTTGAACTCCGAAGAATAGTCCATTGTGAGTTTGTACCGCAGGGACAAACTGTAAACTCAGCCTTTTACCTTAAGTGTTTTACTAGTGGCGATGAAAAAGGAGCTACAGCACCAGTTTAATAAAATTCAGACAAAAGGCCAACCTGTGTATATTTATACAGGGTCCATTATGAAAGAAATGAGCATTTACTGGCAAAATACATTTATTGATCGTAATTTGTGCAAATGTTCAATATTCTTCAAAATACATTCCTCCTGCATCAATACACTTGCGGAGACGCGTTTGCCACGCCTGAAAGGCACCCTGAAACTCCTCGACAGGAATGCTTCTCAGGAACGTATAGTAGATTAAACTGGCGAAACCGCTGGGAGGGTTCACCACTGATGAGCCAGGCCCTCCCTTTAATTTAATTTTTCCATCGCAGTAAGGACAGTAGAAATTGTTTTATTTTAAAAAGAATATCACGCCTCTAAAATAGTTTTATAATTTAAAACACTTAATGTTTGTTAAATTCGACCAATTTCCTAACTCCTATAGTAGGATGCTATGAAATCCAGGCCGCCCCTGTAACGATGAAGGCCAAAGGCCGAAACCATAGTATACAGGTAGGCTCTTTGTTTTCCTTTACCAAAACTGTTATTGTGGCTCATTCCTTATCATAATTAGCATAGTTATTTACTAGGGTAATGCACAGTGATATTGTCCTGATGCACAATTGAAAGGAGAGGTGCTTCTCTTGATATATTAAATATATATAAAGTTTAACCATGCCAAAAAATATTTTTCTCCTAACAAGAGAATAAATAAAAATGAGCTATGGAAATCTTTGTTGTGGAGAGCCCCAATGTGGGACAAATATTACCCTTTCCCCCCAAGCGAAAACCCTTGCCCTAATCCAGTCCACAGTCCAAGAACCACATCCGTGAAATTAACCAAGTCCCAAACTCCAGAATCAGAAGTTCCAACAAGGATAACCTCTCACAAAAATGACCAAAAACCCTTGGCCTCAGAATCGACTCTCTTCTGGACACGATTCATTCCTGAGAGAGTAAAGGCGAATCTATTTGGACAAAAGTCTTCCGAATCCAGTAAAGCGCCTGAAAAGTCTGAAAAATATTTGAAATCACCCCCAATTCGAAAATCTGATGATATTGAAAGAGAAAAAGAGATAATTGTAAAAGAAAAGGTATCTTCCGATTTAAGAAAATTCATTAAAGATATCCCCAGAGAAATTATAAAAAAATCTACCGAAGACATTTCGAATTCTTCTTCCAAATTAGAATCGAATGAGAATCGAACCCATTCTGTCCCTTCACCAGTGAAGGAGATTAAAGATTCATTTGGTGAAACACGCAACATTTGGAAATACAAAGATTCGTTGCGACCTACAAATGACCAATTCAGAAATACTGTGAAGCCGAATGAGAAAAACTCTTTTTCTCTCAGATTTCAAGAGGATCAATCAAATAGTGGTCAACAAACGTATGAAGAACAACCAGAACAAACATCGCCACCCAGCTCTTCATTCGTATATATCCCAAATAAGAAGTATCGAGAAACAACTGAAAACAATGTGAGGAGAAATTCTTCTTTCAAAAATTCTAATGCAATGTTTAATTGGACCGAACTTAGTCCTGAGGTTATCCAGTCAAAAATATCAAGGGAATGTCCTATTCCAGCTGAAGATTGTCCATTTAGAAAATCCAAGCAAAATTCTCCAGATAAAACTCTTAAAACTAAAAATGTCGATACTGGTTCATCTATTAGTAGGGCTGCCTTCTACTCTTCACCACAGCCATACACACTGGATAGAGAAGTATATTCGAAATTCGACATTCAAGAAATGCCTAAAAATACCGAAGAGACTTCAAAATCAGGTTCCACCACAGAGATGACATATAAAAAGCATAATTCTGCAGGCAAACCAAAAAAAGGTATTCTAAAAAGGTCTCCAGATTCATAAATCCTGGAAAGTGATTATGTGGAAAATATTATCATAATGTAGAAGGATATAGCAGAAATAAGAAAGGTAAAAATTGAAAGAACAGGTACCAACGAAATTCATGCTCAATATTTTTATTGGAAAACGCCTATTGAATAAATTGAGCTCATTCGCGTTGCCTAATTCAAGTTGCCAACGAATCACCTATATGAATATTCTTTATAATTATGACATATATTATGAAATATTATATCAGATGTGACTTTGTTATCTCATATATGTGTGAATCTATCGAGTAAAAAACATATTTTTTGAGAGCAACACTAACAAATTTTAGTGAAATATCAATGAACGCCCATTTATTTGTTTTTTAAAAGGTTTTATGGGCAGTTATATTTTCTAGGTGTTTAGCAAACCCTAATGTGAGAGATCGCAAAATGGATTGTACAAACCATCGTAGTTGTTTCTAACTGCAGCATCTTAGTACACTTTTATTTTTTTTAGCAAATCTTTATTGTCTTAGTAAAGTCTGATACAGCTTTTGTTGGTTTTTGCGAAACGCCAAAAAATGACAACAACAAATCAATGATGATGATAACCTGCGTCTTGCAGATTAACATTTTCATAGAAACATATATATATATATAAATATTTATTGCCAGCTATATATCACCATCTTCTCTCTTCAAATCTCACAGGAGGTCTCCTCGCTCGAGGTGGGTTCCGCCTTAGGACAGGACCCTCCTCTTTCAAGGCCTCGGGGTCCAGCGAGCGAAGAGGCTCCAATGACTTTCCATCGTCTGTATCACTCTGAACCTCTGAATCTTGATCCGACCGCTGGCTAGTTAGTCCTGGCGACATCGACTCCATATAACCTCTGTCTCGTACAACCTCCGAGATTATGGCACTGGGACCTGCTCCTCTTGAGTGCTCGGGTTGACGCTCTCCATCTCCACTTTCATCTTCCTCACCATTCCTCCACCTTTTTCTAATTTGATCCCTGTGATAGGCCTTTACCTGTCCGTGGATCAAAATGGTGTAGACTCTAGTTCCCTTCTTGCCCACAATTTTTCCTGGGATCCATTTATCACCACCTCTAAAGTTTTTACACCACACTAAATCATCTATCTGGAATTCTTCCAAATGGGTTCGCCTATCATACTTCATTTGCCTGGCTTGCTGGTCCCTAACTCTAGATGCCAAGCTGGGATGTATCAACGACACTCTGGTTCGAAGCGCACGCCCAATAAAGAGCTCTGATGGAGTCTTTCCCGTTGTCACATGCGGGGTGCTTCGATATGCCAGAAGAACTTTTGATAAGGTGTCTTGAATGGTGTATCCCCAATTTTCCTTTTGTTCTTATCCAGGGCAGTCTTAATTGTTCTAACCGCTCTTTCAGCCAAGCCATTACTTTGCGGGTGGTACGCCGGGATCAATGTTTGTTTAATTCCATTTCCTTCCAGAAAACCTTTCATTTCACTACCAGTAAACTGAGGTCCATTATCAGATACAAGTTCCTCCGGTAACCCATAGGAAGAAAAAAGTCGCCGTAGTTGCTCAATGGTTTTGCGTGTGGTGGTCTCTCTCATTGGGATGGCTTCGATCCACTTTGAATGACTATCTACTACTATTAATAAATTTATGTTTTCCTTATTTGCAAAATCAATGTGAATTCTTTGCCAAGGTCTGGTTGACCATTTCCAGGGTTGCCATTTTCCTTTATTTGGCCCATCCTGGGATTGCTGACAGCTTCTGCACTTATCAAAAACTCGATTTGGGTATCTAGATTTGGCCACCAAAAATGTGATCTTGCTACAGCCTTCATTTTGTTCATACCGGAATGAGTCTCATGAAGACAGTTCAACATTTTTATTCTGAGAGATGGTGGAATGACAACTCTCATTCCCCAAACCAAACACTCCCATCTACAGTTAGCTCAAGTTTCCTTTGAAAATAAGGTCTGAGGTGATCAGCCACCTTTTCAGGCCAGCCTTGCTGAGTATAAAATTTGGCCAATGAGAGCACTTCGTCTTTTTCAGTTTCCGTGGCAATTTCCTCTGCTGTGATCGGCAATTCTTCCACAAAGGATAAAGCATAGACATTATTTAATCTTGGAATTTCTTCACAGCCCACAGGAAAACGTGACAGAAGATCTGCATTCCCATGGTCTTGAGTTCTTCGAAATTTAATATCGTAAGTATAAGCTGACAAAATAAGCGCCCAACACTGCAATCTTGAAGTAGATAAGGTGGGGATTCCTGATCTTGAGCCCAAAATGGTCACCAATGGCTTATGGTCTGTAATAAGAATAAATTTTCTTCCATAAATAAATTGATGAAACTTGGTAACTCCATATATAATGGCTAGAGCCTCCTTCTCAATCTGAGAATAATTTTTGTTCTGCTTCCGATAAAGTCCGTGAGGCAAACATAATCGGTCTCTCCTGGCCTTCTATAATATGTGACAACACAGCGCCCACTCCAATCTGCGATGCATCAGTGGCCAAACACAATGGCAAAGTCGTATCATATGGGACTAGCACCCTCTCAGAGGTAATGCTGTTCTTGCACTTGTCAATGGCCTCTCCACATTCCTTTGTCCAAACCCAAGGACGTTTTTTGTGAAGAAGCTCATGAAGAGGCTTCAAAAGCTCTGGCAAATTGGGTATGAACTTCCCATAAAAGTTAACTTAACCAAGAAATGGCCTTAATTCAGAGATATTCGTAGGCGTTTTTGGCCTTCTGTATTGCTTGTACCTTATGATCTAAAGGTCTGATGCCCTCTCCCGTGACAAGATGTCCTAAATATTCAATTTATTTTTGCAAAAATAGGCATTTTTCTTTCTTTAGTTTGATATTATACTTCGCCAAGCGAGCAAATATAGTCTTCAACAACGCCAGATGTTCTTCAATTGATGCTGTGGCTATAAGGACATCATCAATATAACAAATTACGCCTCCTATACCCGACAAAACCCTATCCATTACAGATTGAAAATAACCGGGCGCATTTGCCAATCCAAATGGCATTCTCTTAAACCTGAACAGCCCTTTATGAGTATTTATCGTTAGTAACGGTCAGGTGCCTGGGTCCACCTCTAATTGCAGATAAGCGTTCCTCAAGTCCAATTTAGAAAAGTATTTTCCCTTGGCCAATGTGGAGAATAAATCTTGCTGTGTGGGAAGGGGATAGGCCGCAGTGTCCAAATATTTATTTAGAGTTACCTTGAAGTCGCAGCAAATTCTGATCTCTTTATTTTTCTTCGGCACTACAACCACTGGAGTGGCCCATTTACTGCTCGCCACCTCACATAGATAACCCTTAGCCACCATTCTGTCTAATGCTTCAGTAACTGCTGGCCTAATGGCGAAAGGCACCGGACGAGCCTTATGGAAAATTGGATTCACATCACACATGTTTACTGAAAATGTGAAACCTTTTATTGGTTCAGTTGTCTCCACAAATAAGGCTTGATTTTCCTTCAAAATTTCCTCAATGGTAATTTCCACAGGCATATGTTTTACCGCGAAACAGCCCAATTTCAATCTATTTATCCATTCTCTTCCCATCAACGCCTCTTTTCTCCTTTCACCACCAACGCTCTAAGTTTGTAAGTAATATCTTGACACTCCACTTTGACATTGATTTTACCCAGAATGGGTACCACGGTACCATCATTAGTTCTAACAATAATACTCGCTTTTTCCAATTTCAAGTGTTGAAGACTATTTTTAAAATCCTTTTCTGATATCAGTGTTAGACCACTACCCTTATCCATTTCAAATTTGATAAAGTTTCCTTCTACTTTTAACTCCATCAGATAGGGAGGGTCACTTGAGGCAAAATTAATTTTATACTCAGGTATCGTCACGCTTATAATTTTCTGGACATACTCTTCCTCCTCTTCTTGGTCTCCTATCTGATGTATATTTCCCGGCTGATTCTGATGTTGCCTTAGATTTCTTCTACTGCTCCAACATATTGAGGCAATGTGTCCTTTTTTATTACACTTAAAGCATATCGCCTCCTTAAATCTACATGGTTCTTTGTGCGGTTTACCACAATGTTTACATTTGCCATTCTGTAAATTTGATTCAACCTTGCGTTCCATCCTCAACTTATCTACACAATCTTCACCCTGCTCCAAATGGAATAATTTTGTATTTTTCTCGGCCGCTTCCATAGATAATGCTATCTCAATTACTTTAGCTAAAGAAATGTCACCCTCCGACAAAATTCTATTTTGTATTTTGGCATTATATAACCCACAAACCATTTTATCACGTAAAGAATCCTCCAGAAAATTTCCAAAGTTGCATGAGGAAGCCAAACGCTTAATTTCCACCAAGTAATCCGAGATGCTTTCTTCCTTTAATTGCATTCTTTTTAAAAAAATGAACCTCTCTACTATAATTGAGCGCTTTGAAGAGAAGTGCCTTTTCAAGATATCTATTAGGTCATCAAAAGTTTTATTTTTAGGTAGAATAGGACTGCACAAATTCTTCAAAACACCATAGGTTTTACTTCCCATGAGGGTTAGGAGATAAGCCTTTTTCTTCTCATCCCCTGCCTCCTCCAATATGAGAAACTGTTCCAATCGTTCATAAAACGTTTCAAAAGTTTCAGTTTCTTCATTATATTCCTTAAATTGGTAACTAGCCATTTTATTTCACTTTTTTTTCAAATTTTCATCCTAAAACTTTGCAATTTTAGTCTTTTAAAAATAACTTTCAATTATATGCAAAATCAAAGATAATTTCTAAAAAATATTTACTTCAAAATTCGAGGGTACTTACTCTTATATCCTCGTCGCCAAATGCAGCATCTTAGTACACTTTTATTTTTTTAGCAAATCTTTATTGTCTTAGTAAAGTCTGATACAGCTTTTGTTGGTTTTTGCGAAACGCCAAAAAATGACAACAACAAATCAATGATGATGATAACCTGCGTCTTGCAGATTAACATTTTCATAGAAACATATATATATATACATATTTATTGCCAGCTATATATCACTAACAAATTATAAAACCTACAAAATAAGACTTCATCAAACAATTGTTTGATGATCTGTGTATAAATAGAACCTGACGTTAAATATTTATATTTTTAAAACACTAATTACCCACCAATTATAACCATGGTCGGTACTTCGTGATTATTTTACTAGAAGTACGAACCATAGGTCTATACAATGTAGAAAGCAGCCCCACCTAGCAGCTACAAGGTGCCAGAGCCTCGTTTGATTACTTGCACTCACCTTTAGGGTTGGATCTTTTATTGGTCACATCATTTTTTTAAGTTCAAAATGCGGGATTCGATTTCAGGATGTGGTTGTCAAGTGTGTCAACATATAGTAGTGCGAGTAAAATCAAACAACTAAATCCCTGAAAACAAAAGTAGGATAAACAAATTAGGAACTATATTATTTGTCTAATAATTTATAATAAAATCACACACGCAGTTTGTCATATATGTCTAATTTGTAAATAATCTGCTGAACTGTGTGCTTCCTTCAAATACGCATGGCTTCCAGCGCGCCTACGTCACGGGACAACGTGGCATTGAGGAGCTTCCAACCACTACCACTAGAGGCGCTGTACCTTAACCTTCACTTCCTGTTTATGTCTTCCCTTGTTCTGGCTGCTTGCTATGTCGTGAGAGAGAGAGATATATTAAAACCTATATATTTCAATCTATTCTGCATCTGATTGAACCACCTATCCAACATATTCATTGATAAAATTAAAGGACTACTGAAGGACTACCTTGTGGATATAAAAAAAGGAAAAAACGAATGGCGAAAAAAAAAAAACAATAGGTTTTTTTTTTACCTTTTATTATTATTAATGACGTATTTTCTATCTCAAATATATTGTTCATATATAAATAAAGTAAAACACACACGCAATTCTGCACATACATAACCAAATATTGTTCATAGAAATGTTCAAGAATCATTCAATTTCGTTATAAAAGAAATTCCAATGAGAATCCCCATTTAAGATTTATTTGAAGTAAATAAACATGTTTCAAACATATACATTATTATCATCTTATAAGGCATAACGCTTAGATAATATAAAAAGGTTGTAACATCTCAGATTCCAAATATCTCACAAATGTCAATGAACAGACCGCCACCCAAGAATTTATTGTATCTGCCACAATGTCGCCGAACAAGGCCATGAGACATTCAACTGATAAAATATTTGATTGAATAATGTATTGAAATACAAGGTATGTCCATAAGTTCCCGGACTGGGTCCATAAAAAAAATAAATAAATGAAAAATGTAAATTAATTTGACAGTTTATTATAGAAAAAATATCTGGCAACACGGTGGTACCAATATCGAGGCGGTACGTGCGCGCGCGCCAAAGTTATTCTAATTTATTTAAAGGTTACACCTTGCGCTGCGGCGATTTTACGATGGAACAAAAATTGAAGCAGAGGATTTGCATAGAATTTTGTGTGAAACTTCAAATATCAGCAACCGACACTTTTGAAATGCTTAATAAAGCATTCCCCAATAACGCCCCAAAGAGAACAACTGTTTTTGAATGATATTCTAGATTTAAAGCTGGCAGAATTTCCATTGAAGATGATCCTCGTCAAGGACGCCCAACATTTCAAAGGACTGATGAAAATGTGCAAAAAATAACCGATTTGATAAAAGAAAATCCTCGAACCACTTTGCTGGAGCTAGAGCAAGACACCGGCATCTCTAAAACAACGATTGGAAGGATCGTAACCGAAGATTTGAGGCTCAAAAAGACTCCTGCAAAATTCATCCCAAGATTCCTCACTAATGAGCAAAAACTGTGTCGGCTTGCAACCTGTGAGGACATGCTGGAAATGACAAGAACGGATCCGGAATGGAAAGACAAGATAATCACAGGCGACGAGACATGGGTCTATGGCTATGACCCTGAAACCAAGCGTCAATCTGCCGAGTGGAGAAGTCAGGGTGAGCCTAGACCCAAAAAATCCAGGATATTGAAATCCAGAAACAAGGTGTTGCTGGTCGCTTTTTTGGATAACAAGGGCATTGTTCATCACGAGTATCTTCCTGCAGGCCAAACAGTTATTAAGGAAATGTATTTGAGCATTCTTCGCCGTCTAAGGGAAGCGATGACACCATGACAATGCCCGCCCTCACACAGCGCACTTGGTGACGAGTTTTTTGGCGAAAAACGGGACAGAAATCCTACCTCAACCACCCTATTCCCCAGACATCGCACCAAATGACTTTTTCCTGTTCCCCAAACTCAAAGCAGTTCTAAAAGGAAGACATTTTGACACCAGGGAAGCCATAATAGAAAATTCGCTGCTGGCATTGAAGAGCATTCCAAAAGAGGCCTATAAAAACTGTTTCGACAATTGGGAGAAACGATGGCGCTGGTGCGTTGAAGCAAGGGGGGATTACTTTGAAAAAATTTAAAAAAAAATCTTACCTTTTTTTTTATGGACCCAGTCCGGGAACTTATGGGACATACCTTGTATATAAATGTATGTAATCAGTGTAGTATTCTGTGTTTAAAAGATAGACAATATATCATCATCATAGAGCGCGTGAAGCGAAAACATTGGATTCGAATATAAATAAATTGTAAAATAAATTAATGTAACCTTTTAAATATATATATATATAATTGTAATAAAATAATTTCATCTGGTGAGTAATGTTTAATTAATAAATTAAATAATAATTATACAACAATCACAGTATATATTTCGATTTCATAATAATTATAAAAAATATAAATTAGATGGAAAAAATTAGGAAAGATGGAGATAAAATTCAGAGGACTGATCTCAACCTGGAAAAGATTCATGTAGAAATTTGAAATATTTGTTATTACTGCTTTTAGCTGATTATGAGGGTCATTTAAATTTACCAAAATAGGTGTTGAGGCTAATTATCGTCTATAGTAGGTTCTGTACTGAGGTGTAAACAAAATGCATTATTTTAATGAATTTTTATAAAGAGAAGTATCTTTCTCGCGCAACCTTATGCTGTTTTTATTCTAATGTTGAGACTCTAAATTTATATCTCAAATATTTTAAAACTGTATAAACATATTTGGTATTTCAAATTTCTGTGAAACTGTTTTGGTATTCTACCAAATTTTGCAATCTATAAAATAATCCTTTTGTTATTTCCCCAATCTGCTAGTACATTATGGCTGTTTCTTAGAGTTGTGAATAGAAGTAATTTTCAATCTATTTCTTATACAAGTTTGGGTTATTATTTTAAAATTCTTACTTTTTTTTGAATGAATATTTCTCCTTTTTTTCTGGTTTTTCTCCGATATAAATGATTTTGAAGGATTCACACAGGTTCCTATTAACTATGTTGGGTTTTATTTCGGCTTAAAATTATTTGAGACAGAATAACGCATGTTTCATTTTAAATTATGATCCGATAGATTTATGGTTGTAACGTAATGATATTTTTGAAAAGAAAAAAATTATAGGAATTCTAATAGAATCAATATTATGGAATAAAATGATTAAAAACTAATTTTTATTGAATTTTCTCTGTTGTTTAAAAATATAATTTTGTAATTGTGAAACTAATTTTGAACAAAATTGTCCCCAGGTTTTATATTATCTTTATCTTTCATTCACTAATTTTGTTAAAAATGATGTTTAAATTTTGAAGGAAAAATACCATTGCCTTTAATTTGGTGTAGGGTCGAAATTATTATAGTTTTAGCTTTTTTTTGCAAGTTATTTTTCAATAAATGCCATTTTTACCTATACATTCAGTAATACTTTTGGAAATCTGGAGTTTGTAGGACTATTTGCTAGTGGCGTGGTAGAATTTGTCAAATGGAGATTATAAGCAAAAATATAGATGCAAATAATATATAGATGGCAAATATAGATAGATGGCAAGAGTTATATAAATTCAGGTATAGAAAATTCAAAATCTATTTATATATAGCACAATATCATATCTGTACTATTTTTTCACATTGTGCCGCGGTCTCAGGCAATTCTGGCCTTAACTACCCGTTTAATGATTTTTCAGGATGCCTGAATGACCAGTATTTTTGGCGTTGAGGTACAGCTTGCACCACGCTGATGAGGACCAACAGCCCAAAACCGGTCCGTGGTTAGCTTTTCTTGATTAATCAAGAATGGGTATTTGGCCAATTCTGGAATAATTAAAAATCAACGAGAATAGTTGATATTTATTCCGATAGTTGGCGCAAGCAATCAGCAACTTTAAGTTGCACGATAAGGAGATGCCTTTTTTATAATAAATATATATAGGTATATAAATATTTTATTTTATTTAAAATTATATTTTCTAGAATACACACATATTACTCAGTAAATACGACCGCCAGATGCCGTAGCTTTCCCTATATAAGATCATTGTTGTTGTCTTCCTTTATCCGGGGCTCAAATATTTCGTTATATGTAAACACGTATTTAATCTTTTATTTTATTTATTCTTAACGCTTTATTTCAGGTAGTCCTTTCTTAAAATTATTTCTCATATATTCCATAAAAGCACAATTAGAGCAAAACATGATTTAAACTGTTTTTACTATTCTTTCAACGACTGCAATAACAATACCACACTACTCATGTATCCAAAAAAGATGAAAATCTTGATTTGAAAAGATATTCTTTATAACACATATTCAAGTGTATATGTCTATATATTTATTTATGCTTATGAGGTGATACAGCAGCGTATTTACAATTAGAGAGGAGACAAAATGAATTAAATCTAGAAAAAAGAAGTGAGGACATATCGGTCATTAAAGTCTGAGAGGCAAGGCCTTCAGCCAGTTCAGGGCTTCAGGGGTGACAGAATGGAGATTGGAGATTCCTCCATTGAATTTGTACAGCGGGCAGTCAGTTGATCCGAAGTTGATCCGAAGTCCCCGAAGTTGATCCACTTTGCCGTAGTGGGGGGGGCCCGAGTCTGACTTCCAAGTCGTTCCGCCAAGAGATCAACACCACAGAGGTCCGTACGTCTCTTGACCTCACGGACAATACAGCAGCTACATTATGTCTATATATAAATATATTGTTACGAGAAGAGCACTTGTAACCTCCGCCAGTAGATGGCGCGTTCGCCTGTTTTGCATCTGCAACTGATGCGGGAGTCGCCGACTGCTGTGATCCCGTTTCCTGGGGAGGCCACCTCTCCTGACTGTAAATACCTTTTTATATTGGCCCCAGGAGGTGGCGTAATGTAAATACCCGTTGTTTATTATTCAAGTTATATGTAATGTTTAGTAAAATATGACAATAAAGTAGCGCTTCTAGTTCTCCGTGCCGCCTCCTGTCATTCCTCTAGCCATTGCCATCTTCGTCGGGCTGCTGCTGCTGCTGCTACTACTCTTCTGGTAAGTCTCTCGTGTCCCCCCACCAGTGGTAAGGCCGAGAGATACTGCCAGAGGAAGGGAGTGTCCACTTGAGCGGTGGAACTCGGGACGTCGTCAGCGTGCCTGCAGGGAGGAGCTACTCCGCGACCGAAGGAGCGAATCGTACCAAGAGATCGGGAGGGATCACGCGTAACAATATATATATATGTGGTAACCGAGGGTCAAACCTGTAGTAACCGAGAGGGACAGTCAGGGCGTGGAGAGTTTTCCAGTACCTCTCTGTACCTTGTAGGACCTTTAACAGTTCTCACAGAGTACAGGCAGTCGTGGTCGAGGCAGAGTGGAAATCTTGGAAATGTCCACACTCACAAAACGAAGCGACACAGTTGAAGAAGGAAAGTTCCATGAACAGATAAAAGCAGAGCTAAGAGCAAGATGGAGATAGAGTAGATCTTACTGTTTTACATTGCGATGAGGTGGTCCTGGCACAAACGACAAGGGGTGACGGTGAAGACTGTAACTATTTTTCTAAGCCGGGTCAGGCCTTTTTATATAACTCCTCGGACAAAGAAGTATTGCATTACAGCACGTGTCGCTGGACACTGGACACTGGCGCCGACCTGACGGCTTCCAATTTATTTTTAGAAGTTGTTTTGTGTTTTACATCTACATCGAATTTAGACGTTTTTGTCTTCTCAATCTTGCTTTAACTCAGCTCTTAATCTATTACATAGTTTTATTCATTCATCCTCAGTTTGTACAAAGTACATTACATATGGTGATGCAATGACACATGTCAATCATGCATATAATTATTTATAGGTGTGTTTCTAAATACAACATGACAATCTTGTTATAAGTATTGTACAATATAGGGTTGTTGGTTTAAATTACCATAGATGGGCCCCGGGAGTGAAGGGGTTTATCCAGGTTTAAGCGGATAAAGCCTCTCTAACACAGGTGAGTAATTAAAATTTATTTTAATTAATTAAAACTTTGAGGGTAAAAAGGGCTATAACAAGATGATTTGTTTGGATATATATAAGTGAAATAAAAATTAAATTTTTGTTTGATTTAAAAAAAAATGATTAAAATAAAATGATGACATAATATTCACATTCTAAGTGAATATTGGCGGGCGTTGGAAAGGGTTAGTAGTTGAAGAATATGCAATTGTAATGAGTGCACATGTAAACCAAATATTTAGATCCAGGTGCAAAGCGAGGAAATAGACTTGAGCGTCTTCCTAGGCAATGTTTCACTTGCGATCCTATATAAGGGTTACAGTGTTTTGTCACAATTTTAGGGTTGAAAAGTTGTTGAAGAAAAGTATTAATATGATTGAAAGGGGTGGTAGAGCTATACGATAAGTAGAATTGTAGCGACAGTAGGTGATCTGACTTGACTCGAAAGCAAAGGTTGATTGTGGTCCGCTAGAGCTGAAAAAAATTTGAAAGTTGAAAAAAGTAAACGCTTTGTGCATGCGTTGGTGATGTGCTCTGCGGATGATTGAAATAAACTTTTGAAACGTGTTCAGGCCAGAAGTTGAGATTTGTAAATCTGGGGAACTGTGTTCAAAGAGTTTGTTGAATTACGAATTCAAAAAGAAAAATTGTCAGGGCAGTACTGTCGTTTCTACGATGGTTTGAAGCAATGGCTGAAAAGATAGTGATGCTAAAGTTTAGGGAATTGTGTGTGTGGTTAAAAAATATGATTTTTGAAAACGATTGTTGTAGATGCCCGATAGTTGATGATAAACTTTTTCATATAATAAAGTTATTTAAACAAATTTAAAATATAGTGAATAAAAAGATAGAAATATGATTGCGGATAAAAAAAGTGTAAGTGGATAAGATCAAACATGTAATATATAAAAGATATAATAATGAATTGAAAATGATTATTGAAACAATTAAATGTTTTTCCATACTAAAATAATATCATGAAAAATAAAACTGTAAAAATAAAGTTGTTAAAATAATGTTGAAATAAAAATTTGATTATATAATTGAAAAGTAAAAAATAAAAATAATTATTCAAGATTTTATACAAAAATTATAATATAATTAAAGGTTATTAGTGATTAGATAAATGCTAAGTAGTGAAAAATGGAACAAAAATTGTCTCTTTTGAAGAAAAGTTACAATTGTGGTGTGTAACTAGATCATTTCTGCTTTGTTGAGGTTGTCAATATTAAATGAGAATAATAATCTAATTAAAATAATTATATCTGAAAATAGACGATCTTAAGGTTTAAAAATATTTAAATGTTAAAAAAAAAACTCAAATTATGTTTAAAAAGTTGAAGTTGTAAAGATTTTTTTTTTTAAATCCACATATGATGACAGATAAAAAAAATACTCGAATAATAATATAAATGATTGATTTGATGGTTTAATATTCTAAGATATAATTACTAATGATACTAATTAAAATTTATATAATAATGGTTGCTTGGATGGTTTATGCTGAGTGTGCTGGGGTATAGAAAACAAAGACATGTAGCATACAAATATAAAATAAATGATAACTTGATTGATTTTTAAAAATGGATGGCATTGACGATGATGATTGTAATAAATAACAATAAAGGGTTAACATTATATAAAAGATGGCGTTCTAGTTTAGAAAAAATATTCCACACTGGGCGTGAAAACAATGTAAAAGTTGCAAAACACACAATGATAATTAAAGATATAAAAAAAAAAATGTTATGATATTCAAAAATCCAAATTCAAATGAATAAGTAAATTGGCTAATGACTGGTGAGTCAATTAGTTAATAATTGACAGATTATTAAGTGGTCACGAAAGTCTAGCATGCTGGTGTGCCAATATCTTATGTAATCTCTCCGTCCTGCGAGTTGGACCACTTTTCAGGTACAGGCGTACTGGGCTTGTCGGCGGTGGTAAACTGAAACTGGTGTCAATGTCAACATGTGTCATGTCAACGTGGCCGCGGTAATCCTTTGTTGCCGGCTGGCGCCGCTGGTGTTGTTTGTTTGCCGTCACCTGATCCCATGTCTGGCCGACATAATTGTTTTTCTTCCCTCTGTCGTCCCGAGTTGGGTTGTGCTCTTATACGTTTGCTTGTTAAACTCCCTTTGAGAGTGGTGAAAGCTTGTTGTCAGTTTTATGGTCTCTTTGAAAGATATAGTTTTCTTGGTGTTCGTAAGTGTTGTTTTTCGACTTAGTTGCGTACTTAATAAGAATGTTATTCAATGATGTCAGGTTTAGATGTGAGTAAAAGTGCGACTTTCGACGTGGACACGCTTTGGGGTGAGAAGTGTCACAGGCATGAAGGCGTCTTTGTGGCCTGTTAAGTGAGAAAAATTGTTGTGATGCGCTGTGTGACACGAGTGAGTGAATTGAATAGAAAGGTGTCACGTGAAGTCTTTGTTTTTGGTACAGAGAATCTAACTTGTTTCAGCATGAATAACAAATTTACTAGTCATTGGTGGTGGTTGTACAAAACACATCGAGATATTTTCGCTGTTAGTGGATGTGGTACGTTTAGTGGTGACGATAGGGAGCTTGTGTGGCTCGAGATTGATTGGTTGCTAAGTCGCGCGCTAATAGATGGTGGCAAATTGGAGAAAGTGATGGGGGAGTGTTGTGAAGTTTGTTGAGAGAGGTGTGTGGATGATTAATAATTATGCATGTAAAAGGAAAAGACGAGGGAGTGAAACTTTTTTGGATTTTTAAACTTGTTTTGGGGAAGGACAGTTACCTTCTAGTTGTGATTGAAACGATATTGTATCTTTCGATTTTTGTATTTAAAAAAATGCGTTTCACCTATGTTTATTAAAATTTGAATATATTTTTAAATTGTTGATTATGATAGTGAGAAAATTATACTTGTAAAAGGGCAATGGCATGATAGTGACTTATAATTTGAATGGGGCGTGTACATAAAATAGTGAACATAACAATGATTTTTGCAAAGTTTTGTGTATTTAAATAAGACATCGGTGCTTTTGGTATAAAAATAAGGTATTAAGAAAACACACAAATAAGTTTAGAAAATAGGATTCGAGTAATTAAAATATAATATGAGTTTTTTTTTTTTCATGTAAAATTTAAAGTAATGAATTAAAATTTAAAAGTTGCTTGAAATAAAGTAAAAATTGATAAATGAGGGTGTAGAAGATTTAAAATTTGAATTGAAATGCTATAAAAATGGTAAAATTTGATTGAAAAATGATTACAGTGAAAATAACCATTAAATCCATGGATAATCAATTTGTGAACATGAGGAGAGAGTTAAGTAGATTTTTTAAAAACTCACAGTTTTTAATATTGTTCAGTCAGGAGACTTGGTCTTTGGTTGTTGTCCTGATGACGTGGAAGGCGTCCCATGTAGAGCTTGTAGAATCATGTGGATTCTG
The DNA here is from genome assembly GCA_030710605.1 of Cordylochernes scorpioides. Classification (NCBI taxonomy): domain Eukaryota; kingdom Metazoa; phylum Arthropoda; class Arachnida; order Pseudoscorpiones; family Chernetidae; genus Cordylochernes; species Cordylochernes scorpioides. The sequence continues at coordinate 19,774,826 of CP092877.1, read as the reverse complement.
TTTGGCGATGGTGGCATGTCGTCTGGATGGTTGCGTTGTAAGGCCGAAGGTGGGGAACTTCTCACCGGCTTAATTTGCGGGATTTTCGGCTGTGTCGTTGGGGGAGATTGCTTGGTCGTTTTGTTGGACTGGCGGGCTTGTTCCTCCATCTTTGCTCTTTGTCGCTTCTATCTGGACAGGCTTCTTACCTTCTTCGTTGTGGTCTCCTTCGTTGTGGTCATCCTGTCGACTCTCGCTATAAGCTGTGGCAACCGAGGGTCAAACCTGTAGTAACCGAGAGGGACAGTCAGGGCGTGGAGAGTTTTCCAGTACCTCTCTGTACCTTGTAGGACCTTTAACAGTTCTCACAGAGTACAGGCAGTCGTGGTCGAGGCAGAGTGGAAAGCTTGGGAATGTCCACACTCACAAAACGAAGCGACACAGTTGAAGAAGGAAAGTTCCATGAACAGATAAAAGCAGAGCTAAGAGCAAGATGGAGATAGAGTAGATCTTACTGTTTTACATTGCGATGAGGTGGTCCTGGCACAAACGACAAGGGGTGACGCCGACGGTGAAGACTGTAACTATTTTTCTAAGCCGGGGCAGGCCTTTTTATATAACTCCTTGGACAAAGAAGTATTGCATTACAGCACGTGTCGATGGACACTGGACACTGGCGCCGGCCTGACGGCTTCCAATTTATTTTTAGAAGTTGTTTTGTGTTTTACATCTACATCGAATTTAGACGTTTTTGTCTTCTCAATCTTGTTTTAACTCAGCTCTTAATCTATTACATAGTTTTATTTATTTATCCTCATTTTGTACAAAGTACATTACATATGGTGTGCAATGACACATGTCAATCATGCATATAATTATTTAAAGCCTTTAAGCCTTTTTTTATTGGGGCATCCAGCCCTATACATGATTCCCCTCTACGGGATTTAGGAAAGGAAGATATTTCAAAAGTAAAAACTTGAATACAAGAAGTAATAAGGAAAGAGAGAAGAAAGAAAAACCAAACAAAAAGAAATATAACCATATATACAAAAAAAATAAACATACAGAGCAAAAGGAACCGTACATGATTAAATATTTAAATTAAAGTACCAATGTTTAGAATATGTCAAGGTTAAGATATCATTGAGAGGGCTAGTGTGGAATCAGCCTCATTCAATCTTCGCTTTCCTCCTCCGAGCAAACCATTACATTCGGCTAATCCATCATTCTCCAACGGACATTGACTGCGGCCTTGTAGAATCTATATAAACCGAGAGAGAGACCCTGATCAACCATCAGTGTGTTCATCCAGCTGCAAATTTGTTGGCAGTCAGGTTGAGACCAGGGTAAGTCACCCAGAATTTCTTTCCTCTGTTTCTCTAAGCAAGAGCATTCAAATATTATATGCATAATTTCGTCTTGGATTCTGTTTTTACACAGATCGCAAGTTAGAGTCAAATCAATCTTCCAGCGCTTTGAACGATTTTCTGGGAAGATCGTCCAAAGGAGTCTCAGTTGTGCAAAAAATATTTTAATTGCTAGAGGAATAGTTGTGAATAAATATCGTTCTGCTGTTATTGAATTTTTTAGGTATTTGAAGTGACTGTAATGTGAAGTATTTAGAATTTTCGCCATGTCGTTTTGGATGCTTTGTTCGATTGCTATTCGAATTATAGCAGGGATTTCAGTCAGTATTGCAGTGTAATCCGGACAACTCTTCAGGAACGAAAAACCGTTTGAGTCTAAAATGGTTGACAGGTTTTCGACAAAGGTTAAACCAGCCCTTTGTTTGCTGTGTAATGTCCAGAGGTGTGACAAACATGCCCGGGGCAACCTACTCTCTTCCATTTTCATAATCCTCACCCAAAATCTCAGGACCTGTTTAGTTATAATAACTTCCTGTGATACCCATCCACACTCCATTCTTAGCATAAAGCCCGGAGTATACTTTGGTAAATTTAGGTACCGTCTTAGGAAAATATTCTGAACCTGGTCAACTACCTTTACTTGGTTGAATGCCCAGCAGGGTGCGGCGTATAGCATGTGAGGCAAGACCGTCGAAACAAGTAATCTCATTGCCGCATTTAGAGAGTTCATCTTGAATTTTGCCAGAACTTGCCACACAGCGCCAATTGCTGCCAGGGCTTTGCCCTTGTAGTGTGACGCTACCTTGTTTAGTGAATTTGCACTTGTAAGCGGATATCCCAAGTATAGATATTTCGTAGTAACAGACAGTTGCCGCTCACCCCAAAACCATTTGTCATTTTGTGCTAATCGACCGCCGTTTCTGAAAACTACAATTTTTGACTTATTTTCATTCAGGGTTAATAAATTTGTTTCAAAATATTTTCTTAGCATATTGATTTTTATTTGAAGGTTATTTTTGGATTCTCCAATCAAGACAATATCGTCTGCGTATAGTAGAATATGAACATATCCATAATTTGGGAGATATATTCCCGGTAAATCTGAATTATTGTAGAGACCGATTAAATCAATATATAAAAAGTATAATTATTTATAGATGTGTTTCTATATACAACATGACAATCTTGTTATAAGTATTGTACAATATAGGGTTGTTGGTTTAAATTACCATAAATATATATATATATATATATATATAATGTATAATATAAATATAAAAATGAAAATCTTTTTATTTTTTCTATTATATATATATATATATGGTATATTAAAATATTATTCTATTTAAAATTATATTTCATAGATCCAAATACTCTGTTAAATCGAACGCCAGAAGTCATGCTTCCCCTATAAAAACTCCCTGTTGTTGTTCCCCGTTGGCCGGCTCAAATCTTTTGTACATTATGTAAATAATCTTTTCATTTTTTTATTCGTACGCCTTAAGCCAGGCAGTACTTTTATCAAATTATGTCTTTTTTATATATTCCTTTAGCGCAATTAAAGCTATTTTTGATAGCTAATTTTATTTTAATCTCTTCCAAAATCAAGCAAATGACCAATAATTCCTCTACAAGTAATTAATCTCAAAACAGCAAAAATCTTTATTAAATATTATATTGGATCAAAATTTTGATCCAATATATGCCTTTTAATTAAAGATTTATCTATGGATTGCTCTATTTTCTAAATATTATATATATATTTATTTAATTGAAAAGGCATATATTGGATCAAAATATCATTTATTTTACCAATATTTCAGTTGGCTGAACGTCAACCTTTATCAGGGTCATAATTACAACTATATTTAAATCCTTGCTACAAGGCTTCCTTTTAATGAGACATTTTTTCCTTGGCGAATTTCAATATTGTCAATAGAAAGTAATGACGCGCTATCTATATATAACAAATTAAAACATTGAGACGCGATATTTTCTTTTCACAAATAAATCAAGCTTCTACTGTCCATACTGCTATGGAAAAATATTGGGAGGGCTTGGCTCTTCAGTGGTGAGCCCTCCCAGCGGTTTCTCCAATTTAATCTATCAGACCGCATTTTAGAGCTCTAATACTTTATTAGATCATTCTGCTTTCATATGATACACTAAAGGATGGAATCTTAGAAATGGTATTTAAGCAAACTATGGACATAAGTGTTTGGGGCAGTAGATTTATATTTAAATATTTGCATCGAGCAATGCTCTTCCGCAAACAATAAGGACAAGTCCAGTTAGGCTTGTCAATATGCCAGGATTTGTCAATAAGCTACAATCCTGGGTTACCTAAACAATACTATATCGAGAGCTTTAAAGAAAATTTACTCTGTGGGTAAAATTGTAGGATAGTGCTGCCATCTATATTAGAAATATAAAATTATTTAAGAAAAATCTACTTTAATACATATTTGAATGAACATTTTCGAATAATATATTAGGCAGAAAATATTTATTATATATAAATACCTATTTTGATAATATAAAGATAAAAAATATAATATTAATATGATATATTAACACTTATAAGTGATAATTCAATGAAAAATTACATTATTATGATGGGAGCGTTGGGCCATCTAGTGAGCATTTTTGTAACTATTCCTACATTGCTTTGCTCGCTTTCAGAAATAAGAACTTCATGATAATTGAATATAGAACATAATATTTCATTTTAAAAAACCTTGTAAGTTGAAAACACATTTTTAAACATTTTAAAAAGATTACTTTTTCCAGCTTTAAAGAAATGCGATTTTAAAAAATCATTTCTACTTTATAGATAGCAAAGTATTTATTATTTCATTAATAGAGTATCATTTTTTATTTTTATATTTTGTTACTCTGTAAACTTGCTGATTGATATTATTCATAGATTGTTCTTGCCTTAAATAAATTGCTGTACCATCCTGAAGTTTGTCTTTCCTAATTTTCCACGTGGCAATATACTATAGAACAGTGATTCTCAACCTTTTTTTTGTTGCGGCATTATTTTAAAGATTTGAAAATTTGGCGGCACAATTTTAGAATTTCGCGGCACACTTTTGCTAACTTGAATGCAAGAAAATTCAAATTATGTATCAATATTTCTATGCAAAATATAAGTAATATACATCTCTAACATTCAATTTGCTAATTTCGTTATTTTAAAAAGTAAAAAAATGAAAAAGAAAAAAAGAAAAACCAATACAAACGTGAACATAATCATATGACTAAAATTCGGCGGCACATTTTTAGAATTTCGTGGCACACAAAATTACCGCGGCACAGTGGTTGAGAATCACTGCTATAGAATTTGATACAATTTTACTCTAAGAAGTTGTTAGAGGGTGGTTAGAAGAATTGAATAAGGAGTTTCACTAAATTGTTTCTGCAATTTGGCAACAACGCTGGATCAAATTTATACTGAAGGAAGATGGATTTATAGAATGATTCTTATAAATAAAGGACTGTAAGAAGTTCTTATATACAGTGTTTCAATTTTTTAACTTGTCAATAAAATTTTATTAACGCGATTGTTCATTATTTATTGACTGAACCTTGTAGTTCAAATTTCAATTATTTTTTGTTAAATCTCTCACACATATATATATTAAGAAAAAGGCATCTCCTTATCGTGCAACTGAAAGTTGCTGATGGCTTGCGCCATCTATAGAAATAAATATAAACTATTCTCGTTTATTAATCAAGAATGGGTATTTGGCCAATACTGGAATAACTAAAAATCAACGAGAATAGTTGATATTTATTCCGATAGATGGCGCAAGCCATCAGCAACTTTCAGTTGCACGATAAGGAGATGCCTTTTTCTTAATTTATGAACCTTATCCCATTACAATATAACAATTGTACTATTTTTTCACATATATATATATTATGATTAGAATTTTTTTGCGTGTTTGATTGTTGAAAAGAGGTGCAGTCGTGGAAAAGTAAAGATAATTATTTACCTTTCAAGCAGATTTTTATTTTGAATCTCTTGAAGTAAAAATATACATAAAATTATTTATATCACAGGAATATAGAATTTATATAATGAATTCTATAATCGCGAATAAAAGATAGGTAGGATTAAATATACATTATTTACAACAATAATAATTAAAAAGGGTATGTTTTGAATATATGGTCAAAAATGCAGAACAGTCAATGAATGAAAAAATAAAATATATGTTTTTTAAAAAAATAAAATATTTGTATTTTAGATTATATAATATATATATTTACAGGTAATATATCTTCTAAGTCTAAAAAGGAATTCATTTTATCGTCTGTATATATTCTAATATATTAGTACTAGCCGAGTGATCCGGGCAACACCCCGGGTTTACCCGAATGGCCCGCAGAGACATTAAGAATATAAATAGTGGCTTTGAATTGCAATGGGTGTAATCTTATTTCCAAGAAGCAGCATTTCAAATATAAGGGTGAGTGAAAAATACTTTCTAAGTATATACATTCGGTCTGATCTTATATATTTATATATCAAAATGAGAATGGAATCATATCATCCATAGCAAACCTTATAATCAACAACATATTAGACAACACAGTGCAAAAATGTAGAAAATTAATGTATAGAGCAGTGGAAGAAATAGGTAAATAAAGAGAAGAATGATAATTAAAATACAGTATAATCTTGTTAATTCGACACACCCCAATTCGACATTCGGCGATAACTCGACCATGTTCCGATGTCCCGACCTCCGGCCTATCAAATAACAAACCGTAATTCGACACTATAGATAATACGACACTTCCGATAGTTCGACCATTTTAAAATTCGAATTTCAACAGTTGAATGTTTTTTTTTACATACAACTTTACCGCTAAAAAGGTATTACAGCGACTGCAAGGAGCGACGATTGGCTGTCGCCGATAGGATAGCGCCTGCGCACTTTTGGTTTCTGGTTAGTTTAAGTTTCACTTTGCAATGCCGTTGTTGCGCAATGTCGCGATATTATCGTTTGTTTTTTTTTTCACGCGGGAATTTAGGCATCGTACGTTAATTAATAATACTATAATAATTTCAACATTGAAATATTTTAGTTATTTTAAAATTTACAAATAATTTAATTTTAAATCTTTATAAAATGTAGCCACAATGATAATGATACCATTTTATTTCAATATTCCATTTCTATGCTATTATAAAAGATTTAAACACAAAATCAATAACCCTGCAGCAGCAATGGATGCCTTTAATACAATAAAAACTCTTTATTATTTAAAAGACATTTCAGAGGAATAAAGACATTTAAAAATAGACCATATGGAATACATCCTGAATAGGATTTCAGTGCAAAAACAATTTTTTAAAAGATCTTTATGATTCTTTTTATAATTATTATTTTAAAAATTTCTTATTATTTTCCATATTCATTTCCTTTCAACTGCTATAATATTTTTAGAATAAAATATTATTTGTAATTAATTGTTTCGAAAATATGTATTAATGCCATTTTGTCCCTTATACTAAAAGTTAATTATGAAAATAAAAAAATGTGAATACAAAAAAGTACACAAAATGGTTTCAATTAAATCATTAATTTATATTACAAAGCTATTTTTTTTAATGTTATTTTAGTGAGTTAGATGATTAGCTAATCATCTAACTTTAATTCAACACCTCCTTTAATTCAACCAAAAGCTCTGATCCCTTGGGGTGTTGAATTAAAGAGGTTCGAATCTACTTGATGATAAATAGTTAATTAATGAACAAAAATGAGAAACTATAGACATTGGTGCCTATGTCAAAAAATATTTAAAATGGAAAAAGGAGAAAAAATTTAACAAATCAGAAAATAATATTGCAAACAACACAACTATATTGTATATAAGACATATAAAAGGAATTAATTCATTTAAAGGACCTTATTAAAAAATAAATTTCTAGTTCAATATCGACACATGATAATTTTACCATGTTTTGATGTCCTGAACTATGGCCTATCATATAACAAACTGCAATTCGACACTATCGATAATTCGGCACTTCCGATAATTCGACCATTGTAAAATTCAAATTTACACTGTTGATTGTTGTTTATATTCAACTTTACCAGTAAAAAGGTATTACATATGCGACGATAAAATTGCAAACAACACAACTATATTGCAGATAAGACAACATATAAAAGAAATGAATTCATTTGAAGGATCTCTTGAAAATACATTTCTAGTTTATATAAACAATATAACTGTTGTGTTGTGCCCGTTGATTTGTCAATAATTCACTCTGAGCCGTCGGAGCTTCCTTGGTACCGGTTTTATTTATGTCCAGTCCCGGAACACAAGTCGAACACCCCCCGCCGCGAGGATTCTCGCCTGAACCCTCAACATTTCCCCCAAAAGGTTTAGAGGAGGTTAGCGCTGGACACGCTTGTATCTTCTCCCATACCACGACACTTTCCCAGGTAAGGAAGACAGCTGCTTCATCTCTGGAGCAATTGCTGTCTGCTGTTGTAGCTCCTCTGCAAGCAGTTCATTTCCCGGAGTTTCCTCCGTTTCAGCGGGGAGTTGACTGTCAGGAGATGTCTCACTGGGGTCGACCTGTTGTTGGAAGAAGCCAGAAGAAGAGAGTTCCGCCTGTAGGTCCCTACAGGAGTTTCTACGATGTATGAGCGGGGCGCTGAAGCCTTCTCGATGACAAACTTCCCCACGCTCTAAGATCCTTCCCCCAAACTTTCTCTCCTGCAATTAGTTCCGCCTTTTTCGTGGCCGCATGGCGTCTGTCAAAAGCCGTTTTTTGCGCCATCTTCCGCTGCTCCTCTTCCTCCCTGAGTTTGGATTGATCCACTGTTTTAGGGGTTAGTGATGATGAAGTGCAGGGAACCATAGTGCGAATTTTCCGTCCAAATAGAAGTTCTGCAGGGGAGAGTCCGTTTGCCAGGGGTGTTGCCCGATACTCCATGAGTGCTAGGACCGGATCTTTATTCTTTTTCATCAGGTTTTTCACAATTTTGACAGTAGTCTCTGCTTGACCATTTGATGGCGGATGCTTTGGGCTGGAAGTGATGTGTCGAAACCCAACTTCAGAGGCAAACTTCGTAAAAGCAGAAGTTGTTGATGGGCGAAATTGTGGTCCGTTATCACTGATTACAATGTCAGGGATGCCATGACGAGCAAAGATGGCTTTGCAGTGATCTACCACAGCTTCCGACGAAAGTTTAGTAAGTCGTACGACCTCGATAAAACGAGAAAAGTAGTCACGACGACTAAATACTCACTTCCTTCGTAATGGAAGAGATCCATCCCGACTTTTTGCCACGGTCGTTCCGGAAAGTCGTTGGGGATGAGTGGTTCGTGCTTTAGGGGTTGATTCTCGATGCATTTCTCACAGGTTTTTACCATATCCTGGATTTCTTTACCTAATCCTGGCCATCAAACATGATCCTTTGCTCTTGCTCGACATTTTGTTATTTCTTGATGACCTGCGAGGATGCGGTTCAAAACATCTTTTCGCATGTTAGAGGGGGTGATCACTCGCAGTCCTCTCATTAGTAAGCCGTTCCTTCTCCCCTATCTCGTCGCAAACATCGTAGAACGAGCGTTCTAAGGGAGAGAGCTGACATTTGGCGGGCCAACCGTTTTTGGAATAAAATGCCACATTTTAAAGGGTAGGCTCCAGCTTCTGGTTGAGGGCTATTTTGGCAAGTCTGTCGTCTGTCGTGGATTGATGCAGGACGATGCTACGCACAAAATGTTCAACTTCTTCCTGGAGTTCTTCATCTTCGGGAAGATAGCCAGGATGTGGTTGTCTTGATAGGGCATCAGCGGTGATTAGGTCCTTCCCTGGTGTATGAATAATATGAAACGAGAACTGTAGCATCATCATACGGTACCGTTGAAGCCTTGGCGTTATATCGTTCAGATCGTTAGTGGTGAAGATGAGGCTAAGGGTTTGTGATCTGTTTCGATGAGGAAGGTTTTTCCCACCACAAAGTCCTTGAAGCGCTCACACGCCCATGTGATTGCAAGGGCTTCCTTCTTTATTTGAGCGTATCCCTGCTCCGTCTTCGTCAACATCCGTGATGCAAAGGCCACTGGGCGCCAATCGTTGGCTTCATGCTCTTGCTTGAGGACAGCTCCCAGGCCATACGATGATGCATCGGCTGAGACCATGGTCTTCTTAGAGATGTCAAAGCTTGCCAGAACATGGTCACCGGCCAGAACGTCTTTGACATTCTCGAACGCTTTTTTCTGTGGTGAGCTCCAGATGAAACTCGCATCTCTCTTTCTTAGATAGTTTGGTGACTTTGTGATTTCCGCTAGATTTGGAACAAAGCGGCCGAGGAAATTGACCATGCCCATAAAACGTTGCACCCCGTGCAAGTCAGCTGGCGGTTTCATCTCGGCGATGGGTTTAACTTTCTTTTCGTCCGTCTTGATACCGTGTTCGTCGATGTAATGTCCCAAGAATGTGTCGTTGCTTACACCGAACTGGCACTTTTCTTTGTTAAGAGTAATCCCTGAGTTTTTCAGGCGTCTCAAAACTTCGCGTAGTGTCTCGTCATGCTCTTCCTTTCTCTTTGCGAAAATGAGAATGTCATCCATGTGACAGATTAACCCATTGATTCCGCGTAGGATAGCAAACCTCCGTTTCTGGAAGTGTTCTGGAGCGTTGGAAATCCCAAAGGGAAGCCTTTTGAATTTATATCTGCCAAAGGGCGTAATGAAAGTCGTCAGCGTTTGGCTTTCTTCAGAGAGTTTATTCTGCCAAAATCCGCTGTTAGCATCCAGCTTAGAAAATATTTTGGCCCCGTTGAGTTGAGCTAGTTCATGTTCAAGGACAGGAAGCGGGGTGAAGCTCACGTTCCACACTCAGGTTAAGCCGTGACAAGTCTACACAGATCCTGATTTTCTCGTTTGGCTTTCCAGCTAGGGCGATCGGTGCGCACCACTCCGTTGGCTCATCAACTGGTTCGATAAATTCTTGAGCCACCATCGCATCCAGTTTGCTCTTTTAACTTCGGCATGAGCGGAAGAGGTACCTATCTTGGGACTGGTACGGAGAAGGGCTTGGCACCTTCCTTCAACTTGATGTGATAGGGCTGTTCAATTGTCTGTATCCGATCAATAGTCTATATCCTATCAATAGCCTTTATCATATCAATTATCTGTATCCTATCAATCCTCTCTATCCTATCAATTGTCTGTATCCTATCAATTGTCTCTATCCTATCAATTGTCTATATCCTATCAATAGTCTCTATCTTATCAATTATCTTTATCTTATCAATTATCTTTATCTTATCAATTGTTTCTATTCTATCATTTGTCTCTATCTTATCAATTGTCTATATCCTATCAATAGTCTCCATTTTCTTATTAGTCTATATATCTTATCTCAATCGGATCAATATTTCCTATCAATAGTCTATACCCTATCTGCAGTCTATATATAACTTATCTCAATCGGGGCTATATATCCTATCAATAGTCTCTATTCTATCTATAGTCTATATATATACACTGTATAACACAAAAATCGACGAACCAAGAAATTGATGTCAGATTGGGACAAAATTGGTGTGTGTAAAGAACGGGTATAGGGGAAAAAAACGATTAAAATTTCAGAACAATTAATTGTTTTATTTCAGAGTTTGATCGTCACAAATTGAGAATGTCAATATGTCGTTTGACTCCCACTGGCCTGGATGCAGGCTGCCACCCGGCGTGTCATGGACTGATAAAGATTCCGGATGGTGTGCTCTGGGATTTCTTGCCAAATTGTCTTCAACTGCCGGGCTAAATAGTAACATTCCGTGATGGTTGCAATCGCCTTCCCATCACGTCCCAGATGTGCTCTATGGGCGAGAGATCAGGCGACCTTGCTGGCCACGGAAGAGTTCGGCAAGATTGTGAACAATCCATAGTAACACGTGCCGTGTGTGGCCGTATAGGCAAGTATAGATTCAGTAGGGATTGGATGTTTGCTAGAATCATTTTAACAAATGTTCGTTTGGCAAACTTTTACTCGGGTAAAAACCGAGCGAAGCTGGGAACATATATATTTTTGTCGGCTATGCACGCCCTCAATATGTAACTAATCTCGCTAAAATTTGAACAGGACAGAGAGTTAAATATAGGAGAGTTTTGTGTCGCACTTTTAACCAAGAAAAATTATAATTAACCAAGTACTGAGCAACAATATATTTTTCGGTCAGAAATGATGATGACAATATTGCTGTATCATGCTTGATTGACATAAACAAAATTCTTTAGGAAATAATTCACTAAAGCAGACCATGGGCAAAACCAGATAATAATTTTTAATAGGCAGGGACAAATTTCTACCAGCAAAACATTCACTCGAGCAGAAGACACACGAAGCCAGGTCAATTCTATATATAAAATATCGTTTTTCGGCCTTTTGGCTAAGATCATGTAGTATATCTCTAGATATTTTTTTCATATATATCTTTCAAAAATCTATTCAGTAGAGAGAGTTGATATGTTTTTTCGAAAAATATATTTTATATATTATATAAATATTAAATGTAACGAATATTATTATCATTATTATCCTGATATTCTGGGGGTTCCGGAATATTACTATCAATAATATTCATTAGGCAAACTTTCACTCGGATAAAGCCCGGGCGAAGCCGGGTACACTTCCGCTAGTTGGCTATTTTATCGACCGAAGTTTCATTGGGATTCATCGAATATTGTTAAAGTAGGAGAGAAACCAACATACAAGCAATTATTTTTATTTATAAAAACGTCGACATAACGAATACATCTTTTTTATTTCTCTAAAAAAAATGAGGCACATAAAAAAACGATTTTTTTTAAAGTTGCACGAAAAAAAAAAAAAGAAAGTGAATAAGAAGAATCTCATTATCTAAATAGCCAATAAAAGGAATGAAAATTACGATATTAAATTGAATGACAGAAATGGGCGGAATAATTAGGTGGTTTTATAATGAATTTAGAGAGAGCGGTGGAATGAAGACATTTAAAAGGGCAAACATTAATAATTGGTAATGGGACGGAGGTTAACTAGAATTGATAAGATTGGGCCATTGGTAACAAGTCAGTTGAAGGATTAGTGGATAAGGCGAGGTCGGGTGGGGCCGGCCTTTATTATTGATGACATGGGCAGAGGGCTCGGCAGGTGCCACCGCCAACAAATGGGCCCATATCAACACTCCCTGGTATAGCACGAATTAATGGACAACTGAATTCTCTGTTTTAAAATCCCTCAATCCCTACAAGAGCAATGAATCTTCCTATTGAATCATTGATAAATATACCTTTTTTATGTGTTGTGTATATTAATGGTGTCATTCCCTTTATCTTAACGTCAGAATTCTTCGATATCGAGGCAGCTTGCATATGTTGATATATTGTTTATTAACCATATAAATAATTAAGCGGTATGTTTTTTCATATATTAGATAAAACAATATCTTATTTTCCCTTTTCTGTAGTGAGAAAAATAAACGGAATTCATAGTTTAACAGTATTTTATTTAATAACTTTATGCCTAGTATAATGGCACTTAATTTGGACTCGGCACTAATCTATCTGTGGAAACATTTTCAGCATACAAATCATTATTAGTAAATTTTTATTTATTTCCAATCAATATTTTGTATACATATAGACGGAAGATGAAATTATTGTGTTAGGGCTTTCTGATATTAATAAATTCAGTTTGTGTTTTGCGATTGTTTCAAGTTGAAGTTTCGAGGAATTTTTTTCAGGAGTTTCCATTAAAATCTATTTATATTATTAATTTAATGTATATTATTTTCTAATATACTATGATTTCTTTGTTTTTACAATTGTGAAAATAAAATAAAAGCTTTCGTCAAAATAATCTTATGAACAAAACTTCAGGATGTTTCACAGTTATAATACATATCAGGATTCAGACAATAGCTATGAGTATATTTTATGCACAGTGAATTTTATTTAAGACACACAAGATAGCAAAGTAGAAAAAAAATCGTCTCTGTCTCCTTAAGAAAATTATAAAACTGACAAACTTCTCTCTTTTTAAAGTTTTCCCATGAGTGTGTATGCCAAAACTATGCGCCACCTCCCGGTGAAACTTAACAGACTTTGACCGATGACAAAGCCTCAACATCACAGATTCAGCGAATTCATAATTCCATCTATATTTTGATTGTTCGTTTGAAAGTAACTCCTGTGGTCATTTCTCCGCTGTCTTTAATCAAACCAGACAAGACACATAGTGGGTTGCCCTTATTTTTAATTCCAATTGAAAGCGATTGTTTATATATCACTCGTATATCTACATAGTTACCTTTCTCTATATATATAAAAGTTAATGTCTGTCTGTTTCGCGATAAACTCAAAAACTACTGAACCAATTGGTACCAAATTTTGCATGTCGCTTTTTATAAACCCGAGGAAAAATTTCGGCTACATTTTGATTAGTATTTTTGGCTATTTCTTTTTTTCATTTGAAGAACTTTTTTTTTACGCGGAGTAATCCGGAATGGAATGAATACCCAAATATGGCCATTTTTTATAAGCATCGGTGGTTCAGTGGTAGAATGCTCGCCTGCCACGCGGGCGGCCCGAGTTCGATATCCGGCCGATGCATTTTTTTTTTTACAATTTTTAAAATCATTTATATTATATATAATATAAAAATATATTATTATATCAACTATATTAATTAAATCAAATACCTAAACACTAATATAATACAATTTTTGCCATCACACACACTTTTTTCCAGTAGTTTATGTGTTACTTCTGTATTGCTATTCTATGGCACTTCTAATATTTATTATTGATGTACTTTCAGTATAAAGGAAATTGCAATCGGGGGAATTCTCGGGCGAAGCCGGGTCATACGTCTAGTATACTATAAATAGAAACATAGTATGTAAAAGAAACAAATTACTAACGAATAGCTAGTCTATATAGATAATACCGTAACAGAGTTTTCCATTGTAAAGTCCTGAGCTATCTCCTCCGAAGATTCTGAACTACACATAACGATCTATATACCAAAATTTTCGTTATTTTTTTCTTCGTATGATAGGCCTGTTTTTATTTTCCTAATGTTAACAGTTATTTTTATTTTTTAATTTAATCTATTTTACAATCGTAGATTTTTTGCATTTATCATCATCAATTCCTTTGTTTTGAAATGCGTTCTTTTGTCCTTTTACCTTTTACTAATTTATAATATATATTTCTGATTCATTTGATTATGATTATAATTTGTAAGTACTTTGTTATAGTTTTTCATTTAAATAGAGCTCAATTTTTGTGTATGTTTTCTATTTGCAGTATCTTTCCTAATGTCTCTCGGCAACGTTTTTTTTTTCTCACAAATAGGCTGAGGTTATATTATTTTTCGAATTGTAGATTGAATTATTACTTTTATTCTATAATAATTATCTTTTATAAGTGTTTGTTATAGTTTTTCACTTGAATTTAGCACAATTTTTGTATCTGGTTATCTTTTTTGGCATCTTTTCATCTCTCTTTGGCATCTTTTTTTTTTTCTCATTAATAAGACCTAATCCAAATAATTTAATAGTGTGTGACGTTTCAGCAACAGCATTAGACAAAAGAATAAATGAACTAAAGAATAAAATCTCATTTTTTCTTTTGTCTGATGATGGTGACATTTGGATTAGGTTTTATTTTTTTAAATTAATTTGTTATAGTTTTTCTCATTTGAATTTAGCTCCATTTTTGTGTCTTATTTAATAAATGAACTAAAGAATAAAATCTCATTTATTCTTTTGTCTGATTTTTGTGTCTGATTTTCTTTTTTACAGTATCTTTCATAATGCCTGATTTGATTACTTGATCTGTTATAGTTTTTAATTAAATTTAGCTCCATTTTTGTGTCTGTCGTTTTTTTCTTCTCATAAATAGGCTGATGCTGTATTTGTGTACTCAATTGTTGCTTTTTGTGTCTGGTTTCTTTTTTGCAGTATTTTTTTGGAATCCTTTTTTTTTCATCAATTGTTTCCTCACATGCTTGGAATTTTCTTTTTATGCCTGTCCTGGCTTTCAGTTTTATAGTTTTCCTCTGCTTGGTTCTTATTTTACCTTTTTTTTTTCAGCGTCTTCTGTCATGCCTCGAAAAGGCCGTGGAAGACTCACTCCCCTAACAGCTAGGCGTGCTAATATGACTCGCCGCAGACATAAAACCCCAATTGCTATTTCTCTTGTTTACTTTTTTACCAATGCCTATAATTTTTCACCTGAAAGATTTTTTATTTTATTTGTTATTCAATAAATTATTATCACTTATTTTTGGTCTTCTTTTTACTTACTTATTTTACTGGGAGTTGGTGGAAGGATGGTCTAAGCCGTTGGTTTTCGACCGCTACGACCCGGGTTCGATTCCCGCATTGGGCACTTTTTTTCTGAAAAATTAAAAAAAAAATGCTCCAATGGCTTCCGATTCTTGCAAAAGTCCAACCCCACCAGCAAGCGCAAGTAATCAAACGGGGCTCTGGCACATTTGTTAATGCAAAGTCGAACTGCTTTTCACTTGTTTAGACATGTGGTGTACTTACAGTTAAAGCAGTCGCCTACTCTACCCACCATGATTATCAAGGCCTGTACCACGTGTACTAGGGATAAGCAAAAAAAAAAATATTTTACTCATTGATCTATACATACAATTATTTGCATAGAATTATTTACATACAAATATATGCATACAATTATATACATATACCTTTCTACATTTTTGCACTCTGCAGTCTAATATGTTGTTAATAATAGGGGTTTTAGACAAATATCAACTGTTGAAATTTGATTTTCCAAAATAGTTGAATTATCGAAAGTGTCGAATTAGTTTGTCATATGATAGGCCGTAGGTCGAGACATCCAAAAATGGTCGAATTATCGTGTGTTGAATTAATTAGATTATATTGTATATATAAAAATATAGAATTGTTGTTTTTAATGAGGTATTTTAAATGAATTTATTCCTTTAATATGTGTCATATCTGCAATTTTTTTTCATTCCCAAAATATTTATTTACACTTTCACCAATGCCTATAGGATCTTTGCGATGGAACAGGTATGGTGTTCTAGCGCATGTGCTCTCATGTACTTGAAGCACATATACTGACAGTACCCAAAGTTGAACACACTGTATAATGTCTGAAATATATGACTATAAAGAGGGCTCAAGGCCAAACCTTTGCTACAAGAGCCTGTGTTTACGCACAGACGACTTTATGTTTTTAATGAGGTCTTTAAAATGAATTTATTCCTTTAATATGTTGTCATATCTGCAATGTTTTTTTCATTTCCAAAATATTTATTTACACTTCCACCAATGCCTATAGGATCTTTGCGATGGAACAGGTATGGTGTTCTAGCGCATGTGCTCTCATGTCCTTGAAGCACATATACTGACAGTACCCAAAGTTGAACACACTGTATAATGTCTGAAATATATGACTATAAAGAGGGCTCAAGGCCAAACCTTTGCTACAAGAGCCTGTGTTTACGCACAGACGACTTTATGTGACTTTTTCAAGTGTGCGAACTTTGGATAGCATACATGTAAAGTTGAACCCAAGTATATATAAAATGTAGTTTTTAATGAGGTCATTTAAATGAATTCCTATTATAAATCGTCTCCTCTGAAATATAGTTTGTAAATTTATATTCTGATTTATTTTATCCTTTTTTTTTCATTTCCAGAATATATATTTACACTTTTCACCAATGCCTAAAGTTTCTCACCTGAAAGAACAAAAACTCCGCCCTTTGCCGGTCCCAAGCCAGGATGAAAAAGGAGGAGGGGGAGCAGTAACAAGCTCACTAAAAAAACCTGGGCTCAGCTGGCCCGGCTGATAGTACCTTGTAAGGGCTCCTAATCCAGGGATACATTCTTTTGGAGCTAAGTCATTGGCCTGCCACTGAGTAGTGCTCCCAGTCTTGATGACAAAGGCAGACGCATTCTACTTCACCCAATCGTGATGGTTTTTAATTTCAAGCTTTACAAGCTTGACACTCTAATATGATTGAGTGAAGATAAGAAAGGAGAAAAAAATATTTTTTGTATTTTTTTGGCAATAATCTATTTATTATCAATTAATTTGATTTTGGTCTTTATTTATTATTCCCCTGCTCTATACATACATTTTGTACATTTACAATGTCAGCCATTTTCTCTGTAATACCTTTTTAGCAGTGAAGTTATATTTGAGCAACAAACAATTGTTGAAATTTAAAATGGTCGAATTATCGATAGTGTTGAATTACACTTTGTTATATGATAGGCTGTAGGTCAAGACAACAAAACATGGTCGAATTGTTTTTTTTTTTTCATTACGTAGCCATATTCATGTAAAATGCAACAGTACATGTGTGCGCAGTGTAGTGATGAAGAGTAACCGAGAATTTGAAAATCGAGCTGCCATCATCGTTGCTCTGCGCGCCGGAAGGAGCCCCAAAGAGATAGTGGATTTTCTTAAGTTGACCAAAACCACTATTTATCGTGTCAAGAAGCAGTTTGATGAGGCCGACAGTAACAAAGAGGGGATAGCTACAAGGGAAAAGCACTCGCGTCGATCGGACAGGGTAAGAGGCGAAGAATTATTCAAAAATGTCAAGGAGAAGATTGATGGAAACCCTGGGAAGAGCATGAGGGCCATAGCCAAGGAAATGGACGTTGGCTCTATGACAATTGTCAGAACTATCCATGAGGGACCTTGTTCTCAAGTCTTATGCCCTTCGGAAAGGTCAGTTGCTGACTGAGAATATGAAGAATAACAGAAAAGGAAAGGCTGCTGCCCTCCTCAACAACCTGAAACACGACTCTTTTGGCATGCTAAGGTTCTTCTCTGACGAAAAGAACTTTGACGTGGACCAAAAGATAAATCCCAGGAATGATCGCTGGATCTGTAAAGACCCCTCAGAGATACCTGTCGTGATGCACACGAAATTTCCTGCCTCCGTAATGGTCCTTGGCGTTATCAGCAGTGAAGGTGATGTCATGCCTCCCCATTTCTTTGAGAAGGGCCTTAGGATGAACGCTGACACCTACATCAATGTTCTGGAGACCGTTGTGAAGCCTTGGATGGACATGGTGGCCGCAGGAAGGAAGTTTGTCTTCCAACAGGACTCAGCTCCAGCCCATAAGGCAAAAAAGACACAATCGTGGCTGACACTTAACGTCCCTAGTCACTGGGGTCCTGATATTTGGCCCCCTAATTCTCCAGATTGCAATCCCCTCGACTACTATGTATGGGGCGTTTTTGAGAGAGATGTCAACAAAGCTCCTCATACCACCATCCAGTCTGTCAAGAAAGCAGTTCACACGGTGATGACCCAAATGGACAAGGTCATCGTCGCCAAGGCCTGTGCTTCATTCCGCACTCGCCTCGAGACTGTTGTAGCTAATAATGGAAACTACATTGAATAAATAAAAACTATATCCTTTTATCTACTACTGTGTCAAATTTCATTCGGATATTTTAATTTTTACTTGCAAAAAATTCAGTTAAAATACCATTGTTGAAATTCCCAATTTACCTAGTACACCCTGTATAAAACTAGAAATGTAGTTTTAATGAGGTCCTTTAAATATTTTCATTTCTTTTATATGTTGTCTTATCTGCGATATAGTAGCATTTTTTGCAATTTTATTTGCTGATTTGTGTCATTTTTTCACTCTAAATATATTTATTTAAACTCTTCAACTAATGCCTATAGTTTCTTTCCTGAAATTGCTTAGCAAACATGAGTTGGTTGTATTGTTATGCTTCGGAGATATTTTAATCCTAAGCAGGGTCTTTATGAATGGTACACGTATGGTTACACAGTGCATGTGCTCTCATGTTCTTGAAGTAGTGTAGATGTGTTGTTTGCACTTTTATTTTCTGATTTGTTAGTATTTTTCTTCTTTTCATTTTAAATAATTTTTTAGGCATAGGAACCAATGCCTATAGTTTCTCACCTGCGGGCCCTTCGAGTAAACCCGGGTCACTCGGCTAGTAATAAATAATTATTAAAATATTATGCATTAGCGCGCCATCTATAATATGAAATTTAAACTATTTTTGACGCGTATGATTCTTTTTGAAGCTAAACAATTGTTCTACTACCCTTACTGCAATTATAAAATAATGGGAAGGTTCCCCATTTATGGGCCAGGCCCTCCTATTATTTTATCATTGCAGTAAGGGTAGTAGAAAGTTGTTTTATTTTTCAAATAAAGGTATGTTGGATTCAAATGTAAATATTCATTAATTCATTTATTTGTATTTTTCTTAAATTCATTTTGTTTCATTGATTTATTTATTTTCTTTTAATCTGTGATTTTGTTACTTGGCACCGTTGGTGTTTTGTTGACATTTTTTAATCTGCTACCATTATTAGTATTGTAATCGAATTGGTGGTAATAAAACCTACTCTATTCTTTGCAAAGTTTTATTCATTCATTCATTAACTAAAACCTACTCTATTCTTTGCAAAGGTTTAATCATTCATTCATTAACTCAAATCTAATAAAATAATCAAAATCTACTACAATTCGAACATCTTTCTGGTCCCTCGAGCCGGATCCACTGATAATTTGGTAAGTAATAATTAAATTATCTCGTGGTGAATAGAATCAAGCGAAATATAAATATTTTATACATAAAATAATCTAAATCATGTCTAAAAAGGCGAATTCAGATATACTTATTTTCAAAATTTATGTTGAAGAATTCAATACATATGCAAATCAGTTTGACGAAATTTGTCAACAGAGAAATATACGTAGATTAAAACTTTATCATGCAAATATTGCGGAATTATTTAAAACCATCATGGAAACATATTATCAAATAGTGAGATCGAATGCTTTGGAAACCAGTGAAACCCTATTTAAAGAATACATACATGTATATAAAGAATCGTTATGAAAATTTTGTATTTCAAATTGAGGAAATCTTGGAGGTAGAGAACGTTTCTCAACCAGTCAAATCGGAGCAAAGTGTAATATCTAATGTTAAATTACCAAAATTTAATTTGCCTGTATTTTCCGGTGAGATGTCTCAGTGGTTGAGTTTTAAGGACCTATTTTTGGTTACAATAGATAAAAATACGACTCTTTCAGATATACAAAAATTAAAGTATTTGCATTCTTCATTAAAAGGTGATGCAGCTCGTATAATAAAGGGTTTCCCGATAACTGAAAATAATTATCAACAAGCCTGGAAAACTTTGATAGAAAGATATGATAATAAAAGAGAGATAATATTCTCTCAATTAGATAAAATATTTAAAATCAAATTATATAAGCTCTCTACCTCGAAGGCTATGTATGAGTTGTTGGATATTTGCAACGAATCTCTTAGAAATTTAGAGACAATAGGTTTGGAAAGAAATGAAATGGTAGACGTTATGTTAATACATTTTTTACAAAAGAAGTTAGATATTCCAATCAGACAACAATGGGAATTGTCGTATGATAATCAAGAATTGCCCTCATATCAAAGGTTTATTTCCTTTTTGGAAAAACAAGCTCAATCTTTAATGAATACAATGAAGGACAATACCTCAAAGGAATATTTGAATAAAAGAGTAAATACATACAACATCAATGTAGGTTTCAAAAATTGTCTACTATGTAAATTGAGGCATAAATTGAATCAATGTGGTGAATTCAGACAAATGCCAATTCAAAATAGAATAGGTTATGTAAAACAGAACCAACTTTGTTCTAATTGTTTGCGTGACAATCATTCTGTTGAGAATTGTAAAATCACAAATCGTTGTTTCCATTGCAATAAAAACCATCATACCCTGTTGCATGTGGTTTCAAGTCCTCCAAGACAACGGGAATCGTCTAGTGTCCAGTCTGCCTCTCCCAAATCAGTACAACCATCGAATGTACCTTCAACAAGCACATCCTGCTGTTTGAGTGGAGCAGATGGTTCTATACAAATACTGTTATCTACAGCTATAATTCATATACAAGATGTAAATGGGGAAGATCAAATTTGTAGAGCTCTGTTAGATAATGGAAGTCAAATAAGCCTTATCACTGAAAAGTGCGCGGCAAAACTAGGAGTACCCATAAGACGTAAACGTATAGCAGTTGGAGGTTTGGGAGATCAACTTGTGGAATCTTCCCTAGGTGAGGTCTTGATCAGGTTTTCTTCTCACTTTGATCATCAATCGTTTGAGACTACAGCACTGGTTCTTACCAAGTTAACAAACAATATTCCTAGTTTTACGGTCAAGAAAACAAATTATTCACATATGAAGGGATTGATCCTGGCTGATCCTTTATATTTCAAATCTAGAGAAATAGATGTAATCTTGGGGTCAGATATAGTATTCAACCTCATTCAGGAAGAAAGGAGAAATGGAAAGGAAAATGAGCCATCTGCTATCCATTCAAAATTGGGATGGCTCGTATATGGTCCGACCTCAGTGAGTGAACGGCAGTCATTCAGAAATATGGCACATTTCTCTTCTGAATTGGAATCTGAAGATTTAATAAACAATGGTTGCCTGTAAGTCGGTTTTACGGGCGAAGATTTTACGTGACAACGGTAGAATATTTATTGATATGAATATAATTAAATTGCACAATAGGAACAAGGAATTGAATGAAATAAGAATTGCACAAATTTTAACTATAGAAATATATTTTGTTTACTAAAACATTGTACATGTAAACTTAAACTTAACTAATTCCTATTTGAGT
Organism: Cordylochernes scorpioides; assembly: GCA_030710605.1. Classification (NCBI taxonomy): domain Eukaryota; kingdom Metazoa; phylum Arthropoda; class Arachnida; order Pseudoscorpiones; family Chernetidae; genus Cordylochernes; species Cordylochernes scorpioides. The sequence continues at coordinate 19,752,751 of CP092877.1, read as the reverse complement.
GATTTTGTTGAGGATAGGACGATGATAGGAGAAATATGAAATGAAAGGAAGTGTTTCTGCTGTAATGTGTCTTGCGAAAGCCAAGTCGATAGTTGTTCCTTTTACGTAGTTGACTTAGAAACGTTTGATACGCAATCAAGATTATACGTATTTTTCATGAAATTAAGAAACGAGTTGTCAGGCTTTACGTTTTTGTTAAAATCACCACACAGAAGAATCGGTATACTAGAATCAACTTGCACGAACGGTGGCACGTACTGGCTGTTGTGAATGTACGGACCGAGTCCTTGCCATAGTAACATTCCAATATCCTACATACTAGCTCCTGGATGAATATATACAGCACCGAGTATAAACTTGAAGCTAGTATTAGCGGCGAAGCAAGTAACTTCAGTCATGCACATGTCACCCTTGGTTTTAATGACACGAGTTACGTCTGTAATCGCAACTTGGAACACTTCCGCCGTAGATGTCGATGATAATTTACGATAGATCGCCACTCCACCAGCCGCGTTGGTATTTGAAAATCAAAACACTTATTCAGATCGAAGGTTCAAATTTTTGCTAAATAAATTTGAAATTAAATAAAATTTGTAATTGTAAATGATGAAGTTGAAAATTAAAACATTTACTTAAATTAAATGTTAAAATTCTTGCTCAACACAGTTTAAATAAAGTTTTCTTATATCTGCCACTTTTTCTTAATATTTGTAATTTTAAAGAATCAATTCGAAAATCAAAACATTTATTCAGATCGAAGGTTCAAATTTTTGCTAAATAAATTTGAAACTATTTAAAATTTGTAAAATAATAATTAATTAATTAATTAATTTTAAACTAATAATTTACTTAACACTATCAACATTTATCAATAGTATGACATAACCTATAAACTCAGTTTCTCAACTTTTGTGTCAATCTAACAATTAATCAATCAATCATAGTTTACGATAATGAAATATCAGTGTACAATTATTTACCTTTATTGTTGTAGTTGTTGTAAATGACGAATCTAAGCCACTCCACATTTTCACTACAGACACAGCTGACGATACTTTAACCACACGTGTGAACTTGTATTATGACGCTTTCTTGTTTTTCCAACGCCAAGAACGTTCGAGAAAGACAAAGACAGAGACAAGCATGCGCCGATTCAATGCGCCTAATTCTCTAGCGCTGCGCGCGCAGCTGCGCGCGCAGCACTCTCGTTCGGTGACTCATCGTAACGTTACCGGGCGTTACACTTTTTCATAAGTGACTCCCAGCCGCAACCTAATTTAAGACGTTGTCACGTCAAAAGGTTCTGGGAATTGGAATCTATTCCTTTGGAAGAAATTCCTACAAAAGAAGAAAAGGATTGTGAAAGTCATTATTTAAAAAATGTAGTCAGGGATGAATCAGGAAGGTATATTGTAAGGCTTCCATTTAAGGAATCAGCTGAAAAGTTAGGTCAATCGAAATCCATCGCAATTAGCAGATTTCTTAATCTAGAGAAAAGGTTAGAACAAAATGAAAATATATATGTTCAATATAAACAATTTATGAATGAATATATAAGATTAGGTCATATGAAGGCAAGTTGTTCTCTACAGACTGAACCAAAGTATTACATTCCTCATCACTGTATTCTAAAGGCACAGCCAACTAAGTTTCGAGTGGTATTTGATGCATCCACCAAGACCACCACCCAAATATCATTGAATGATCTCCTTCATGTAGGTCCAAAACTTCAAAATAATATATTCAACATTCTACTCAAGTTCCGCACGAACTCTGTTGTTTTAGTGGCCGACATTGAAAAGATGTATCGGCAGATTAGATTACATCCAGACGATATTAAATATCAAACCATACTATGGAGAGATTGTAAAGATCTAGAATTGCAGGAGTATAACTTGTTGACAGTCACTTATGGCCTTGCATGTGCCCCTTACTTGGCAATTCGAACTCTACATCAGATTGCCCATAAGGTACAGGTTTCTAATCCAAGAATATCCAAGATTATTCGTGAGGATTTCTACGTGGATGACCTTCTGACTGGATGCCCCACAGTGGAAGACGCCAAGGGACTCGTGCAACAATTGATTGCTGTATTGGGTTCTGGTGGATTCGTCCTGAGAAAATGGGTATCCAATGAAACTTCTATAATTGAAGACTTACCTTTATTATTGAGAGGAAAAGGTGAGGTGATGGAATTTAATAGAAAGGAATCAGGCGTGAACGTTCTTGGAATCCAATGGATCCAAGTTATGATACCCTCAACATTTCTTGTAAATCTGGTCCAGCTGATATTAAATCAAAAAGACAAATTGTATCGGCTATAGCCAGAATTTATGACCCCTGTGGCTGGCTTTCCCCTACCACAGTTGTGCTAAAACTTCTCCTCCAGGAATTATGGAAATTGAAAATAGGCTGGGATGAAGATATACCTGCTTCTATTCAAAGAAAGTGAATACTTTTGAAAGAGAAATGAAGCTTCTCCAACAAGTCAGTATTCCAAGATGTATATTCCAACGGAATTTTGAGATCAATGTGATTTTATATGAAGCAAATGATTAGCAAGATTATGCCTTTCATTAAATTTATACCTATTTGCTGCATAAATGATTATCATCCCCCACCGCTTTTATTTCTAAGTCTATTATTTTATTTGTTAAATGGTACCTTCAGAAAAAAAGCAAATACTTCAGAAATATTTATTTTGTTATTTTTATTGCATTTTAAATAAAAGCTTTTTTTTTTAAATGTTTTATAATTAATTATTTTTTATATATATATATATTAATTTATTAAATCTGTGAGAATATCTCTGTGTGAGCTCTCAAAAAATGAGGGGTAGTTGGCGACATATGTATGTTTCAGATATTTGGGTTATATTGAAAACATTTCATCGAAATATTTATAATTCTTAATATCTAAGAAATTGGCGAATATTTTTGCTTCAAGGATTACTTAGAAATCATTTTAAAATATTTTCTTTAAGTGACTTAGAGTTATTCAAAGAAAGAGAGAAATACATCGACCGAACTGAGAGGGTTTGTAAATTGAATGTCCAAATTTGACTTATTTGTATTAAGAATTTGAAAAAAAAATGCGACTGCTTAATTACTTTTATAGAACATTTATCACCTTCAAGAATGTTACAAAGGTTAACTTGAGAAAAGTTCTAGCTTTCTCTAAAAAATCAAAAATGAACAAAAAAACCATTTTTAATAAAAACATTAGCATTTGGTTCATTTGCTACTATCTACGCAACCTACAGGGACCCTATTCCTTTTATTGATAAAACCATTTTTACCCCAGTTAAGTATGTAGATTCATTAGGAACACAAGAATATGAGCCAAATGTCAAAATATTCTATGACATTTGTCCTTATTACAAGTCTCTTAAAGATGTTCTGAATATTGTAATTGAAGAAATGAGAGAATTAAACCATACGTCGGTGATTTGGAATTAGAAATTTTGGACGACAGTCAGAATCAAAGAGCGTTCCAGCGCAGGTAACAAGATTTGTCTTACCACTGGAGAGATAAATGCATTCCAAGGTGATCGGAACATCTATGCATTCATTTTATCTCACGAAATGGCTCACTATATTCCTCAAACACAATGAAAAAGATTACGAATTTGAAACAAAATTGGCACATGTATTTTGGTTCGGGAGTACCGTTAGACATTTTTCTTAAACCTTTGTGTGATATAATATTGGCTTACAGGGTCAAGAAAAATTGAGGCTGAGGCAGATGAGCTAGCGCATGAATTAAATTATGATGCAGGATTTGACGTGAAAGGGGCTATTGCCTACTTTAGATATAAAGAGGAATACTATAAACATGATTCCTATAATTTTATATATAGCACTCATCCATCTGCCAAAGAAGAATTGAAGCCACAGAAGAATTTCTTCAAAGCAAGCAATTAAAACTAAAGGGAGAATAGTTTTAAAACACTTTATAATGAAGTCATTTATGTGATTTATCTTTCAGAATATATCGTTCTAAAAGGAATTTACCTACAGGTTTTGAGTCAAATATGTAAATTATATTTTTAAAAAAACAATAAATACTTATATTTAATGTATGCAACTTTTATTTTCTAACTGTTTCATGTTTTTGTTTCTCGTTTTGAAATTTATTCCAACAAATATTTAAAAACTAGCGGCGTCGCCCGAGTTTTACTCGAGTGAAAGTTTGCCTAACGAATATTTGATAAAATATATTTTTTGAACAAGAACATCCTCTTTTTTACTGAATCAATTTTTATGAAGACCTATATATATATATCTTTATAAAAATCGATTCAGTAGAAAGCAGATATTTGCTGAATATTATTTTTTTGAATTTTTATAAAGGTATATAAGAAATTTTAAGCTAATTTAGACGCGTATGATTCTTTTTCTTTGTTATTTTTCAATAATCCATTTATACTGCCCTTACTGAAATGATAAAATAATGGGAGTGCCTGGCTTATCAGTGGTGAAACCGCACGGCGGATTCGCCAGTTAAACTACCATAACGCTGTTATATTGATTTTTCGATTTTCCTTATATACTGATACTCTTGGAATTTTGAAAAGAAAATTGATTTATTAAAAAAAAAAAGACAAATTAATACGCGTCAAAAATAGTTTAAATTTCATTACAAGAGATGGCGCCCTAATGTATCGTAAAAATAAAGATAAATGTAAAATATATTGACTTTAATTTAGAGATATTACACTATGATCTCACCAAAAAGGCTTAAAGCTATATTTTCTCTATATATATAAAAGTCAATATCTCTGTTTCGCGATTAACTCAAAAACTACTGAACCAATTGGTACCAAATTTTGCATTGTCGATTTTATAAACCTGAGGAAAGTTTTCGGCTTCATTTTGATTAGTATTTTTGGCTATTTCTTTTTTTCATTTGAAGAACTTTTTTTTACGCGGAGTAATCTGGAATGGGAATGAATACCCAAATATGGCCATTTTTTATAAGCATCGGTGGTTCAGTGGTAGAATGCTCTCGCCTGCCACGCGGGCGGCCCAGGTTCGATTCCCGGCCGATGCATTTGTTTTTACAATTTTTAAAACCTCATTTATATTATATATCTCTATATATAATAAAAGTCAATGTCTGTCTGTTTCGCGATAACTCAAGAACTACTGAACCAATTGGTACCAAATTTTGCATGTCGCTTTTTATAAACCTTACAAACCTATCGTTACTATGTACACAATGGATTTTGTATTTTTATTAATTTTTGTTCAACATACTTTTTGCCTGTGATAATGTATTACTTCGGTGTTGCTATTCTATGGCTCTAATCCTATTTATTAGTAATGTTCTTTCAGTATGAAGGAAATTGCACTCGGGGGGAATTCCCGGGCGAAGCCGGGTCATTCGTCTAGTATATATATAAAAATGAATGTTTGTATGTTTGTTTGTATGTCCGGTATACAAATTCGCCAGTAGTTCACTAAATTAAAACCAAAATTTCCATACATAGGTAAAAAAATACGGGAAAGAAGATAGGCTATTTTAAAAAATATATAAATCAATTATTAAAAACTAGATATTTAAAAAACGTTTTGATTCAAATACTATTCGTTACAATTATAAATTGGCGCCGTGGATGTCTCTCTTGTGAAACGTCCCGCCCCAAACTGTGTGTGTCTTGAAAATATAAAAATAAAAATGTGAATTTTCATAAAGATTTCATCATGTCGATTTTTTTTTTTTTTGCATTTCACCTACTAAATCGATAGAGATAATTACATTTGCAACATGAACTTAGGTATATTGACTAAATAGAAAACTGCATAGTAATAAAGATCATTTTTTAAAGGCACTATATCGTTTTTTTTCAATAAAATCGAAAACAAAAATTAACGATAAATAACGATAATTGCCTTAAAAAGAAATTGCCTTAAAAAAAGAAACATTCGCGGTGATTTTTGTCTTGCATTCGTTTATACAATTATTATATACGAATGACCCGGGCAACGCCCGGGTTTTACCCCGATTAAATGCTTTTATTCAAATACTATTCGTTACAATTATAAATTGGCGCCGTGGATGTCATTCTTGTATAATATATAAATGAGTTTTAAAAATTGTAAAAAAAAAAAAATAAAATGCATCGGCCGGGAATCGAACCCGGGCCGCCCGCGTGGCAGGCGAGCATCTACCACTGAACCACCGATGGTTATGAAAAATCCCATCCGTGAGCTTCAGACAGACAAACAAACAGACAGAATAAGGCAAATATATAAGTAGATATATTCAAATTATTCTACTTAGCTCACGAACAGCGCCCTCTATCAAATATTAGATTAAATTATGCTGATGCAAACAAATAGATAATGCTAATAACAAACAATTATAAAAATATCTTATCTAAATATATATCACTCGGGTAGATATGCACACGGGTCAATCCCGGGGCGAAGCCCGGGTCAGCCGTCTAGTTTTTATATATAGAGATGTCTTGGCTTCGTGTGTCTTCTGCTCGAGTGAATATTTTGCTGTTAGAAATTTTTTTCCTGCCTAACTAAAAATTATGATCTTGCTTCTCCCATGGTATGCTTTATAGAATTTTCCCTGAAAGGAATTTTTCTAATAATCAAATATGATACAGCAATATTGTTATCATCATTTTCTGATTAAAAATAATTATTTTTAGCCCAGTACTTGGTCAATTTTAATTTCTCTTAGATAAAAATGCGACAACAAATTCTTGCAGATTTTCCTCTAAGTACTGTTAAAATTCCAGCCAGATTAGGTACTTATTGAGGACGTGTATAGCCGACAAACATATATAAAATCCTATTTACTGTTGTGTGTCTACAAGTAGCCGACCGATAGTACACATGACCATTAAAAATTGTTTTTAATTTTTGTTTATTTTTTAATTAAATATAATTAATTAAAAAATAAACTCTGTGGTGCCGTTTCTCTGATAAAATAATTATTTTTATCAGAGAAAAGGCACCACAGAGATGACGGGGATAAATTGTATTTGACCATTGACCACCGTTTCGCGCCAATGTGTAAAATACAATGTGCCAAGTATTCTAAATATCCTTCCTTCCTTCCTTATATCTATAAAAATGAAATGCGAAATCGATGTTTATTATCGCTTCACGCAAAATCTACTGACTCAATCATTATGGAATTTTGCATTTAGGTAGCTGAAGATTTCGTTTAACATATAGGCTATTCAAAAAACTAAAAAAGTTAATGCGCTTTTTTTTAAAATAACAAACCAAAAAGCGTTTGTTCAGCCTTTTACCGCTTGGGCGCAGCACTGGTCGCGGACGATAAATGAATTGATTGGTTAATAATTAACAGCGTGGTTTGTTTACACGATGAATGCTAGTTTGTTTACACAATGAATGTTTTTAAAAGGTAAGCTTATCCAATCGCCGTGAAACTTTAGGAAGTTATTTACTATACTACTGGAAAGGTGTCTGGTTTTAATTTGATTTGAAATAAATATTCTTGGCAATTTTATTTGCAAAATTTCTACTCTCACTCGCAAGCAGCGCCTCTCGCGGTTTCTGGTGAAATTATATTTATAAATTATAACAATGCTTAAAATGTGTTCCAAGTATAATAAATTTAATTTGAGAATTTAGTAATATAATATTCCAATGACGTAAAAAAACTTGGCATTTTAATATTAATATATATTTAAAGAAAATATTGTAACATTTTTGTGTTAAATGTTAAAATATATTTTACTTTGTTAATTTAATTTGTTGTTTTAATAATAATGAAGATGCAAATAACGTTGTTGTTGTTTATTATCGTTTGTTTAAATAAAAAATTACATTGTATGGTATGATGATGACAAAAATGAATTTTTATATTACTAAATATAATTTCATTGAGAAAAAAAGAAATAATTAATAACAAATTCACAAAAGGTGACAATATGTTATTTGAAATATAATAAATGTTTTAAAAAATTATGTGTTTGAAAAATATATTTAAAAGCACATAACAATATTTACATTTATACACGTTTATAAATCAATATATAGGTGGATTGGATGTTTTCTAGAATCGTTTCTACTAGACCTAATAGTTCTACTAGACCTAACAATGTAAGACTACTCAATGGATTTAAATATCCTGGACATAAACAATACCACAGGTTTATGGAGATGTTTCATCCTAAACCAAGTCTCTCCTGGAGATGGTTTCTCATTAGAGACTCTTGTCTAGAACCCCTCTACTAGACCTAACAATGTAAGACTACTCAATGGATTTAAATATCCTGGACATAAACAATACCACAGGTTTATGGAGATGTTTCATCCTAAACCAAGTCTCTCCTGGAGATGGTTTCTCATTAGAGACTCTTGTCTAGAACCCCTATTTACTAGACCCAACAATGTAAGACTACTCAATGGATTTAAATATCCTGGACTTAAACAATACCACAGGTTTATGGAGATCTTTCATCCTAAACCAAGTCTCTCCTG
>CP092877.1:19713128-19744177 GCA_030710605.1 Cordylochernes scorpioides | reverse complement strand
ATTTGGTCGAAATTGATGCATTGTAACGAAAGTTTTTAGTGATGTCCACTTATGAAATTTCCATTTTATTAATATAGATATACTAGATATATAATACACCTATACATGGGGTAAGCCTTCTTAATGATGTAATAGATAAACACATGTATTGCTAAGTGTATTTATTCTTATTCGTAATTCTCTATGCATATTCGCATTTCAGCATATATGTAGTGTCGGAGCTTTAGATCATGTTCCAACCATTAAGCGGTTTTCATTGTATATTCCTTCTCATCCAAATATACTTGTAATTTCTTTAGAAATTATTTACACTTTTCCTTAGGCGTTGAAAATATACAGATTATTTTATTCGTATATAAAACTATTAACGTGGTTCAATTTTAGACGTTTTCAATAATTATTTTCGAATAAATATTCAAAGGCTACCTCTACAGACCTTACTATGACGATAAAAATAAGATGAGAGGGCATCAATGGTGATATTTCTCAGTAGTGTACGTTGGTGAATTCTATCCTAGAAGCTCACTTCTGTAGATAACCTCAATATTCATTAATATAAGTGACTAAGATAATAATTCCAATACAATAGTAGACAATTAAATATAATTTATTTACACCCTTAGTTAATTGTTACAAAAATCAAAGATAAATGTGATTGTGTACAATTTGGTGATAAAAATATATTAAAAGCTGTTCTTAGGAAGGGAGGCTCCTCCACATTGAGAGAGTCCTCCTCCAGACAAGGACAGGATCAATTTGAACCTCTCTCAGTTCAATGTTTATATAATGCTTATAGAGACACGCCTTGGCAGACGCCAGGATGGCCAGGGCGTAGTCATCAATACAATAGTAGAGCGGTCTGTGGAATAATTTGAGTAATCTTCTGAGATGATTCACAGCTGACGAGCCTCTCGTCGAATTTCACAATCAACGTAATAAGGTTTTCAATAATTATTTTACTCATCTATACAAAAGGAAATATTTTAATAAAAATCGCAAAATGTATTCACAATGAATAACATTTCAAATGTGATATTAAGTAAGTAATACATATATATATTGCAATCTGAGATTTGAAGATGGGATTATTCAAAGCTATTTATCAATTTCTTCACTTTTCTGATTGAATAAAATATCAGAGAGGATTGGCTTATCTGTTAGTAGTGAATCTTTAAAGCGATTTCACCAATTTAATTCACCAGATCGCTACAAGTATTTTATATTCATATTGCATATAGAGTCTGCAATTGAAGGTTTATCCTTGGTGTGATGGTGTCTAACGAAATTATGAAAATATGCTTCTGTAATTGTATATGTTTGACAAATAGCCTTCAGAAAAATTTTCTTCGTTATTTTCACTAATTGATAAATACATGTTGAATAGAAACCGTGCTTATAGATTGTACCATCCTGATGAAATATAAATAGGGCTGCTAGACTAAGATATATTTTAAATGTTGAAAAGAAAGATTCAACAAACTTTCACACACAATAAAACAAACTAGTGATCAAATTCCATGCGGAGAGGAAAGAGATCGGGAGATATCTGGCAGGACTAATAACTGTGACAAACGACGCCACATCCCCTGTCTGATTAGGCCACAATCCATCAGACCCTCCCTGCCGTCGTGGCTATTAATGCGTGACTCAGTGTGCTATTGATTCCACAGACAAATTGCAAGGGCCCCGAGGTAAAACTGAAAACTCGGGAACGCCTCCCAATTTCCTGAGAAACGCCTTCATTAAAAGATCATAATCACGTACCAATGCCCAGGAAATTGCTTTTGTTCGCTCAGTGGCAAAATTTTTCCGATTTCAATAATGAACATGACTTTGTGGGTTCATTGACTTTGAGTGTTTTATAATCGCTTCCTATTTTAATTCTGATTCGTCGAAATTATTTGCATTTCTTTAATAGATCATCGTCCGCTAAATTTTATATGAACCTATACTAATATATGGAGCCCCAACAAGGGGGCTTTGCGAAATTAATAATAAGGATAGATATTGTACATATATAAATGTTGCATTAATTGTAGTTTTTTATATTGCAATTTGTGTGTGTGGGAGAGTCGAATAAAATACTGAGAGTTTTATACTATATTCGAATAAATATATTATTTCCATTAGATTATTCTATCTTAAATCTTTATATGTGCACACAACACCTCATTAATATAAACCTAATTCTTTATACATTCTTTGATAATAAAAAATAAAAAGGTCAGGTGTTGATATTAAAAATAAAAAAGGAACTTCCTGACCAGGAGCACATCTGATTTTTAGATGGCAGATCATATCAATGTTTAGTTGATTTATTTTCCACTAGATTGCGCTCTGCCATCTAAAAAGCACACGTGCTACTTCTCAGGATATGCCTTTTTTAGTTATGATAAAATTTCAAATAGTTTTACATATCTATTTGGATTTTGAAACTCTAAAATCCTAAGAATATAGATTTATGATGTTTGCATTGTTTGCGTGGAAAGAGAACTTACAGTGTATTTTTATCCCCTCTCTTATTATTGTAACTTTCTCTTTTATTTGCATTAACCAGAAAATTTTGGTTTATTAACTCTCTACTAATGAATTGCCCAATTTTCCGGGTTTATAGGGGAAACAAATTTGGGCGTATTGGACAGCTTGATGAATTTGTAGACGATAAAGAGAGGTGTAAAAGTTTTGATCAATTATGCAAATTTATATACAACTTTCTTTTAAATTGGAAAAGGGAGAGGGAAACTTAGAAGGAAAAGAATTGCGATGCTTGCTTTGTTGTTTATTTTTCTCTTCGGACAATTTTCTTTGGTTAATTATGTAAAATAATGAATTGAACAGGATTGTATATATCCGATTTGTTGTGATGTAGAGAGAGGTATAGACGCAAATATCCCTGAGTTTGGGATATCGCGTTTCATGATGTTAATAAAATTGTTGTTGAATTGTTGAACTCTCGTTATAGTTATTTATTAAAGCTAGTATTTCATACGCATATATTATATTTGAACACGTGTGTACGCATTTATATATTATAATTGTATCAAGGAATGATAGTCATTTTCGTACATAAACATATTTCGTATTTAAATCATAAAAATGATTATTCTGATTATCTCTGAACAGATTGTGCAGACTCAAATAAGTAAGTATTACCACAACGCCAGATTTGTAAATTCATAAAATAGCTACAAACTTTATACCATGATTTAGAGCTATCAGTATCATCAGTACAGGGATAACTTCGATTTCGAAGTATCTTATGTGGAAGATGGTTGACATATATAATTGGCTGAATCTACTTAAATGTTATATCTTTGAAATCAAGGTATAATACAATGCATAAAATTAATATAGCAGAAAATTAAATACCTATATTAATTCCTTATTTTAATATAAAGGGTGTTATTATATATCAAATATATCAAAGCCCTCCTTCCGTAAAATTTCAATCTATATTTACATAGTGTTTTTTTTTTTACAAAATACGTATATACGAAGATAGTAATCATTAAAGGCATCACTTCTGTTATATATGAATAAAATAATTTCGCACAATTTCGTATTAAAAATATTCTAAAACGTCAGATTCGTAAAATTGGTATAAGAGCTCCAACGCGGATTTAAACTATTGTTCTCATCATTACACACATGGGAGATTATCTATAATACTGCATATACCGCTAAACAACTAAAGCTTTCAATCTGTATATATATATATTGAATCAATAATCCCTTCACTAACTTTAATAACGGACTACTTGATTAGGGAAGAGTATCTTTTAAAGATACTCTTCCCTCATCAAGTAGTCCGTTATTAAATATATATATATATATATATATATATACTAGCCGACTTCACCCGGCCTCGCCCGGGTATTGTTCTAGTGGGGCTTACTCATGAATGAATAGAGCCCCTAACAGTCTTAAAACTTATAGTAATGAAATTTCTTTCAGCACAATGGAGATAAACTGCAAATAGCAAAATTGAAAATGCTGGCAAAAAGAATCTGAAATATAAGATCAATTTAACAAACACATCTAATGAATAGAGTGCTGTTTTGGAGGAGTGGTCTAAACTGTTGATTTTTAAAAACCACGACCCGGGATCATCGAATCCAGCTTTGGGCACTTTGTTCTGAAAATAAAATTCCCCAGTGGCCCCTGATTCTTGAAAGAATCCAACCCCTCCAGTGAGTGCAAGTAACCAAACTGGGCTTTGGTATCTAAAAAATGAAAAAAAATCTAATGATTAGTGTGAATTAAGGAAAATGGTCCTCTCAACCTGAAAATTTCATTTTCTCCACTTCACTCTCGGCTGTTCAAGAAGAAACAGCCAGATTAAACATTTTTAAGGGCACCTAATCAAGCACTTACATCTCGAAATAGTTAGGCAACTTTTATAATAAATATATCTGCTAATAACTAATATATATTAATATACTTTAATATATCTGCAATACTGAAATACCCGGACTTGGATGAATTTTTTATTAGGTTATTGTTGGCAGTTTTAGAAAGGTGTGGAAAAGTGGATATTTCAACAAAAGAATGCACTTTTTAAATGGGTAAATAAAAAAAAGCAAATTTGCTTCATTTTCTGATAGGAAAGGGCAATTGCAAAAATACCAAAAAATGCAAGACCAAATAAAAATAAACGAATTATGTGTGATGTTTCAGGAACAGCATTGTGACCTTACTAAGACAAAATTACTGAATGCATTCAGTACTTTTGTCTGAATATGGCAACAATGATGTTATTGAAACCACACATAATTTATTTATTTGGATTTGGTCTTGCTTCCTTGTGATTCTTATCTATATTTCAAAATATACCTCAATTTTTTACCTAAAAATATATATTTCCAAGACCTTGAATTAAAGTAAAATGTCAAATGAGTTATTAATTAACCCTATATGTAGCAGCGTTATGGGTCAGTAACATGTGAAAATAACGCCAACAATTGAAATATCTTTTTTTAAAATTAAATTTTAAACGCTAGCTTCACACAGGGCAAAATTTTTGCTACCAGCTACATGCGCTCTTTTTTACTATGGTGTGATTTCCACATGATGGATCTGTAGATACATTATAATTTCTCCAGAGGTTAACAGTAATTTCATGATACATAAATATCAATGCAAAAAGCCAGAGTTACGATAGCAGGTTGCAGTGTAATGTTGACCTGCAGGATGGGAAAAATGCAATATTATTTCCAAAGACTTTAATTTGAAAAGATTTATGAAACGTTAAAAATATAATCTTAACTTTGTGAAGAGCATGAAAAAAAAGCTATCTTGATTTGAATAAATTTAGTCTAAAAACAAACATCATGTAAAAGCATGCACCAATCGAAATCATTTATTAGCTCTAACAGTGCTGCCCCCAGCGGTAAAGACTGGAGCTAACGCTTCACGGGTTGGTAATTTTTTTTAATAGTACAACATTAACTTAACAACATTCCATGTCTTGCTATATCTAAATACATATATTCAAAAATATGGTTGTACCATATAGATATATATGAGCAGTTATATATTGTGAAGCATATAAATATAAACCCTACCTAAACAAATGACAGCAAAAAAAAAATGAACCTACCCTTAAAAAAAGCAGTTACTGAAAATGCATAGCTGCTGCTTACAATATAAACGCTATTAGATCATACAATAATACATGGAACAAACATATAGTAAAATATACGTAGCAAGTTATATAGAAAAAAAATACCTTTTTTTCAATAAATATACTTTCTACAACTCAATCAAATTTATACTTAATCTAAATATAAGAAAGAAAAAAATAATACTGTTCTAAATCTCAATTTGTCTTAAAATAGGAATATTTCTTATGATAATCAAATAGTAAACCTTATCTTAAAAAATGTAGATCGTTATATTTACACCAATTAAAATTAAACAAAGCAAATATTGCATCGTCACAAAATAATATGAATAAGCTGCGAAATAAATACTATTTTTAATTAATTTAATTTGAAAAACTTTACTAAATAACTAATATTACTAAATAATTAAATAAAATCTTACCTTCTAAAAAGGAAAAAAAAAAAGGTTATTCGAAATGCAATTTATGTACTTTTAACCTAAATGCTAAACCAAAACCTCAGCTACATACGCGCGAAATTTCACAATACAGTTTTAATTAACCCAGGTTCCGGGGGCGTATAAATGTAATAACGATCGATAAATATTATTCACAAAGAGTTTAAATATATATATAATATTCATCGTTTAAACAAACAACGTGTAAAATTATTAACCAATCAAATTCATTTATCGTCGCGACCAGTGCGGCGCCAAGCGGTAAAAGGCTGGGACTAAGACTTTTTTGGTTTTACAATAAAAAAAAGCACATTAACCTTTTTAGTTTTTTAAATAGCCTATATGTTAAACGAAATCTTCAGCCACCTACATGCGAAACTTCATAATGATTTATTCTGTAGATTTTGCGCAACGCGATAACAAACATCGATTTGGTATTTCATTTTTATAGATATAAGGATGTGTAAAAATGGAAAAGACATATCCTGACCAGGAGCACATGTGCTGCAAGACATGTACTCTGAATATCATCGGTATAGTGTTTTTTTTTTGTAAACTATACTGGAGGGTACAACTTAAAGAAATAAAAAATGGTGGATCTAGGAAAATTAAGTTCATGATCTAATCGAATGGTTCGGAATGTGAATAGATGAAGAGGATTATGCAGAACAGTATGATGTTCCATGATGGTCGGCCTCCTTTTTTTCTATTCTTTTTTCATATATATACGTGTGTGAAAAATAGTGATTGTACAAAAGTGAATTTGTACTTGAATTGTATTTGTACTGAATATATATATGAAATAATTTGAGATCCTGTCGACTCATGTAATATAGGTTGAAGTTTGGTGTCGTCGACTTGTAGTATCCTGTCGACTACTGAAATAAGAGATCTTTTCGACTCACTGTAATGATTTGTTGAGTTTGATGTCGACTACTGAAATAAGTTGAAGTTCTGGTAAGCCATGTGTAGAGTTTTCCAGTACCTCTCTGCACCTTGGAAGACCTTTAAAAGTTCTCACAAAATACAGGCAGTCGTGGTCGAGGCAGAGTGGAAAGTTTGGGATGTCCACACAAAAAACGAAGACACAGTTGCACTAAGAAAGTTCCGTAAACAGATAAAAGTTGAGCTAGGAGCGAAAGATGGATATAGAAGTTTCTTACTAGTCTACATGGTGAATGAGGAGGACCTTGGTGACAACCGACGAGAGCTCGCGCTAAGGGTGAACTAACTGTCAAGCCACTGTAAAGTGATTGTATTTATAGGTTAAAGACGGGGGGGGCCTTATGTGACAGGGGCCGTTTCTGAGAAAAAGGGGGCCTTTACCTGTCACCAGGTGTGAGAGGGGGCCCTGCATTCCACCACATGTGAAGTGTGGGTGGTCTTGTTGTGGGCATCCTAAATCTATCTCGACCTTGACGTTATGACTTCCATCTCTTGCTTAGCTCAACTCTTAAATCTATTACAGATTTTATTTATTTATCCACTTTGTACAAATTACATTACATATGATGATGTAAAGACACATGTCAATAATACGTATAATCATTAACAGCTGTGTTCTATTATACAACATTAAAATCTTTTATAAGTTATTTACAATATGGGTTTGTTGGCTTAAATTACCATATATACATACATATATATTGTTGTGTTGTGCCCGTTGTTTTGTCAATAATCCACTCTGAGTTGTCGGAACTCCCTTGGTACCGGTTTTATTTATAACCAGAGCCGGAACATATGGAGAAGACCATTCACAGCCAGAGGCGGAGATACTCCCCCGCTCGCCACCCTAAACCGAAACCAAACACCGGGTTACAGTCTCGGCCGGGGCCCGCCGCCAGGCGCGAAGTGACGTGAGGATTCTCACCTGAACCCTCAACATATATTAAAAAACAAAATAGGCATATCTTGACCGCTATATATATATTATATTCATTTATTTATACATTTATCTAACATTAATATCAAGTGAATAATTGTTTTTAATAAATGTATTAATCAAAAAGGAATGGTACTCTATTTGATCATTATATATAATATTATAAAATGGGTTCATAAATAAAATAAAAACATTTTAAAGCAATCTCGTTTCTCAGTTTGTTTATCCGGTCTTTTTATTCATATCGAGATATTATCTAGTGAATATATTCAGAATTAACTCTTCTGATATCTGTTTTATCATAGAATAATTTTGAAGATCAAATGGATAGATAGAGTACTAAATGAAATAGAGTATATTATAGTGTCTGCAAGACATTTACTCTGAATATCATCGGTATAGTGTTTTTGTTGTAAACTATACTGGAGGGAACAACTTAAAGAAATAAAAAATGGTGGATCTAGGAAAATTAAGTTTATGATCTAATCGAATGGTTTGGAATGTGAATAGATGAAGAGGATTATGCAGAACAGTATGATGTTTCATGATGGTCGGCCTCCTTATTGGAGATGGAACTTAGGTATGTTAATTAGATTATTAAATCGCACACAGTGTCAAATATAGATTTGTATTCTTTGAGAAAGACGTCAGTGATTATCCGAAATAAGTTTATATTAACTAGAGACTATTGTTGAAGATATTAATCTGCGATTTTAAATGTTTCTTTTTGACCAGTACTTTTGTTTTGTTTTTGCTTTTCCTAATATGTTTTTTTTTCTTCTTCTTCATTATTATTTGTTCTATATGCAAAGCTTTGTTTTTTGAGACTTGATTAAACAGATTCAAGTTTATTATATTTTTGTGTGCTTTTAAAGTTAAAACACAACAACTACGGATAACAAAAAAATTCTAACATTCAAATATATTTTTATATATTTCTTTTTTATATAAAAACTTTTACTTGATTCATTATAAAAACTCTTTTTGATGTTTTTTAAAATTCCACTAAAATTCTAGAATAAAAACTTCAAGTAATTTTCTTAAAATATATTTCAAGTAAGAATTTAGAAAGAAAAAATTATATGACCGAGAATATATCAAGCTAACAATATACAAAGTTATTATAGCTCATTCAAAAATATTTTTACGGCCTAATATTGAAGTGAAGGCAATATATCATAAATATATAAGATCAAAAACTAAGCATATATTCGAAAATATATTTCAGATAACTAATGTATATATTTTCAATAAACATGTATGAATATCTTAGTTTTGAACGTATCATTTAAACTACCATTTACAACATTTATTTTGCTCGTGGCTCTATAAAGGGGAGCGGGAGTACATTAGCTAGTAAAGTGAGCGAACAAAATGGGGGTTAATAGAATAGAAGAAAATCGATGTTAACTCCGAAGGCCTTAATTAAAGTGAAGGAGGAAAGTCCCTTCAGACGTTGTTAACCGAGGATTACGAAGAAGGAGTTCAAACGACGCGTTAAGGCGGTGGTGGATTGGCCGCAAATTGCCTCTCGTTACGGCGCCAAGCCCTACCTGATGTAAAACCCCCGTTATCTCGGTCTACGTGAGGTCTCAGTCCCTCCTATTACGGACATCTACTGGCTAAACTTTTACTGAGGTGAAATTCTTGTATAGAGAGAGTGGGGTCAGTGTTACTTTTATTGGCGTATGAAATACGAATTTCCGAAAACCGATCTTCAGCTACTCGAAGTGGGAAATACGATCAAGAATGGCTCTAGAGAATAGCTTAGTATAACAAACGTCTCTATAAATGGTTAATCCCCAATTTGGTTAATTTAAAATAAAACTTTGTTCTTTGTCGATAGAGGTTTTGCTCAATTTGAATTTTTCTGTTTCATAAAGGGGACAGTGAAGATTAAGTTCTTTATCGGCAGGTAAAAAGGGGAAGTTTTTTTATGTTTGAATAAAGGGGAGCAACCCAGGTAGGAGTTGTATGATCTATTATGGTAGCGTACTGCCGCTTCTAAGACATTTTTCCATCCACCCTTGAAGTGAGGATAGCAAGAGAAGAAGCTCTTTATATCTCGTATAGCTCGTTCCGCTAAACTATTTCCTGCAGGGTAAGTTTGTGAGAATGAACAAGAATTTTGAGGAAGCCAAAAATATGTACAGATTTGGATAAGATATATAACGGGTTTGAAATAATACTGGTCGGCGACCTGAATGTCCGTATTGGCAATCTGGGGGGTTACCATAATTTGATAGATACTTCAAACCTTTTTTCAACCACCCGAAATTCCTGTGACCTAACAAAATCTGCCAAAGCGGAAATATTTATTGACTTTCTTGATAAAAATCACTTAACTATAATAAATGGTAGATCCATTAATGATAAAAGTGGTAAATTTACATTCATCTCCGGAAGAGGCTCTTCTGTGTTAGATCTGGCGATTGTCTCACCTGCGGTGCTTGAACACATAGCAGATTTTGAAATTGGTTGTATGCCATATTCGGATCACTTACCAATAATTTTAAAGTTTATCGGCCCTAATAATAAAACTGAAAATTGTTACATGGAGCCTAAGGCCAAAATTAAATTTTCCTGGTCAGTAGATAAAATCCCAACATATATAGAAACTTTAAAAGAATTAACTCCCGAACATCCAGCGGACTCCACAATTGATACTCAGGCTGAGGATTTTACTGGTTTAATTCAAACAGCAATGTTACGCTCGGGGACGCGGATGGAGGCAAAAACAAAAAATATAAAATCTAAGCCATGGTTCGACAAAGACTGTTATTTGGCTAAAAAGGAAATGAAACAAAATCTAAAATTATACGTAAAACATAATATCTCGGCCGATAAAATTGCATACTTGTCGAGTAATAAGAAATATTCAGCTATCCTAAAGCTCAAAAAAAGGGAATATACTGACAAAATTCAAGTTATCCTCAGTAATGTAAAAGATCCTTCCCAATTTTGGAAGACTATTAATTCACTTAAATATAGGAATAACCTACAAGGTGAAATTTCTACTGCAGACTGGCAAGTCTTCTACCGGGAGTTACTTGGTTCAAATTTAACAAAAGTTGTACAGTTACCACTTGAGATATTGGACATTGACCCCGAATTAGATTGTGAAATATCTCTAACTGAGGTCACCAAGGAAATTTCCAAATTGGGTAAAAATAAGGCTACAGGACTTGATGAAATTCCTAACGAAGCGATTAAATATTTGTTAGAAGAACATACAATTTATCTCAGGAACTTATTTAATAAAATCTTAGGGACATCCCAAGTTCCTCAACAATGGACAAAAACGATAATCCACCCAATATTTAAAAATGGAGATCCGGACAACCCGTCAAATTACAGAGGAATATCCCTGATTTCTAACCTATCGAAATTATTTACATCTATCTTGAAGACAAGATTGAATGATTGGATGGAGAGAAAGTCAATTTTGGCAGAAAATCAGGCTGGTTTTAGAAAAGGCTACTCTTGTCAGGACCACATTTTCACGCTCGTATCATTAATTCAAATGACCCTTAGCCGTAGAAGGGGAAAGTTATATGCCTTCTTCATTGACCTAAGGAAGGCCTTTGATACCGTGCCGCACCATCTACTTTGGAAAAAATTAGCATTAAATGGTCTGAGTTGCCGATTTATTAAACTAATTGAGAACTATTATACCCAAATGACGGCAACAGTCAGATGGCGGGGTTCCTTCACGGAGGCTATCAAAATACAAGCGGGAGTATTGCAGGGGGAGCCGTTGTCACCTTATTTATTCATTCTCTTCCTAAACGATCTGGTACACCTGTTCGATGAATCAGAATTGCCAGGCATAAATCTTGAGAATTATGGAACTATACACCTTTTACTGTATGCAGACGACATAGTGATCTTAGGAGAATCGAAAATAAATTTGCAATTGAAGATTAACTTACTTAAAAAGTACTTAGAAGAGAACTGCCTAACGTTAAACCAAAATAAATCTAAAATAATGGTGTTTAGAAACGGTGGACGAACAGCTCGTTCCGAGACATGGTTTTGGGGTCAGCAACCCCTGACAATAGTAGCTAAGTATACATATCTGGGTTACCCTCTGACTACAAAAATCTCGACCCAATATGCTTCCCAATACTTTAGAAACAAAGCACTGAATGCAATTAATGCACTTTGGAGAATCCTTACAAAGGCGCGAATAAAGTCCTTTACCTCAGTGATGAAACTTCTTGACACTATTGTTCTTCCTACTTTACTATATGCGGCACCAATGTGGGCAATCAACCAGCTGAAGACAGTCAATAATACCCAAGATACATTTATTCGTCGTCTCTTAGACTTACCAAACTTCACACCAGGATATGTCCTCAGAAGAGAATGTGGAAGAATATCAACTGAACTTAATGCTGTAAAACTCACATTAAAGTTTTGGGTCAGGATTTTAAAAATGGAGACGAGCAGATTACCACATGCTTGCTTAAATTATCTCTGGAAAGTCACCGCGAAAAAGGAAATAGAAAACAGCTTTACTCAAAATTTAATAAAAATTCTAGACTCCAAGGGATATTCCTTTCTGAAGGGCTGAGAAGACTACTTAGCCATACAGAAAGAATTGCCAGGCATAATTAGAACTACCACAGACCAACTAATTCAAAACGATCAGATGAAAATCACTGATTCAACCCACTTTGCTCACTACAAATTTTTGAGTGAATCATTCATGACAGAGGAGTACCTACGATTAAATATCTCGCTTCCCAACAAAAGACTAGTTGCACAACATAGAGTTTTATGGCAATTTTTCAGGGAAGAAAGAAAAGACTTCTGGAAAGAAAATGGCCGGAACTGTTTACTTTGTAAGGATCTCATGGATGATAATTTGGTTCACTATTTCTTCCAATGCCCTCTCTTAACAGAAAAACGTACTGAAACTTTCCCAAGCCCTACCTCTGGTCAATTTAGATACCATAGCATATGTCAACTTCTCTCTTCAGATCTGAATGATAAATTACTGATTGATAAATACTTTAAGTTCTGTACAGAAGCTGGGCGCATGAGAAAGAATGCAGGGCAAAGGATACTGGAGGATGATCCATCTGTAAATAGGTAACAAACCTTATTTTTGTTGTAAATGTTTCCTCTTCCCTCTCCTCTTGTTGACGTGTAAATACGGCGAATCCTGTATGGGGCGGAATGCCCTAAATAAAGGCTTTTGTTGTTGTTGTTGTTGTATGTACAGATTTGGATGGATTTTTTTCGTTTATTAAGCGGAATAATACATAGATATTTGTTTGAAAATTAGCGAATATGAGGGTTTAATGGACTTATTGGTTTAATACAGCAAACGAGAATATTATTGTTATAAGACATACGGAATTTAGGGATTGTATATTAGGGTTTGATATAATGCCATTTTGAGGAGAGAGGTCTATTTTCTATCGAAATTATTAAGCTTCAAAGAGGCTTCCACACGTTAATGAGTGATGATTCTTTTTTTTTTAACTATTTGTTTACTTTTCATGTTTTTTTTTTATTCTAAAAACAATCTTAGATGCGATGAACACTTTTCCTAAATTTGTTCTTGTAATGTTCCTTCAATTAAATATATAAATATGCTTTACCAAATTAAGAAACAAATTTTAATTATATATCTTTATAATGGTATATATACACTTTGAATATATTCATAACAACAACAATAATTACAGTGCTGCCAAATCCAAACATTCAAAAATAAATTAATTAAACAGAGTTTATTATAATATTATTATAAGGTATATTACAACTTCCCCGACCTAAAGCGACTTCATCCCTCCTGGGATGTCGATGCAGATAAGGTTAGATACTGAAGATGTAAGCCGTTCTTGGAATTTTATCATCAGACTCATATTCATTTTGGTTACCCTTGTCACTCGTTGCGGAACAGATAGCTTTCATTCCTTTCCAACCTTCTGATGACTTATGAGAATATAATCGTCGATACGCATCTCTGGCGGTAGGGCCTTTTTACGACTTTTAAAATAAAACTTCGTTCTTTGTCGATAGAGGTTTTGCTCAATTTGAATTTTTCTGTTTCATAAAGGGGACAGTGAAGATTAAGTTCTTTATCGGCAGATAAAACAGGGGAAGTTTTTTTAAGTTTGAATAAAGGGGAGCAACCCACGTAGGAGTTGTAGGATCTATTATGGTAGCGTACTGCCGCTTCTAAAGCATTTTTCCATCCACCCTTGAAGTGAAGATAGCAATAGAAGAAGGTCTTTATATCTCGTATAGCTCGTTCCGCTAAACCATTTCCTGCAGGGTGTTAAGGAGAAGTAGTTATTAATCGGATGTCTTTGGAGGCTGCCCACCTAGGGAATTCTCCATACTCAAACGATCTCCCTTGATCGAATACTATATTTATCACTGATTTCATATCCTCATGTCCGCTGAAATATTTTATTAGAGCACGGCCATGTTGTTTTATTGCCTTTGCTTAAACCACCCTAGTAGCCTCGTCAATAATTAGTAAAAATGTTCATTTCTTATCCTTAATGTTAGAAGGAGCCTCGGCGAAATCTACATGTACCGTATGGAAAGGTACCCTTGATTGATGGGGCAAACTCATCTTTGAAGGACGGCTCTTATACTTGAACTTGACCCTTTGACAGGTAGGACAAGAATATACATATTTCCTTATGTCATTCTTCATACCAGGCCAAACAAAGCGTTGCTTCATTTTATAATACGTCCTCCAAAACACCGAATGTCCTCCTCATAAGGAATTATCATGGTACATAGATAAAATCGAAGTTCGATGTTCGTTAGGGACAAAATATTTCCCGTGATCTTCTAATTTTAAAGGAATACTCTGATGTTTAACAAATAGTACGGTTTGATCGCTGTAATTTGGTGTTTCTACAGCCAATCTAGACAGCGCGTCTGCATCGCTGAGCTCCCTGCCAGAACGGTGGTTCACTCTCATTTCGAATGAGATCAGAAATAGCTGCCACCTCGCAAGTCGATCCGGAGATGGCCACAGGAAAATAGCTGTGTTAAAGCGCGATGATCCGTGTGGACAACAAAAGACTTGCCTTTCAAATACCATCTGAAGTGTTTGACAGGCTTCAACACAGCAAGGTATTATTTTTCAGTGATAGAATAATTTTGTTCAGCCTTGGAAAATGTTTAGGAATAATAACTAATCACTCTGAGTTGAAATGACCTTCTTTTATTCACGTCTCTCTGGTATATAATAGCCCCTGTTCCCCCCCCCATAATATGAAGCATCTGTTTACATTTCATAAGCCAATGACTCATCCGGGATTGCCAATATTGGTTTTGACGTGACGATATCAATACGTTTTAAATAGGCCTCTTCACATTCATCAGACCACATAAAAATAGAATATTCTTTCTTCAGGTTGTCCAACGGTCGAACTATCGTGGCATAGTTTGGTATAAAGGCCCGAAAATGACCTGTAAATTCAGTAAAACATTGTAGTAACTTAAGGTTATATGGGCGTTTCATGAGTTTAGCATTTTCCATTACTTCCTCCTTCATTTGCTTCGAGTTACCGTTGATAATTCTACCTAAAAGTTCCACCGCAGATACACAAATTTGGCACTTGCCCTAGTTCACTGTCATATTATATTGATTCGGTCTATTAAGAACTTTGTAGGTGAGGAAAGCACATTTTTCAAGGGTAGGGGCGCCACAACAAATGTCGTCAATGTAAACAACCAATCTGAGTTCTAATAAATCAGCCAATATTTCGCTCATAACCATTTGAAATCTAGGAGGTGATTTTTCCACCCGAACGGTAATCTCTTAAACTCATAAAGTCCATCAGGTGTTACAAAAGCAGAAAACTTTCTCGTGGTTTGAGTTAGACCGACTTCCCAAAACCAATCCTTTAAATCATTTTTTTGTAAAGTATCGACAACCCCAAAATTTATTAATGATTGAGTCGATTCTAGGAGTAAGAAAAGGGTCCAAAAGGGTCTCTTTATTCTACCGTCGATGGTCAAAACAGAGTCGGTAGGACGAGTCCTTTTTAGAAACTATAATATAAGGTGATGCGTACTCAGAAGTAGAAGGAGTAATAATACCCCCATCTAGCATCTCCTTAATTTTACAGCAGTCCATGCTCTTTTGTGATCCGACATAGGGTAAGGTTTGCATGCCACGAAGTTATTATTGGCCTTCAAAAGAAAGTCGATCTCGTGCAATGGTAATTCATTTTTGGAGACATTGCAAAGCTTGGGGAATATAGTGATCAGGTCATCACTGGCAAAAATAACTTATTTTGACCGCAAATACAAGCACTTAATCTCATCAGTCCCAAAGTTCCATCGAATTCGGAGATCCCTCATGGTGGGCTTTCCTATTAACAGTTCGAATGGCATCTACCTCAATATTGTCGTCGTCATCATTATCTGTTGATCGTCCCTCTGAAGTTCCATCTCAATATTATTTTTAGCTCGGACATGACTTTCGTCAATCGTTGTTATTGTGACCTCTGATTTATATTTGGCTAAGAGGTGTCTTCTCATAAAATTGATAGAAGAACCTGGATCCAAGAAAGCAACAAGCTTTACACCATTTAAAATAACGGGCAATCGGGACTTGTGCAAGACAAAAATAGGATCGATTTTGTCATCGGGATCGAACAACCCTCTAAATTTAGTTTTTTTTTTAAGAGAAGGCACAGAATTATTTTGATTGTTCATTGTCTGTGATGTCTCCTCAATTTGATCAAGTTGGGCAAAATAGGCTGGCCTTTTGACCGCTGTGTTACCAGTTGTCTGGTAGGACTTGGATTCAAAAGGTTTTTTCTCCAAACTGGGACGGATATTTTTCAGCAGCTGGAGAAGAGTCTCTTTGTTTTCGATTTTCACAGTGGACAACTGATTCTGCATATCTGGGGGTAGCCCATGAATCACTCCAATTATCAATAGCTTTTCACTTAAGCCGGGCATCCCTAATCGCATTTTCCTTTGTTTTTGGTGGAAGCAATCGTTCAGAGAGCCGCCTCGATATCTCCACTTGAACGCCCTATCATATTTATCTATAGGGTTATCCCCAAATGAGGATACAAAATCTTCTTTCCAAGTTTCCCAGCTAAATTTGTATTCATCAGCAAGTCTGCTATCGAACCACAATTGTGCAGTTCCCCCTAGGTAGTTTCTCATACCATAGATTTTGGATTGATCTTTTACCCAACCATTATTTGCACAGACATTTTCATATAGGGTTATCCAAGTGGCTGGATCTAAGTTATTATCGGAGAATTCAGGTGTTTTCATTTCGACATGTCTTGGGGCATATTCATGCTGGTTTAAGCTTATATTTTCAACTAAAGAATTAACTATTTTTTGTTGTTCTGCTACAGTAGTTATCAATTTGCTAAAAGTGTCTTCTGTCAATAGAAATTTTGCATCAATTCCTGCTCATCCATTACGCAAATTTGTAAATCTTCAAATGATCAATTTTGTATATTTCAATTATTTTTGATATAACTTCAACAAATCTATTAGAATTCTCTTTTATAAATAGTAAAAAGTTAGATTCTTTCCACATTTAAACACGAGCTCGTGATAAATGGGCAATTGAAATTCTTCAGGAATAGATAGAACATTAGCATCAGGGTTAAAGCTATAGCCAATTACCTTTTTATTCTCAAAATTCAGAATGATCGATCCTGTCGGCTGCGCCACCTTTGTGATGTTCCTCTCTCTCTCTCTCTCTCTCCAATTAAATAAATAAATATGCTTTACCAAATTAAGAAACAAATTTTAATTATATATCTTTCTAATGCTATATATATACTTTAGAATATATTCATAACAACAACAATAATTGCAGTGCTGCCAAATCCAAACATTCAAAAATAAATTAATTAAACAAAGTGTATTATAATATTATTACGTATAAGGTATTAACACAAAGTAATATAAGGTATATTACAGTTCTGAATTCGAAAAAAATGTTAATCGATAGCATGAGTATGAATTTAAATTCATAAAAAAATCTTGTCTGATGGTTTTTGAATTTTGGGGCTCTACAATTGGATATTATCGTTGTTTAAAGTTTTAACAAATTTGGTATGTTTATCTTTACATTTGTCAATTTAGATGGCTAACAATTTTCACATGAGGTTTATAAATTGCTAGGTATTCACAAACAGTGATATAAGTATGTATATATCATTTTTATGGATTTTCTTAGCGGACATTCATACATTTGTTCGTTCAAGCCCATTAATTAAAAAAATACGTGATTATTTATAGCAAATTTATTCTGAAATGCAGATTTTTAAATTATATTTCTACATCCTCTATATATATAAAAATAATATCCAAAATCGATGTTTGTTATCGCGTTGCGCAAAATCCACAGAATCAATCATTATGAAATTTCGCATATAGGTAGCTGAATATTTCGTTTAACAATAAAAGCTATTCAAAAAACTAAAAAGGTTAATGTGCTTTTTTTAAAATGTAAAACCAAAATGCGTTAGTTCCAGTCTTTTACCGCTTGGCGCAGCACTGATCGCGACGATAAATGAATTTGATTGGTTAATAATTTTACACGTAGTTTGTTTACATGATGAATGTTAGTTTGTTTACGAGATGCATGTTTTTAAAAGGTAAGATTATCCAATCGCCATGAAACTTTAAGAAGTTATTTACTATACTACTGGGAAGGTTCCTGGTTTATATTTGATTTGAAATAAATATTCGTTGCAATTTAATTTGCTAATTTTCTGATTTCACTTACAAGCAGCGCCTCTTTCGGTATCTGGTGAAATTACATTTATAAATTGTAAAAATGCTGAAATGTGTTCCAAGTATAGTGAATTTATTATTTAATTTGAGGATATAGTAATATAATATTTAAATGACGTTGTAAAAAACTTGGCATTTCAATATTAATATATATTTGAAGAAAATATCTTATTTAAAATTAATAAATATTTTCAAAAGAATTATGTGTTTCAAAAATATATTTAAACGCATATAACAATATTTATTTAAGTTTATAAATCTATATATAGGTGGATTGGATGTTTTCTAGAATCGTTTTAACAAATGTTCGTTAGGCAAACTTTTAATCGGGTAAAAACCCGGTACCAGCCGTGTACATTCGCTAAATACAGTTATTTACAAATGTTCGTTTGTGTCAAGATACTATTCCTTTAACTTCAAATTACCGAGTGGACCAATTAATATTGATTTTATCCAATCTATCGAGGATTTTTCAAGGGACCGGGAAAATTTTTCAAATTATCGAGAGTACAGACAAGAATTGATTCAGTAGGGATTGGATGTTTGATAGAATCGTTTTAACAAATGTTCGTTAGGAAAACATTTACTCTGATAAAAAGGAAACATCACACATAATTTGTTTATTTTTTTTTAGTCTTGCTTTTTTGATATTTTTAAATTGCCCTTGACTATTAAAAAAATGATGCAAATTTCCTATTTATTTTATATACCATTTTAAAAGTATATTCTTTTGTGAAAATAACCAATTTCCCACACTTTTCTAAAACTGACAACAATAACCTAATAAAAAATTCATCCTAGTCCGGGTATTTCAGTATTACAGATATATTATATTTTTAAAGTTGCTTAACTATCTAGAGATGTAAGTGCTGAATTAGGTGCTTTTAAAAAATGTTTAATCTGGCTGTTTTTCTTGAACAGCCGAGAGTTAAGTGGAGAAAGTGAAATTTTCAGGTTGCGAGGACCATTTTCCTTAAAATTTACACTAATCATTAGATTTTCTTTTCATTTTTTTTTATACCAAAGACCAGTTTGGTTACTTGTACTCACTGGAGGGGTTAGACCTTTCAAGAATCAGGGGCTATTGGGGCAAATTTTCTTTTTTTGGATCAAAGTGCCCAAAGCTGGATTCGATGATCCCGGGTCGTGGTTTTTAAAAATCAACAGTTTAGATCACTCCTCCAAAACAGCACTCTATTCATCAGATGTGTTTTTGAAATTGATCTTATATTTCAGATTCTTTTTGCCAGCATTTTCAATTTTGCTATTTGCCGTTTATCTCCATTGTGCTGAAATGAAATTCATTACGATAAGTTTCAAAACAGTTGGGGGCTCTATTCATTCATGAGTAAACCCCACTCGAACAATACCCAAGCGAAGCCGGGTCCAGTCAGCTAGTGTATATATATTTTTGTGAATATCTAATTAATATTTAAAGCAAAATTTGATATGGTCAAATCGGACAACTTGCGTATAGTTTTCAGAAATCCTTTTCCGGTAAGAAAAACTATTTTTGCATTTTACAATGATTATACAGTATTTTTATTATATATTTTTATTTTATATATTATGTTACTATATTATAAATGTTAATATCAAGTGTAGAAGAACAGTGGCACGAAATATTTTGTGAAGGAAACCCAAATAAAATAAAGTTTACAACTTCGTTTTTATCTTCTCGATTCATGCTATTGATCTTGTATTCTTGAATACAAGGTTTATAGAAAGACCTTCATGAATAGTTAAAGGAAATAAGCGCCTTAACGTGTTGGTATTAAATGCCTTAATGAACCATTGAATATCGTGAGATTTAAGTTTCAAACTTTGATATGGTCGCTAAGACATAATAATTTAGATACAACCTTCATTACCTTATATTTATGAAGATGAAGATATTTTGGATAAGTTCAATAAAAATTAGTTTATATTCATAGAATTACAAAAGATTATTGAGTAGCTAGATAGTTTTATCAAGAATATACAATCAAACACCGTTGCTATATAAGCAGAATAAGCATTTTGATAATTATAACGCTCTGGTAAATTAAGCTGGCGATTTGAAAGAATCACGCATATTTGGTTATTCATAAAACATTTGATTTATATTGAAATGTCTAAACCGTTGAGAAGGCCTATAACTGAATATGTCAGGATTTCTCTCATTATTTTTATCATTGTTTTGTTTGAAATAACAATATTTAGGTGTATCCTGAATAGTTAAAATTTAAAAAAACAGATGGGACACTAATACATTAGATATTTACATGAATGTAAATAAAATAGTTTTAGGTGGTAAATATTTCAAAAATTAATGTGTTTTCGAAAGATTCTTCACAAAAAAATGGCAACAAATTTAACCTCTATTATATAACGAGTTTATATTGGATGATTATTTTCTGTTTCGCGTAAAGCTGAGTTGCTCAAAGAATATGAAAGTGAGATCTTGGATAAAACAGATATCAGGTAAAATACGTAGAAAGGGAATTGCTATTAAAGACTGAAGAAAATTAATTTTCGGAAAAATATATTCTTGTAAGAGTAGGCGCTGAGTCAGGATGAATGAATTCATGATAAGAAACATCCCAATAGCATGGATACCTCAATATAATAATCCCTATTATTAATGTCATGGGGAAATCATCCAGGCTTCCTGGAATAAGCTTGTTTTCTTAAAATTTTAATTTAGATATCTAGCTTTTTCGGGCATGAAAGCCCTTCTACAAGAGTTTTTTTCAAGACGAGTCATTCGTTTTACAATCATAAGCCGCGTTATACTGTATTTTAAATTACTTTATATAAAATTTATGAACGGAAAAATATGTCCAGGGTAGCCTAGTGGACATGGCATCTGCCCGGTAAGCGGAACACTGTGGGTTCGATTCCCATCCCTGGACACTTTTATTTTTCCGTTTATCATTACTCTTCACAATTCATCCAATCATACTCCATCCTTAAAGTTAGAAATAATCGCTTTTTCTCTTTAAAATAAATTAAGATTTTTCGTTTAGGAGAAACATTCGCGGTATAATTGCAATTTTAGTTTTATACTGTAGAAAATCCGATGCAATAAATCTCCAATAAATTTTACATTGTTATGTAGAATAGTATCTGATTATAACCCGTGTCCTGTTGGTAATTTATTACATCGTATTTTCTCCTGTAGAAGGGCTTCCATGTCCGAAATCTGTGTGGAGATCTATATTAAAAATTTGCATAGAAGAAATTTATCCCTGGAAGCCCCTAATGATTTCACTTTAACATGGATAGTCCTTTCGTAAAGATTGGGTCTGTCTGGCCGGCATTCATAGTTCTTAAAATTAAAGATGATTCGGCCATTGAATCTTTTATTACCTCGACGTTTCGACAAAAATATTCTCTCCTCGTCAGGAGCAAACAAAAATTAAAATCTTTGGCAAGGTGTTCAAATTATTGTTTGCTTCTGACGAGGACAAAATATTTTTGTTGAAACGTCGAGTTAATAAAAAGATTTAATGGCCGAAGTATTTTTAAATTTAGGAACTATGAATATTTCTATTAATTAAATAATGCAACAGGTTTCTGGAGAGGAAACTCATTTTCATAAACCTATTGCATCATTTGATTTATATCCATGAGTTTTAAATTAATTGAGACGTGGATACTTCTGGTCGCATCTGGAGGCGATTGTCCACTAAGGGATTACCAGAAACTTTATCAAGGTATGAACTTCTACTAAGATGAACACGACAAACACTGGTAAGTGTCCATCAGTTTGGTGCAAGTTTTATATTTTCTCACAAAACACAAATCAAATAGTTCTTTATGACAGTAACCTACCAAGAGGTCATCTTTTCTTCTAAAAGACTGTAAATTATTTTAAGACGCTTGAAATCTCACTGATGGACATTCTTTTGACAACTTCTCTTCCAGTTTTGTTAGCATTTTGAATGGAATTTTAATATTTCTTTCCAAATAAATATTCAAAAAGATCATTAAGCTCAAAAGAGAACGGAAATGGGGCAATAATTAGGGGACGAAGAATTGTAGGAAAAAGAAGAGTTGCTTCAATTCCTAGGAGGAAATAGAAATGTGGGGGACTGAAGGGAAATGAGTTTATCTGCACTGGACTAATTGTCCTTTCTCGGCCTTTCCATTGCCATAAGGCTAATATACTTCCGCCAAGTCCTCCAGCTTTTTCATGCAAATTTCATCACTTTACATATTTTAATGTTTCCAGTTCAATTTGCTCTTGTGTTTTAGAAGCAAACCATTTGTTCGTTAAAGAATTACGTTGAAAATATAAATTTTTCGAAATCAATCAATAGTTAGTTTATATTTATACTTTAAACCTAAATTTTGTTAAATCTGTAGACCCCCTTTTAGGGATAGCCGTTTCTTAAAACTTTGATATTTAAAAATATTTAATTTTATATTATTTATTTTTATTCAAACCTTTTTTTAATATTCCTTTGGTAAAATCATCCTTGCATACTTTTTATTTTTTCATCTTCTTCATATTTTAATGTGCATACAAATTGTGATGTACATAAATCGAAAAATAGAATTCCAAAAAGGGTTTTCCTAATTCAAAAGGTTGTCAGAGTTCCCCAACCCCAGAATTTATGTAAGATGTTAAATATCAGTTGATTTTGAAATTTATCAATGTTGATCTCATATAGGTATGGTTTGCTCGATATTATAACGTTAATATGTTTGACTAGGTTAACTGTCATTTATGAAAACGAGACCCTAGTTACAAGACCCCGAATTTATGAAAGTTATAAAATTACATATTGACGGGCTTTTAAATACTTATACTTTAGAGCAGAGAAAAGGTGGATCATGGTATTTAATTAATGTTTTTCGAGACCCACTGTTAACTATCGTCATAAATAACGTTATGATTTGAATAATTTCAATTGACATATATATATATATATATATATATGTGATATGATCCTGTCGACTTTCAATGTGGCAATATAGTGATAATAATGTGGTGAGGAAAGAGAAATAATCACACGACGAGTTGGTAGAGGAATAACCCAGGCAACTAGCGAGAGAGATAGGGGGGCCAGCCACCGCTGCGCGGCCGGCCGTTCGTGTCGCACACAATCACCCAACTGTCTCCAAGGTCCCGAGGTGCCAAGTGACAAACCCCAGGAACCCCTTGGAATGTCGTGCTGTCTAAAGTGACACCCTTCAGCTGCCCATCCCTCTCTGCGTCGACTGTAGGTCCGTTTTATTATTTCAGGAAGAGTATATATTATGACATATATATATATGGTAATTTAAACCAACAACCCTATATTGTATAATTACTTATAACAAGATTGTCATGTTGTATATAGAAACACATCTATAAATAATTATGCGCTTGATTAATCTGTGTCATTGCATCACCATATGTAATGTACTTTGTACAAACTAAAGACAAATAAATAAAACTATGTAATAGATTAAGAGCTAAGTTAAAGCAAGATTGAGAAGTTCAAAAACGTCTAAATTCGAGACAACCCTAAATAGGAATTTAGCGAGTCGTTGCCATCAAGGTCAAAGGGTGCGGAATGCCGCAGACGTTTAAAGTCCAAATCCCCCCCCCTCCTCGGGAATGGTATATAAACACCTCGCTTTTTAGCCGAGCGCAGTTAGTCCACAGTTAGTACGTAGTTAGTCAGCAGTTAGTCTCTTCACCGTCGGCGCGAGCCCTTGTCGCTTATAGCCAGGACCACCTCATCGACCATGTAAAACAGTAAGAAACTCTTATCTCCATCTTGCTTAACTCGGCTCCTATCTGTTCATGGAACTTTCCTACTACAGCTGTGTCTCTTCGTTTTGTGTGTGTGGTTCCCAAGCTTTCCACTCTGCCTCGACCACGACTGCCTGTACTCTGTGAAAACTGTTAAAGGTCTTCCAAAGTGCAGAGAGGTACTGGAAAACTCTCCACGCCCTGACTGTCCCTCTCGGCTACTACAGGTTTGACCACCGGTTACCACAGCTTATAGCGAGAGTCGACAGGATCTCATCACAGATAAGTCGACAGCAACACTTTTATCGCATCTAAGTCGACAGGATTCTACAAGGCTTACCAGACCTCACACTTCATCACATATATACACTCACATCGACAGGACACAAGGAGTTGTACATTTAACATATATATCAGGATTCAGGCGATAACTCTGAGAGATATTTGTAAAATAGTGATTTTATTGAAGATCTACAAAAGATAACCAAAGTGTGAAAAAAATTACCTCAGTATCCTTTAAAAAATAAAAATAGGTGACCGGCGATGACAAACTTTCTACTTCATTATGTTTTGTTCATGAGTGTATAAATATAAATGCTTCAAAACTATATATACGCATCAAATATGTTTAGATTTTTATTCATATATACACGTACCACAGGTTATCGTTCTGACTCCCTGAGTAGACTGTAAATATTTTCGATCTGAATATCCGATAATGATCTAGTTTTAATATATTAATATATTTTATATATTAATTTAATATTTAACAATGAGGCATATATTTTACCATTTCGGTATGTTCTTATTCTATATTTTGTATGATAATGAAGTGGTTTAACAAATGCTTTCAAAACAAGAAATACGCATAATTTCGCCTTATGAATCCTAACTTGGATACAACGCTGCAAAAGCAGAAAAAGTGATATCAACACACGGGGCGATTAGGCCATTTCTAAACGTACTGCCCGCAAGTGGTTAGCAAATTTCGAATTTATTGTAACTCTGGGCAAAAAAGGTGGATTCTCAATAACAATAGGGTTAGATGAATTAGCTCATCAAAACACTCCCAAGAATCATAATTTCACAAGCAGGGATTGCTGGTAACTATTTTCTGGTTTAAGAATAGCCTAATCAATCAGAGCTTCATGAATTCCAGCAGCCCTTACAGCAAGATATTATTCGCTCTTGAAGATTCAAGAAATTGGTATTTAAGGCCGGTGTTTTTAATATATATTACTTAGCTCTTGTCTGAATATTTCAAACTTAATGTTGTGGAATATTAGCCATCACCACATTTACGTTTTGAACTCGGGGATTCGTTCAAATGCATTAAAATAATACATTTGAACGAATTCCCCTAGTACAGAACGTTAATGTGATGATTAGTAATATGCCACAATATCCGGTTTGGAAAATTCAGACAGAGGTTAACCTTTAATCTTTTTTTTTCGGGATGGTGTCGTGTCACATTCCCCTTTACTAACTTTGCCTTCTGTACTGGAATGATCAACCTAAATACACTATTTTAATGCATTTTAAAAGGTATAGATATCTCTTTGGTACATGAATATCAGTCCTTCTCAGCATTATGTTGTATCCTGATCTGAAAATCGGGGTTTATACAACCAGCTTAAACACCTTTTGGTGAATTCGACCGATTTAATAACTCATCTTGTAGAATGTGATTTAATATACACATGTAACTTATTCGCACAATTGTCAAAACGAATTTAATTGCAAAGCGTTTAATATACTAAACTATGAAAATCCATTAATTTTAAATCTATATTATATGAAGTTAAAAACTGGTACACTTAAAAATGTGAAAAATATAATAAAACAATGTACAAGATTAAAGTGGTATATTTAAGAAAAAAATATTTCTTTGAATGTAGAACTGAACGCTAATATTTTTAATACATCGAGAAAAGGATTCTGACCATTATCTTCTTATGTAAAAAATCAACGCTTAGTTATTTAATAATCCGATAAATGGCGAACGCCATCAGCAACGCTCAGCTGTTCGTTCAGATGTTTTCCTCGCCCTATAAAAGAGCTGTAGCACTCTCAGTCCTAAGTAATCCTTTCACATTCAACCATTTAATTATACGAGGTCGAAAGTTGATAAAAAAAAAAACAACGCCGTAGTTTTCCCTTCTAAATGAGGCTTTTAATTGCCATATCCAGTGTGGAGCCTTCCAATGACGCCATTTGTCCTGCCAAATGAGACCCTTTCACAAACTCCATTTTCTAATTGAAATCTCAAGTCACTTCCACAGAGAGAAAAATGAGGTCACGAGGCTTGGAAACAAACATGGACTTCGAACTGGTTTAAAAAACCAGATAAAAGGGGGCGAAAGAGCGACTTTAGAATAAAAGTACCTAACTTGTACTTTTATTTATTTATATATTTAGTTATATGATTATAAGACTTTTCAAAAAATATTTAGATATTTTTTTACCTATATTTTTTTTTTACCTATAAAATATTTCTCCTCTACTCGCTGTAGACTTTTTGAACTTGATTCACGTATCCCCACGTACATATATGATCCTTTATAGAATTTGTGTAATACAATTTCTAGGTTGTTGAGTTACAGCTTGCATGCACAATGCTGAAGAGGACGGTCTGACCGAAAGGCGTACTTTGTTAGTTCTGGCTTTTTAAAGAAAGGTATATGGTCAATTTCGAAGAAAATATGCCTGATACAGATATTGATAATTATGGTAGGTTGTTATCGACTGGCTCTCATTTTAAGTGCACCACAGGTTATATACATGTCATAATATATGCTCTTCCAGGATTAATAAAACAAACCAACAGCCAACGAGAGAGAGATAGACAACTAACTTACGACCATTTTTTGGCCACATTCCTGAGGGTTGTGTACACAGGGAAAACAGTCGTTCAGCGGATAACGTCTCGCTCGCTCTCTCTCGGCTGGCTGCCTGGATGATTGCTCTAACAACTCGTCGTGTGATTATTTCTATCCTCACCACATTTACCACTATATTCCCACATTTAAAAGTCGACAGGATAAGACCTGGCCGGGTAGTGAATCCCTCATATACTGGAGTATGAAGAAACAAGAAGCCAGGCCACGATGATCGACCAAACCCAACTCAACTGTAACCACTCCTCTTCGAGCCCTCAACCCCTTCCTCGCCAACCTTTGAACCGTGATCCCGAAGAAGTATTCACCTACGACGGAGATGGAGCTGCCACGCACCCACTAGATCTACTCAAGAACGATCGCCGTGCCAGAGCAGGACACCTCCCGCCATCATGGACAAGACTCCGCCATCTTCCTACCGTTACTGTGATGTTCCACACTGGTACGCACAGTGTCACAGACAGAACTCTCCCGAAGCTCAATGAACTTACCTGCGCCCTAAACCAACATAACTCGTAAGTGTAATTGTCTTAACTCCTACCATTCATTCTTTAAATAAGTCATTCCTTATAGATTGTCCCAATATTTCCATAATTAGCTCAATATGTGTGAATATGTAAAAATATTTATTATTTCCATTTATCTCTCCAACCCTATTAACAGTGATC
Organism: Cordylochernes scorpioides; assembly: GCA_030710605.1. Taxonomy (NCBI): domain Eukaryota; kingdom Metazoa; phylum Arthropoda; class Arachnida; order Pseudoscorpiones; family Chernetidae; genus Cordylochernes; species Cordylochernes scorpioides. Next base: position 19,716,181 of record CP092877.1, on the reverse strand, counting down.
TTATTATCCATATTATATCTAGCTATGTGAAACCCATTTAATTAGTTACCTTACCAGTAGATGTAACAATCGTCATTTTAATTAAATAATTTCCATTTTAACGTAACTCTTTAACAAAAAAAAATCATTAAAAAAAAAGGAATTCTACCTATTAACGCTTTACGATTTTTACTATTAACAATAGATTTTTCATAATCAAATTATTTATGAAAATATGCCTCCAGCACCTAAACTTTTGTATGTCTATTTGTATATGACCTCTCCTACTTGTAAGCACGGCTCACGAAAAATAATTTCTTTCCCTAAACGACTCAAAATTCTCCCTGTAAGTCAGGGGTCGAAGAATTTCAACCATCACGTGAGCCTTGGTGACTCTTATCTATCTTCCCCTGAATGCCTCTCATTCTTACAACTTTGTTAACTTTATACCAGCTCAGGACCTTTTATAGAATTATTGATTAATCAATTATCGAACTTCTATATTGTCATTTCAAAATACTAACCTTCGCCCTTCATTTATGATAATATATTTCGTAGTTCATCTCTAGCATATCCACCGACCCACACCATCTAGCCAATGGTGTGTTCGTCACAGGGTGCAGATTGACTAACTGCTAGATATTTATCAACCCCTTTTTGTTCGCACTTGAACAATCTGCATCGAGCGACACAGTTCGCCCCTTCTTATCGCGCCACACGTTCGCCATACGGACCCTGTCTTCAAATCTATGTTTGTCCATTGTCCAAACCAGCATGATATAGCCTACCTCCGATATTTCCCACGGAGGCACGTTAAACATCGTCGCTGATTCTGTCCGGTCCGTCATCATTTCGCGCAGACATGGGTCTTACTTTCAACCCACCGCGAATTCATCGACTTGCACAAGCTCCCACGACGGTTCAAACACCTCGTGTCCGAGCAGCTTGTCACTTGTAACGGACAACGCAGTCCTCGTCCCAATTTTTGGCACTGTGCGCGCATACTTTCCGCAAATTGAATATAAGTCCATCCGACTTCCTCACCTACACACGGGACTTTTCCCTCGGACTCGCTACACAAGTAACTGCATAGATAAGTTAGATTGGCCCAGGGCAAGTTTCCCCTCGCTCTGTTCGCCGAAATTCTAACATTGTATGTAGTTCGATATTTACCTCAGTCCTGAGCTCACACAATTGCCAACCTCAACCTCAATTCTCGTACTCTACACTGATAGCATAGAAAGCCCATGACAAGTTTCCCCTTGCCATGTCCGCCTGAAAAATATCTTAAAGTGTAGAGTTCCCCAGTCTTAATGATCTTCAGAATTTCATCATATGTGTGTGACTCTTCTTCTCGTTGTTCACACTCCTCCATATCACTTCCCTTATAGTACATTAGATTTTGTTGTATATAGCCTTTTATAACCTTGATATTTTCAAAGATTTCCTTAAATGTCAAACTCCCCGGTGTTGTAAAACTGCTTGTAAATAATATTTACTTGTGTACTATACAAGATTTTATTTACATAAAACTATGTCACCATTACCTTAACTAATTTTAACTGTAAAATTATTTTCTCTATTCCTGGCTTCTCCAGCTTTAAATATACTTAAACCATGTTCAGCCTTCTTCAACGGGGGCCATATGTCATAATATATGCTCTTCCAGGATTAATAAAACAAACCAACAGCCAACGAGAGAGAGATAGACAACTAACTTACGACCATTTTTTGGCCACATTCCTGAGGGTTGTGTACACAGGGAAAACAGTCGTTCAGCGGATAACGTCTCGCTCGCTCTCTCTCGGCTGGCTGCCTGGATGATTGCTCTAACAACTCGTCGTGTGATTATTTCTATCCTCACCACATTTACCACTATATTCCCACATACATATGTGAATGTTTCTTGACCTTTGCACTTACAATAATCCATAATTCTCACGGACTCACTCGCAGGTTTGAACCTGTATAAGAGTTGTGGGACATTAAAACCGAAAATAGTGATCATTACAGAATTTGAATCCTGGTTGCGGCTGTAGACGATGAGTGCTACTTCTCCCCCAACCCCCAAAATATATCATAGTAATGCAAATATTTACTACCATAAAGTGTGCTATCACCTAAGAAACTTCAAATGGTAGGATCAGGAGATGTTATCTAAGGTATTTTCACCACGATCTTTTTTCACTGTACTTATTACATCTTTTCGACCATCCCAACGTTTTTAAAATTATTTTCAGGAATATTATTGAACAATATTATATAATTCTGTATGATACAGTGTTTTTCAAAAGTATTTAATACGAATATGTTATATATCTAGTGCAATTATCAGTTGATCTTACTGGCAATACTTTTTTAAATTTAAGTCATATGGCAATTGTCAGCATTTTACAGTTGCGAGGTCTAACAGCCAGAATAAGATCGTGTGTATATTTTCTTGAATTCTAAAAGAAAACGTTGTTTGGTAGAGAAACTCAAAATTAAAATAATAATACAATTTAAATTATTTTTCTCTCTGAAAGATAATCTTCATGCAAAATTAATTTTATACTACCAACATTTTATTATTTATTCTGTGTTAATTTTAATATGATAATTGAGTTATAGCCATAGAGATATATTTCTTTTTTTTTTCAATATGGCTAACTTTCCAGTTCTAAACATACTCTAGTAATATAAGAAGATTTAGATGAGGAAAATCCTGTGCCTTGAAAACTGGCCATATATCAATAATAGTAGTGTGACGCAGTATTAACGTGGAATATTTTACTTTGAGAAATATACGAGCACATTTAAAATCATATTCAGGAGGTTTTCAAAAGGTAATGTATATTAAATTGTAGCGGATGTATGTAAGTTTTTCTTTTATAGCTATTTTTAATGTAAAGGAAATAAATAATCAAGAATGTGTGTCTCGTTAGTTTTTATTTTTAACCAACGTCTCATTTTTTTACAAAAGTCGTCATGTAAACAATGCTAAGTGATGATGATTATTGGAATAAAGTTCTATGAAAAATTAAATATGAGAATAATAATTTTGAGATGTTTACAGCACGTATCAAAATAATAAA
>CP092877.1:19600766-19713028 GCA_030710605.1 Cordylochernes scorpioides | reverse complement strand
ACTTGTCCTAGGTAGATGGTACAGGAAGAGGCCACTGTAACCGATGATATCTCACCAGGGCGTAGCACAATCTAGAAAATGGGGGGTGCGCGTGTCCCAATCACTGAAATTAAGCGGAGTTTTAATTGTCACTCGGCAACGCTGCCTGAATGGAAAGCAACATGGTAGTGGTAATGGTATTAAAGTGGGAGCTAATGGGTGTTGTGGCAATGGCTGGCATGTACTCTACTGGGGCTTACACATATATTTTATCACATCACTCTTTATCTCCAGTTTGTGGTGCGCTATATAATCATAATATCGCCCATTGTATAAATACTAATTTAAGGAGAGACTCTGTAACAGCGAAATTACAAATAAAAAAAACAAGTACAAGAGAGGAGGCTCCTATACAAAAACGAAGAATCGTTCATCAAGCAATTACGAGGACTTCCTTAAACCCTAACCCAAAAGTCAAAGAATTCCCTATAACAGAATCTTGGTTAACGCGAGAATTGAGCGGAATTCATTATCAAGCTCATTCCCGAAGAGTCTATCCCTGAAAAAAACTCCTTTATCTTAAAATGAAAAATAAACATTGATCATCAATTTTCTCTCACGTAGCAATTTCGAATTCTTAATAAGAGAAAGTTATCGCTATAACTATCTGAAATGGATTATAATAATAAAATATTTTGTTTATATTTCTTTTTAAAACAAGAGGTTTTTCAAAATTATAATAACCTTTCGCGTATCGAAATTCTATACATACGAAGAGATAAAAAAATAAATTTATATGAATTTTCATATTGATTCAAAAAAGTGATATTTATTGTTTCGAAGAAATAGTTTATTTTATTTAATCCACATGTTAATATGAAATATATACTTAATACAATACAATGATAATAATAATTCGTGTACAATAATTATTTTCTTTCAATATTATTTAATTGTAATTGACTGTTTATCTTGTGTTATACATATCGACGTCAATAATGAACCTTTTTTTTACCTATAGAAATAATTCACAATTCATTTCTTTCATAAAAGATAATGTGAATTTCATATTAGGTAGATATTTCCCATAAAATATTTAATAGTGATTCATAGAAAATACATTATTGATCCCGCGGATAAACTAAACAAACTTGCTCTTATATACGACTGTCCGAAATTTACAGAAGTGAGACATCGATTTTTCTCTTATGTAATTTATTTTACTCTCTAACATCAGCCACTTTGTCTATATAATTCTTAGGGTTTTGTCTGCTCGTAGCCTCAAGTTTTCGTTTTATACGAAAACTGATTCTAACTGGGACATGAACTCCGTCCATGTCAGGATTATCTCCTCATTGTTCTCAAACGATTTGAGAACAGTGCCGGTCAAGTAAACGTTGGCGAGACAAAGGGTTTCATCCCATTGGTTGTACTTCGCCACACGTTCGTACTCTTTCAACCAGTTACGGGGATCTTCAATACCCTCACCAAAGAGCATCGAGGAGTTTCTAGGAAGATGTTGTGCAAATAATAAACCCACCTGAGTTGTTGCTTCTTTCTTGATGTTCATGGTTGTTTCTTCTTGCTCAACCGAATCAATTTCCCGTTGTTTTTTTTTTTCTGAATGGGTATCGATCCAGCTTCTCCACCAGTTGTAGCGTAGAAATCAAGTCTTTGTATATCTGAAGGTGTGAAAGTATTTATTGATGACGTCCAGGCGACTAGTCGACAATTATTACAAATCAACCAAAACTATCTACAGCTAGAGAATATCGAGCAAGCAAGCTAGGTAACTAAATGTGATTATTTTACTAATATTAATTAATAAAAAATATGTTTCACATATTTCATTGAATAATTAAATTAAATTTAATTAATAAAATATTTCTTCGCCATACTATATATAACTCTGTATTTTTAAAATCATCATAAATGTTTCTTAGTTTGCTTCTCAATGTTCTATAACTGTAGATAGTTTTGGCTGATAATTATCAATTAATCGCGGTGACGTCATCAATAAATACTTTCACATTTCAAGATATTCCAAAACTTGATTTCTTCGCTACAATATACATATGAGCCATATATTCGCATAATTTGGAATAATATTAGGAATTTGTATATTCACATTGATTATGGTTCCAAATATGGTACCAGCTTGACGATGATCAACTGTTCTAAATCCATCTATTCCAACGCTACAAAGTCAACTTGGTTTTATCCAGTTATAAAAAATTTAATCATCTAAATAAAGTCGAAAACACACACAAACCTTGCCGAGAAACATATTAAAAAGCTATGAATGCTTATTTATTGTTTTCTTTACTAGGAGCTTTCGGTTTTGCCTTTTCTTAACCTCTGGTTAAAGAAAATGGAGGGGGAAAAGGTGTGGGGGGGGTTTAACAATTAGATGATAAGTTGTTAAAAACGAAGGCAAAATTGTAAATACTCTATTTACTTATAAATAGAACCAAAATATTATGTTTTCAAAAGACCTGGTAATTAGTCATTTATGCAATATTTATCAACATAGCATATATATTGCACATATATTCAGTGTTATTTGAAGATATATCCGCTAATGGCTCATATTATATATTATATATGAGAAAACAACAGAAAAAAATAAAAAAATAAAAATTCAGGTGTTGATATAAAAAAAAAAGAAGCATATCCTAACCAAAAGCACATGTGCTTTTTAGATGGCAGAGCGACCTCTAGTGGAGCAAAAATAAACTAAACGTTTATTTAACTTGCTCCGTGATATTTTGTAAACCCAATTTTTGATAAATCAAGAAAAGCTATCCTCGAACGCGTTTCGCGCTGTTGGCGCTCGTCAGCGTGGAGCAGGCTGTACCATTGAGACTAAAACTATTTTTGGTTCCAGAGGCTTCTTGAAAAAACAAGAAATGGGTATTTAGGGCCAAACTTTCTTAAATACGCTTAACACATGTGAAAACAATAGAAAAAAAATAAATAAAAATGTCTGGTGCAGGTTTTTTGTTCGCTCCTGACGAGGCCAAAATAATTTTGTCGAAACGTCGAGATAATAAAAATGTTTACTGGCCGAAGTATCCTTAATATGAAAAAATATGAATGCCGGTCAGGCAGCCTCATCTTCACGATTCTCACAATGAGAGTTTCATTTTATTTTAAAATGCTAGCTTTCAAGCGATAATCGCTCTTCAACAGACTTAATTAAAAAAACATCAACTATATCTTACAAGAAATATTTACAAATACATACCCGCGCAGCGCGAATATTAAAAAATATATATATAAGGTATTTTTAAAACAGAATTTTCATTAAAACTGCCTGTGACATTTATGTTAAAAAAGAGCAATTTAGAATTATTCTTAACGAAGTTTTAAACTGTTATTCATTTAATTATGATAATTAATTCTCTATTTTATTGTTTTTAAATTTACTTTCTTTGTTGTACATTATTGCGTCTGCAAGTCATTTCTTTTGTTCACCATGAATAAATAGTATCCATTATCTCTTTATTTCCATATTTTATTTTAACTAATAGGATTTAAACTTTTATTTGAGCTTTATTTTAACGAACAAAAGACTTTAAGAAACCCAAAGATTCTAAATATGATCGAATTCTGAATTATTTCGTAAAGAAAAGAGTTTCAATGGCCTTTGCTCTTGCACGAGTTCAACCTTTTCGGTAGGTGAAAGTAATTGAAACATGCTCTGCCAACCTTCCAATACCAAAGATTCCAGACAGCCACTCTCCTAGGTATCACCAACATATGTCTAGCATTCCTAGAAAATCTCCCAAGAAAGAAATCTGCCTGGCGACACCTCATTAATTGGACTTCCATTGGCATTGTATATAAATCCAAGAAGACTTAGGTCAGAAGGACATCCCGGGTAGTTGGCGACTTCTGTACGCTCCAGGAACCTGGGTTACTTAAATAAATAAACGTGCTCTGATACCTTTTAAGTGCAAAAATAGATTTGCTTTTTGCATGTGGTACCTACTGATATTAAAGTATACCAACTAAACATAAATATTTTCACGTAGAAAATCAGGAAAGAACAAACTTCAGGATGACACAGCAATATATTTAAGGCACGAACACAAATCAACATTTATAAACTACAAGTTGAGCAATCAGGGAAGTTTCCAGAGTAACAAAATAATAATAATATGTGAATATCAAAAAATTAATAATCTGTACATAAAATTTAATAAATATTTTGCTACAATATCATATCTTAATACTATATGTGCATTTTAGGTCAATGAAAATAATTTAGGTAATCCAAAGAAACATCGATTTTCTCCATTAACGCATTTTAGTATCTTCATGAATTAAACTTTATAATGCCACCAATCGATTCAATTTTCCCTCATAATGCTTTATTCTCGAATATATTGTCAAAAGTACTTTTTTTTAAAACACACCTTTACTGAATTATATAAATATTTAGATAAGAGGGGAGCTTAGTTAATCAGTAGTGACCCCTCTCAGTGGTTTCGCCATATTAATCACCAACTCTAAGTAGTAAACAAAGCTATACATTATAACGTGGGTGGACCTTCGAACGAAGGGGGGCAAAGACTCCATCGAACAACTCTACTTACCCCGATTGGTTCCTGATAAATTTCTCGCTTTCATTTTAAAACACTTACCTAAATAGAACACCGAAGAGTAGTGGGGGATGTTCTTTTTATTGATCTTACCTTTAAAAAATACATAGGCCTCTCTACCCCTCTTTAAAAATGGATGAATTATTCTTTAAATAGACTTCGGGACACAATACAGATATTGAAATGCCTCAAGTAAAGAATAGAGATTTTGGTTTTAGGTTCAGAATCAACTATTATAAAATATTTAGTTTTTACATACAATAATCCTCTTTCTTGATTAATCTAACTTCCGGTAAGCGATCACATTCACGAAAGAAGGAAATAAACGTATTTTCATGTGAGCGGTCTCTCATTAAAGTTTCTTCTATGTCTATTAATGCGCGAAAAAACCTAACAACATGTACGAGTGTAATTTTACTTAAATATTATTCCCATATTAATTCATGTAGGGAAAAACCTAAGGAATTAGTATCTTTTAGCATGTATATCGGGATTCATACAATAACTCTGAAAAATATTTGATACATAGTGACTTTTATTGTAGACACACGCGATAACTAAGTGTCATAAAAATTGCCTTTCCCCCCTAGAAAAAAAACCCCGGTGACATCAGAGACTTTCCACTTCCTTAAGGTTTATTATAAGTGTAGTTCATCCTTCCCTTGCATCTTCATCTTCAAATATCTCTTTCTCGATTTTTTGCAAAACCTCTGGGGCCAGCTTCTTTTGATCGTCGAGTATAGCTTCACGCTGACACGGCCGACAGTCTGAAAGAACTACGTTGTTGGCTTTTATTTATCTGTCAATAAAGGGTGTATGAGCTAATATTTTATAATATTACGATTATGTAGACTTATAAGAAATTTATCTTGAATTGGTTATAATAGATGATAAAATAAGGAGAAAAACGTTTCTTTAATGAACGGATTCGTGACAAGCTTTTATTTATCTGTCAATAAAGGGTGTATGAGCTAATATTTTATAATATTACGATTATGTAGACTTATAAGAAATTTATCTTGAATTGGTTATAATAGATGATAAAATAAGGAGAAAAACGTTTCTTTAATGAACGGATTCGTGACAAGCTTTTATTTATCTGTCAATAAAGGGTGTATGAGCTAATATTTTATAATATTACGATTATGTAGACTTATAAGAAATTTATCTTGAATTGGTTATAATAGATGATAAAATAAGGAGAAAAACGTTTCTTTAATGAACGGATTCGTGACAAGCTTTTATTTATCTGTCAATAAAGGGTGTATGAGCTAATATTTTATAATATTACGATTATGTAGACTTATAAGAAATTTATCTTGAATTGGTTATAATAGATGATAAAATAAGGAGAAAATAAGGAGAAGTTCTGTCTACTCACATTTCATCGTACCTGTTGAAGGGCTTGACAGCCCGAAAGCTTGTCACGAATCCGTTCATAAAAGTATTTTATATAGTTCTGTCTACTCACATTTCATTGTACCTGTTGAAGGGCTTGACAGCCCGAAAGCTTGTCACTATATAAAAGACTTTTATATAGTTCTGTCTACTCACATTTCATTGTACCTGTTGACGGGCTTGACAGCCCGAAAGCTTGTCACGAATCCGTTCATTAAAGAAACGTTTTTCTCCTTATTTTATCATCTATTATAATATTACGATTAGTTTATATTTATTCTGACACATGGCGCAAGCCATCATATGTGGATAAGCCACAACACCATATTTGGTATATACAGTAAAAGCCAACCTAAAAACACGGCATTGGGTTGTAACCCTATTCAGTACAAGCGTCTACAGAGATTCATACAATTTAGGGATTTATTGAATAAAATAATAAAATTATGACGAAGAGAACCTTCAATAAGACCTGTCTGATGAACGATTGACCACCTACACCGTCTTACAAATTAAAATAGACTTGAGCTGCGAATATTGTCCATAATTATATCATTCTATGTGAAATCATTGGTATCTAAGCAGTTTGTAAGTTTAGCTTTCCCATGATAAAGACTCTTGCTTTTCTGATAACCCAAGGCATTTCTTCCCACTCTCTTGGATGACAGCTTCTTCGTGTAAATTCTTGCATTCACATTATGGTATTTCTCTTTGTTTATCTTCTCATCACTATCCTGTCTCACTTAGGAGTCCCACCCAGTGGTTTTACTACAGCCCACGGCATAGCTCGATGTCTGTTTGGACTAATATAACATTTTCGCTGTATATTCAATGTAATTCCCCTGAAATGACAGCAGGTCACTAAAACGTCGGAGTTAAATGAATTATTGGTTGATGTGGTTATATTATTTCCGTAAAATAAGAAAATAACACTTAAATTTATTTTTTTAAATGAGCCATTAATTTTTTTTTGTGTGATTAGGTGACATTCTTCATCATAATAAGCCTTATTTCTATACTATAATCATTAATATTGTATTACTCTATGATCAATATATATATTCCATATTTGTAGGAATGGGTATGTCTAGAAAGATATTATATGATGACCCCACGCAGTATAATTCAGAACACAACTTCAATATTCACAAGAGAGAAAAAAAGATTGAATTTCCAAGAAGCAAACAAGATTATATATGTGGAGAAATCCAATAAACCAGTAGCCGGCCATTTCCCGGAGGTTCTCGAAGGCACTCAAATCTTAATCGATGCCCCTGCTTCCTGTTTTAAACTCGGAATCAATTGGCACCTTTGGAGAGACAATTATCCCGCGGATTACAGTCATTACGACATCAGCTCATGAGGCCAATCTCGCGGCAAATTGCACCTTGCCCAGCCAGCGGGATAATGGACCTACCGCTTGCCTGGCACCTGTCGTTTGCTGTTCCGTTATTGACAGTATTCTAATGCTATTTACCCAATACACTCTCTGTACACATCTAAGATATTCCTCTTTCAATAAGGATATCATCGCTAAAAATAGATCAAATCGAAATAAATCGGAATTTTAGAGCGATTAATACCTTCATAAAGTATTGGACTGAAGAAATGTAGTGCCCACAATTATCGTTATTCCATTAAATAAAGTCTATCCACGTATTACCTATTTAAATAATATAGAAACATCTAGCTTCAACCTTATTCCAGGAGAAATGGTTCGAGGCGCAGAACTATAAAATGGAAATTGTTATATGCAAGGAGTTTTTTGATACGGTAACAAGTAGCGCAATAAACGTTATAGTTATCATATAAGCATTATAACGCAAGCGCTCTAATATTTAATGACATATAAAAGCTTTATTCACGAAATCAAAAGTAAAAACGACATACCTGATAGCCGCATGAGCATTTTTGATGCCAGAGCGCTACCTAGTGGAATAAAACGCGTGCGTATTGGATTTTATTGAATATTAAGAATATAGGTTAGTAAAATATTATGAAATAACCTATATCAGAGTTTAGTTCGTTTCTATTCTACTGGATGGCGCTTTGCCATCTGAAAATGCTCACGCGAGCAGTCGGGTTATTATTCTATATACAGTTACGAGCGTCATTCTTCATCAGTCATCTCTGTCACCGTTTGCTTTTTTTTTTTTGGAATGGCGCCCTCCTATTGGTCGGCTACGATCACGCGACCTTTGCCCCCCCCCCACTCGCTTTTTCGTTTTGTAACCATTGTGTTGGAGCGGGTCGCTCCTTAAATAAATGCATATATTAGTTAATAACCAAATGGAATCCTCTCTTTCTTTTTCCCAGTAAGAGACGCCTACGGAAGCCAACAGTACATAGACAGATAAAGCACATAGGCTATAGTTATTAACTAACATATGCATTTATTTAAGGCGCCAATTTATAATTGTAACAAATAGTATTTGAATCAAAACATTCAATCGGGTAAAACACGGGCGTTGCCCGGGTCATTCGGCTAGTTTTTTAATATCGCGAACTGACCATCATTCGATTTTACTTACTTAAAAAATAGAAAAAAAAGGTCAGTTGTTGATATTTGAAAAAAGAAATATCCTTACCGCGCTCTGTTACCTAAAAGTACTAATGTGAGCGCGGTCAGGATATGCATTTTTTGTTTATGTATGTATATATATATATATATATTAGTTAAGATAATTGTAAATATAATGGATTTTTGAAAAATTATTTTGCTAAGTGCAGTCGTTTGGTAAAAAAAAAATTGAAAATTCATCTATTATTAAGTTTATTTTTAAATCTTGAGTAGAATACATAATAGAATACTTCATAGTTAATAAAGAATTTGTTAAGTTAATTCTATATTATATATATATATATACTAGACGAATGGCCCGGGCAACGCCCGGGGTTTACCCGAGTGCGATTATATTTTAAAAACGTTGTCTTGGGTGGTCGCTATAGACAGGGTGGTCTGTATAGACAGGTGTATGTATCACACAGCCGATAACAGGGTTGTCTAGGGTGGCCGCTATAGACAGGGTGGTCTGTATAGACAGGTGTATGTATCACACTGCTGATAACAGGGTTGCCTGAAGTGACCGCTATAGACAGGGTGGTCTGTATAGACAGGTGATTGTAACACACTGATGATAACAGGGTTGCCTAAAGTGACCGCTATAGACAGGGTGGTCTGTATAGACAGGTGGATTTATCACACAGCTGATAACAGGGTTGTCTAGAGTGGCCGCTATAGACAGGTGTATGTATCACACAGCCGATAACAGGGTTGTCTAGGGTGGCCGCTATAGACAGGGTGGTCTGTATAGACAGGTGTATGTATCACACTGCTGATAACAGGGTTGTCTAGAGTGGTCGCTATAGACAGGGTGGTCTGTATAGACAGGTGTATGTATCACACTGCTGATAACAGGGTTGCCTAAAGTGACCGCTATAGACAGGGTGGCCTGTATAGACAGGTGAATGTAACACACTGATGATAACAGGGTGGTCTGTATAGACAGGTGGATGTATCACACAGCTGATAACAGGGTTGTCTAGAGTGGTCGCTATAGACAGGGTGGTCTGTATAGACAGGTGGATGTAACACACTGCTGATAACAGGGTTGTCTAGAGTGGCCGCTATAGACAGGTGTATGTATCACACAGCCGATAACAGGGTTGTCTAGGGTTGCCGCTATAGACAGGGTGGTCTGTATAGACAGGTGTATGTATCACACTGCTGATAACAGGGTTGCCTGAAGTGACCGCTATAGACAGGGTGGTCTGTATAGACAGGTGATTGTAACACACTGATGATAACAGGGTTGCCTAGAGTGACCGCTATAGACAGGGTGGTCTGTATAGACAGGTGGATGTATCACACAGCTGATAACAGGGTTGTCTAGAGTGGCCGCTATAGACAGGGTGGTCTGTAAAGACAGGTGGATGTATCGCACAGCTGATAACAGGGTTGTCTAGAATGGCCGCTATATACAGGGTGGTCTGTATAGACAGGTGGATGTATCACACAGCTGATAACAGGGGTGTCTAGAGTGGCCGCTATAGACAGGGTGACCTGTATAGACAGGTGGATGTAACACACTGCTGATAACAGGGTTGTCTAGAATGGCCGCTATAGACAGGTGGATGTAACACACTGCTGATAACAGGGTTGTCAAGAATGGCCGCTATAGACAGGTGGATGTAACACACTGCTGATAACAGGGTTGTCTAGAGGGGGGCAGGGAGGACACGTGTTCGCCGGCAGCCAATGGGCGCGCATTCTATCCGTGAGCTTCAGACATACAGACAGAATAAGGCAATTATATAAGTAGATATTGGGAAATGTTTTCTATCACAGAGCGAATTAATTATATCTCCTATCGACCTCTTTATTAGATTCCGAATGAAGCCAATAAATCGGCCTGTGATTATGAATTTAAACTGTTAAGTAACAACAAAGATTTTTAAATGTATTCAATTTTATAAAATATGTTTGTCTATATATATATAAGATATGCAAAGTTTTAAGTGTACGTGATGAGATTAATAAAATTTGAAAATTCGATATTTTGAAAGGATGTCATTTAATAGCGCTTTACAATTAAATAGGATAGATAAATCTTTCTATATTTGTTTTATATTCCCGTAGTATATATCATTGAAAGACGAAAACAAGTGGGTTTATAATATTCTATCAAATTCAAACTATACACTACAGCTACACATAAAACTGACTTTTCTTCCGAAATGGAAATACGACATCTGATATTATATAAATTCCCTGTTTATTTCAGCGAGTATCTTTCCATCATAAACAGCTATTTGGATATCAATAAAAAGCGCAAGCTGTCATTCAAACAATTTCCTGAAAAAAATATAGCATCTAAATTTTTCTCAGCGAGCGCTCTCTATTTCAATTAAGTGAATAACTAAATCAACCAGTAATATATGGCTCTAGTGAAACATCATTTATTCTTTAATGTTGTGTAAACTCGGGGGCTATTGCTTCTCGGGGGGAGGAAGACAGAGTAAGGGTGGAGACAGCCCGTTGGAGATTATAGAGGGCCTCTAATTAGGCTAGGTGATGTAAAATAATTAAAATGGAAGCAGACGCGTTAAACTGGTGCCTGGGCCGGTTTTATTGGCGGTGTAATTGGTTTAGGTTATTAATCCAAGAGGGCCTGAGGCCCTAACGCTTCATTTACATCCAAATGGGTGCCCGCACCTTGTTACGAGTGGCTTGGGAACTTAATCTAATTATTAAAACTTCCAGAGAACTACCCGCCACCCTAATAGAGCTGCAAAATGCTCTTTACCCATAAAATGATTAGGTTCAATTGGTGTTTGTAAACCTTGTTCCTTTTTTCCATATTTAGATTGGTTCTAATTTACACTCTTGCGTTGAGGCTCAATTAGCTTGCTTTTGTTCCAGTGGGAGAACGGTTTGAGCCAATTATATTTGTGATTTTAAGTCCGGTTATGTGCTTGGGAATTCGATAGCGATTTGGATGGTATAATTAAGAATAAAATTATGACAACTTGATTCCATTGAGGATAATTTTAAAATGCCGATTAGTTTGTATTTTGTTTTATCTCTCGCCCCGTGATGGTAAATTGATAGGAATTATTAGAAAGTAAATGGCGTTATGGGAGAAAGTCAATATATGCGTACAATTTATTTATCTATATTATATACTAGCCGAATGACCCGGGGCAACGCCCGGGTTTTACCCGATTAAATGTTTTTATTCAAATACTATTCGTTACAATTATAAATTGGCACCGTGGATGTCACTTTTGTGAAACGTCCCGCTCCAAACTTTGTGTGTTTTTAAAATATAAAAATAAATATGTAAATTTTCACAACGATATTTGAAAATTATATTATTTTGATTTTCAAATACTATTCGTTACAATTATAAATTGGCGCCGTGGATGTTACTCTTGTGAAACGTCCCGCTCCAAACTTTGTGTCTGAGAAGCGATATTTTTATAGAAAGATGATCTGGCTTTTGTTTTCTGCTCGAATGAATGTTTTTCTGTTAGAATTTTGTTCCTGCGTACAAAATAATGAACTGGTTTCACCCGTGGTCTCTGCTTTTAGGAATTTTTGCCGATATAATTTTGTATCTGATAATCAAACATGATACAGCAATATCGTCATCATCATTTTCTGATTAAAAATATATAGTTTTAATAATTGATTTATATATTTTTAAAATAACCTATCGTCTTCCCCGTATTCTTTTACCTATGTATGAAAATTTTGGTTTGAATTAATGAACTACTGCGAATTTGTATACCGGACATACAAACATTTATTTTTATATATATAGATATTAGCAAATTTTGTTATGTTCTCTTGTTATTATATGATTATAATTTTAAAAATTGAATTAAAAAAAAATATGATTAAGAAAGAATTTTGGATATATAATTTTTAAGGAGATATTCCATTGGTAACTTTAAAGTTAATAGGAAGATGACTAGGTATAAGTTTTACTCTCAATGTACTAAGTGTCATTCTCAACCTGCAACCCAAAACCACATCGTTGACTGTTCCCAGTAGACACCATCTCTAGCTCTAAAAGCTTGATACCCTGTTATGATTGTTGAGTGGAGTAAATATGTATTAATGAAAAATTCTTATTGTAAATATGTTAAATAGTTATTGGAAATTTAAGCTATTATATAGCGTGTGCATGTTTATTTCAAAATAGAACAATTCACATTTCTGCCCTTACTTTTATTTTTAAAGAAACAGGCCGCTATAAATAGTTTAAATTTACAATAACAGATTTCGAGGTAAGGGCATGATGTTTATATTATGCTAAGTAGTATTTGCATATATATATATATATACGCTGTATCAGCGATCATAGTTAGAACAGATAAGAATAGTGTAAGCTATAAAATATAAAAGAATATAATATTAAATGCTGTTGAAGTTGCTCCTACCTTCCCCCAATCTCAATATTTCTAAATTATAAATATCTAACTTATGCCTTTGGATGAGTTTCAAATAACTCATAAGATAGTGATGAAAACATAATGGCAGAGGGAGAGAGAATTATCCTTTAAGGTATTGGCTCATAATACTATATTACAGAATCGTCACTAATAGAGATGCTACTAAAACAATATCCAACATATAATCTGTAAGACTATCAATAAATTTTAATATTTTAGAATAAATGATAAAATTATATAACCCTTTCTCCTACTTAATAATGGCGTGTGTGGGGAAACAGCGTTTAAATAATCTAATTTGATACATACTTTGCATTTGATTTTCTAAATCCTGAAAACCTTATTCCATTATTCGAACTTTTTTCAAATATTAGAGCGATCTGTGTGTATATATATAAACCAACTTCTATATTTGTATATAATTTCCTGGCATTTACGGATCTAATTGATTAATTTTTCATAAACCTTTGTGGCTTATTGCTGCGACTATTTAGAAATAAAAGTAAAGAAAGATCCAAAAATTAACAAAAACCCTTTGAGGCCACGTGCAAACCGTGGAAGATTTACCAATCAAGAGAATACCAACCGGTATCTGTCATCTTCCTTTTGTTGATAACATGGTAAGATAACTCTCCCTGCTTTTGCTACTTTCTTGTTCCTGGTGATGCACGAAGGTAAATAAAATGAATCAAACATAGACCCCTAGCATGCTTCATTTTGTGGCCATCCTGCATTCTAGGGAAACAGACGCGCGGTGCCATCTTAATGTTTGGTGTCAGAAGTGGTTTATCTGTTCGTGAAGACGTAAAGCCGACAGATGACTTCATCCAGCAAAGAAACCACCCCGACCTCTGGGGGACTAACATCGATGAACTTGTGTTAGTCAACAACGATATCGACGGTATGGATCAGGAAGACAAAAGGAGAGCAGGACGAGCTATAATCCCTATGTGAGCTTAAGTGTAGAAATCGCAATATAGAAGCTCTGAACTATACAGAAATGGCATAAACTGCTCCAGTGCTCAAGAATGTTAGCAAGAATAAAATCAAGGTCATCCGACAACATCGCAAGCATTGCACAATGGCCGCCATCATGTGGAGAAATACTGCCCTATGATAAACCGGTTACATAACATCAAGGCATGTCGATGGATTCAGCTTATATTTAAAGTGGAAAGAGACACGAAGCGGAATCCCATTCTGAAAACAAGGTCGACCCTTGACTCACCGTTGTGCTTTAGGACGACTGAAAAGCTCTATTTAGTCGGAGACATCTAGGAGTTTAAAGGTCACTAAATGACTTGAGAAAAGGTTTGCCGTGTTCGGGACGAACAGGCTAAGAGGAGGGCAGTGTTGCAGCGACCTAATAGTCAATCAAGATTCAAAGAAGCGACAGAAACCGTTTGAGGCCACGTGCGAACCGGGATAAAATTGATAATTAGAGAGAAGCCCACTGGCGTTAGTCATCCTCCCCTGTGGTAGGATTAATTCTCCCTGCGTGTTACTTGCTTAGTCCCTATAATGCACGAAGGTAAATAAAAGAGTCGAGAGAGAACAGATAATTCTATGTGCTTTATTTTGTGACCATCCTGCACGCCCGGTATACCGCTGTCGTTAGAGTATATTCAATTTCAGGTAATCCTACCATCTCTCTCAGGCTTACTTTCTAGGTCCTATGTGTCGGGTTAATGTCACAATATGTTATCTGGTTTGATTGTTTATGAAGTTTGATAAGAGCATCAGAGTCTTTTATTACTTCATATCCGATAATTTGTAAATTTATTATCTTATACAAGGTGCGTTCATTAATTTCCAGGATTGGTTAAAAATGAAATAAATAAAAAAGCTAAATAATTTTTTTTATACAGAGTTAAATATTGGACATTCGACCACACCTGACTGAAAGCACGAGTCTCGTGGCGCACGCGCCGATCTAAAAATAGAACAAAACAACTTCCTTGTAAGGTTCGCATTTCTAATTTTAAAATGGCCATTTTCGAAGAGCAGAGAATCTGCATTAAGTTTTGTGAGTTTGTAAGTGTTAAGTGCTACTGAGACGTATGAATTGATTAAAGAAGCTTTTGGTGATGCAGCTTTATCCCGTTCAAGAACTTTTGAATGGCTTTCACGCTTCCTAAAAGGTCGGGAAAAGGCAAACGATGATCAGCATACTGGGCGTCCAAGATCATTACGTTGCGAGGAAAACAAGCTCAAAATAAAGGAATTAATTAATTAATTAATTAGGGATTTCTATTAAAGACTTATCTTCAGAGACTGGACTATCTGTAGGACTATGCTGGACTATGCATGTCATCAAATAGTAACAAAAGCTTTGGACATGATCCGGACGTCTTCAAAATTTGTTCCTCGGATTCTAACAGAGGAACAAAAGGAGGTTAGAATGGATGTCTGCAAAAGCATGGTTGAAATGACTCGGACCGATCCAGAATGGATGCAAAAAATCATTACCGGGGATGAGACATGGGTGTATCAGTATGGCCCAGAAACCAAACGTCAATCCAGCCAATGGATTGAAAGAGGGGAACCGAAACTCAAAAAGGCAAGATTTACAAAATCCAAAGTCAAGACATTGCTTGTTACATTTTTTTTTATATTAATGGTTTGGTTCACCATGAATTTACTCCTTTCGGACGTACAATTAATCAAGAGGTTTATTTGGGGATAATGAGGCGCTTAAGGGAGGCAGTGCGCCTTAAAAGACCTGGAAGATTGCAAAACAATGACTGGATACTTCACGTCGATAATGCGCGGCCGCACACAGCCCATGTTGTTTTGCAGTTCTTGGCCAAGCATTCAACCAAACAGATCCCTCATCCACCCTATTCCTCTGACTTAGCCCCCAATGACTTCTTCCTCTATCCTAAATTGAAAATGAAGTTGAAAGGAAGGAAATTTGACAACGTTGATATGATACAAGCTGAATCGAAGGCAACCTTGAGGAACCTCTCAAAAAGTGATTTTATCTCCTGCT
Source organism: Cordylochernes scorpioides (assembly GCA_030710605.1). Classification (NCBI taxonomy): domain Eukaryota; kingdom Metazoa; phylum Arthropoda; class Arachnida; order Pseudoscorpiones; family Chernetidae; genus Cordylochernes; species Cordylochernes scorpioides. The sequence goes on along the minus strand of CP092877.1, from coordinate 19,697,092 downwards.
TCGACAATTGGAAAAAAAGATGGAACAGGTGTATTGAGGCAGGAGAGGCATATTTTGAAAAATATTAAATTAGTTATTTTATTTGTTTTATTTTTTCAAAGATACAGAGCAGTCCTGGAAATTAATGAACGCACCTTGTATTTCACGAAGTATTCTTTGAAATATAAAGGAACCAGGTGATAATGGAATATAAACGATTTAAAAACGAAATGTCTAAAAATGATTAAATGATATTGCGCCTTTCTAACAGTACCTTGGCAATTTTCCTTTCAAATACCACGCCCTGAATATTGCCATTAATGGAATATGTGTTAGAATGAATGGATGGGGGCAGACTTATTGCATGTCCTGAAAGGAATGTTCGGAAATCATTATTTTATCTTTAAAAAACGGAAAGGTATTAAACTGTTCATTGTGTGCATAGCGCTCTATATTGGTTATGTTATTTAGTTTTATTATATAATATTATGAAATGAAACAAGTATATATATATATATATGTGTGTGTGTAATATTGTTGCAAATGTGCCGACGTATGGATGAACTGGCAGTCGTGTACGTGAGGCGAGTGTTGATGATCTTCCCACACGCGGACATCAAGAAGCAGAGGCAGGGCTAGATGTTAGCACATAGAGGGATCGGGGACAGCCCACGGGACAGAGGTAGAGGCCATGACACAAACTTGGATACTTATCCCCGAGACATAGAGGGAGAGAGTGTGTGAGACAGACAGGCTGAAGCGAACTCCCGAGAAACACCCACCTAGAACATCTGCCGACCCCCTGCCAAAACTTGTCCTGTTTACAGGGAGGTCGTCAATAAGAATGTCCCTCGGGACCGGCCCCACATGAGCGTTGGCATTTTCCGCCCCTCTGTCTCTGCCAACAGCTGACCGCTCTCTCTTTGGATCTTTATTTTGGCGTCACCAATTTTAGTTTATATACAAAAAGGGGTTTAAAATACAAATAGTTCATATACAAAACATCGGGTGGTAGTAAATAGAAAGTGTCATTATTATACAGTTCAAAATATACGATATATATAAAGGATTTACAATCTCGGTAAATTAAACGTTTACAAATAAAATATTCACATTGAACACATAAATACAATATATAAATGATGTATCATATTTGTGAAGCTCAATATTATTAACCTTTATTGAGAGATAGAGACAATTAACGCAATCTTATTAGCATCATGTCAATACAGATAAAAGTGCCTAGTCCGCACTATCCAATTAATGATAATGAGTCATTTACAAAGATAAAGAGAGAGAGCTGGAAAAATTCCTTATTTATTGTTCAATATATTTTTAACCATTACATTGTGTGCAACATAACAGATCTAGTAGAAGGCAATATTTGGAAAAAATTAATTCGGAGATATATATACTACTAGTAATAATCTATATTAATAAAATGCAAATTTCATAAGTGGTGTTCGCTAAAAACTTTCGTTACAATGCATCAATTTCGACCAAATTTTCAACATTTATGTAAAACGAGATGGAGCAGGTTTTGCTTAACATCAAAATATTTTTCCTAACTTTAACATGCGTAACTTCGCTGTTATCGATTAAATACAAAAAAAATCAACAGACTTAATTTTATTTATATATAAATACAAAAAAAAATCAGCAATTCATTCAACTCAATCTAAAAAATATTCAAAACAAGCAATTTTAAGATAACACCATATGTAAAACAGTCGGCCAAGAAAACAACAACGATATTACATCTTTCTCACATATTCACACACAATCTTGTGATTAATAATTAAAACTAATCTTTAACATTGTTTATTATACTTCATAATATATAATATTCGTTAGGCAAACTTTCACTCGGATAAAACCCGGGCGAAGCCGGGTACACATCCGCTAGTAATATATAAAATAAAAGAAATACACCACTGGAGATAACGAGGCAGAGAGATGTAAAGCGAGAGGGAGGAAGCCATACTTCAGTGTCCAGTAGAGTGATGCCGGCGACACAATATTAATGTCGGACATGTGTTGTTGTGTGGACCGCCGCGATATTAATGGTGCGCGGATATCGATCGGGGTGTGGCCTCCGCATTCTTCTTCCTTCCCTGCCCTTTTTTACTTTGCCCAGTCAATGGCCTTTTACAGGATACTCTACTTTCCAAGTGTTTCTTTATATGATAGCACATGCTGAATCCCTGTCTCCTACATTGCCAATAGACATCTACCTGGCTAGAAACTCTGAATCCTAAGCCATTGTAGTAATACATTCAATGACCTCATATTTGACAGTTCATGCTGAATTCTTTGCTCTTTCTTGTTTCTAGTCAATGACCTTCTTCAGGTCAAACAACAAAATTCTTGAATTTGAGGTATAAGAAACATTATATTCTTGTCATATATTCTTTCATTTTTAAACAATATTCTCAAATGTTCTCCCTCACTGAAGAATTAGTAGTAAAAGTATCCAAAGCTCTCATAAGCACTTGAATCAGAAAAAATGTTGGGAACATATGCATTTGTCAATTTTTGTCTTTCCCAAGTTGCGAGGGACAATGCCGAACACTATGGAAGATTTCTCTCTTGAATTCCTTCTCTTGATAACTCTTATCTTCTAAGAAATCCTCCTTCTTCCAATAGTATGAGAGGCGTTCTGTAAAAAATATCTAGAGGCATATTTTTTGCTCAAGTATATATTTAATTAAAATGTAAAATTAAAATGCTAACATTTTCAGTACTAAATGGATACTTCAGGTCTTCTTCACGATGGCACAAATATATGCTGAGTTCTCTCCTTATATTATTCCTTTTTCCTCTTGGTTCTGCCTATTTGATGGCCATCTTGTATTTGAAAGTATTTTGAAAAGTTGAAGAGTTATTATGCTCTCATTCCTTACTACTTCCCTTGTATAAATGCACAGTCATTTTGTTCTGTTCGTTTTATTTTCTGGTTCTGCCTATTCAATGACCTTCAATATTATAGCGTTGTAACTATGATAAATTATTTATCTCTTGGTCCGGCCCAGTCAGACTTCAACAAGATGCGTGGTTATAGGAAAATGTTCAATTCTTTTCGCCCATGCCTCTTTTTACTTTTTATTCTGTTCAGTCAACAGTTCTTTACATGGTAGCGTTATGATGAAGTTTTTCTCACTACCATCCACACCGGTGGTTTCTTACTCTTTTTTTACCAGAAACACAATTTAATGAATCATTTGGTAAATAATATTTAATATGTTCTGATCGTGGGGAACTAAAACATGCTGCTTGCACCATTTGTAGGAATTAAAATAATCTAATCGTTGATTTTTAATTATTCCAGAGTATTGGCCATTAAAAAACCCCAGGAATGGCCGACCACGTACGACTTCCAGGTTTTTATCCCTTGTCTAGATTTATAAATAAAAAGGGTATGTCGCCAATTTTCTTGAATAACAAATCAATGAATGACAATATTACAATGGATAGCACAAACCATCATTAACTTTCATATGCAAGATTAGATACTTTTTTACTCAATGTATTACCTGACACCAGTACCGTTTTACCGGCGCACTCTTCTAACACATTTTTGTTGTCACCAAATGTTTTGACAGAAAAACAACATGTTTATCAAACTAGTAGTAGTTAAAAAAGAAAGAAAATTATATTTTCTGAATGAATTTTCTGAAATTTTTTTTTTTAATGTAAATTTTCATTTTTTAATAACTTGCTATACTGAAAACATAATATCAAATCAATATTAATTTACCTGAAGAGTTAGTTTAATCAGTATGGGATAAGGTTCATAAATTCAAAAAGAAAAAAGGGTATCTCCTAATCGGGCAAGTGAAAGTTGCTCGCGCAACCATAAAGATGTGCATACTGGTAAAAAAAAAAAAGGGCATCTCTTCATCGGGCAGGTGAATAAAACAATTTTTATTATTTCAGTAAGGTCTATAGAGATAATATTTTATATCATAACATAAGAAACATTTCCAAAATAATAATTAAAATATCAATTAATACATAAAGTTATAAAAAAAGGAATCCTCTGTAAATATGATGATATGAACCTAAAATATGTTTTGGTAATTATACACAAAGGAAAAATTAGGGGAGATAGAAGAGCAGTAAGGTAAAGTTATAATATGTAAACAACAAGGATTAAGATATTTGATGTCTTGCTTAAAAACTTATTTTGTGATTTATTTGTTAGTTGTAAACGTATAGGCTAGAAGCCTCTATATTCGGAGGCATTTACCATGATCGGGCGGCCCCCTGACCTGCAGGGCTGGGTCTTCGGGCATGGCCTAGACGATGACGCCCTGGCAATCCTGGTGTCTTCCAAGACGCGCATCTATAGGTACTTCCTCGGCGTGGAACTGAGGAGTGTACAAGAAGACCCCTTCCTTGTCTGGAGGAGGACTCTCTCAAGGTTAGGAAGCCTTCCTTGCTGAAGACATTTGTACACAACTGTATATATATTCTCCTACACTTTATATGCCCTTTTACTATTTTATTTTTCCACCTTTGTAAAATTTGATAAAAAAAATAATTAAAATTGTTTGAATTGTCAATATCCGTAGTAAATTCAAATTATCTCACACTGTATAACCGCAAACTATATATAAAACATCATAATAAAATATTTGTTGAGCGGTCTAGAGATCAATGAAGGAAACCGCTGAGAAGGTACACTACTGATGAATCATTCAAAGTCCCATCGTTGGAGTATAAGGTCTGTATAAATAATTGTCATTATATAAGCAGCAGTTAAAAATCTGCATCAATTTACGGGAAAATATTCCGCTAATATTGTGTCGATTATGATATTCAATAAACAATAATTGTTGGAATAAATACTAAGAGAGCGAGAGAATGTTTCTATTGAAATTTAATATCCCCTGTCGACTAGAAATGTGATGTGAAGTCCGGTAGCCTCTTGTAGAATCCTGTCGACTAAATATGTGATGAGGTATCCAGTCGACTTAAACTATGGTGTGAGTCCCTGTCAACTCTCGCTATACTGTGTTGACCGAGAGGGACAGTCAGGATGGGGAGTTTTCCAGTACCTCTCTGCACCTTGGAAGACCTTTAATTGTACTCACAAAGTACAGGCAGTCGTGGTCGAGGCAGAGTGGAAAGCTTAGGAATGTCCATACACAAAAAACGAAGACACAGTTGCCCTAAGAAAGTTACTTGAACAGATAAAAGTTGAGCTAGGAGCGAAAGATGGAGATAGATGAGCTCTTACTGACTACATGGTCGATGAGGTGGACCTGGGGTACAACCGACGAGGGCTTGCGCTGATGGTGAACTAACTGTCAAGTGATTGTATTTATAGGTTAAGACAGGAGGCCTTATGCGACAGGGGCGTGGATCGTCTGGTGAAATTTTAAACTGGCGCCGTGGCAGTTTCCATTTTTAGACCTTGTTGGGACCTTGTTTAGACCTGCATGGGAATGTCCTGTATTGATTTATAAAATTTTATTAATTTGAAAAAAAAAAAATAAAACAAAGAAAATTGCCTTTGAATTTTATTACTTCAAATGGTGTTGTGAAAATAGTAAATATTATATATTAAAAGATATAATAGATGATTTAAGGGCTTAAAATGGGATTTTGCCTGTGAATGAAATACAAAATAATGTATTTAATATGTGTTTGAAGAACCTGAAGACATCAATTTCCTATTGAATTATGTGTGAATACGGACCATATACATTTATTCAACTTATTTATGCAATAAGATTTGGACAATAATGGAGTTTATAAGGTTTATATAGAATAATTCTATATATTATATTTTATCCCCTCAAATATATATTGCTCCTATTATGTCTTTCTCGTAAGGATATTTCATAATTTAGTTTAAGAATAAATAAATATAGTGATGAACGATAAAAAAAAACATAAGATATGGAGATGAAAGAGATGTTTCAAGAATAAAGAAACTACAAGACTTCAAGTAAAAGAAGAAATCGTTGAAAAAATCAACGAGAAATATAAATATTTTTATATTATTTCAAGCTCTAGATTTAGAAAATATGCTCATTTACTTCGATGCCATAATTGATAATCATCGACGAACCTATACAATGATATGAATATATGAATGATAATGAACAAAGAGATCGCATAAGAAATAACGATGTTTAAATCAATTTCTTAATATGAACAATTTTAATTGGGAATAATTTCGAGTTTTGGACAAAATGATTGAAAAATATTGTTAAACTATATTAAAGAAAATGGTTTAAATATAGAAACTATGAAAATCTGCCTGTCCATCAGAGAAAAATACGACCAGGTAGGTTTTTGATTTGAAATGCATACACTGAAACCTGAAACATTCAAATCATAAAATATCAAATAGTAATTTTGCCGTTTTCTTAAAATGAAAGTAGGACTATCTTAAGCTTATCATGTCTCAAATGGCAGGTTGAGGTATCTGGGCCTCTCGACTCATCTACTTGAGATACCGCTAAAGACAGGTCTTACTTTCTGTATTTATGGGGTTTTAGGCTTCTAAGTCGTTAAACCAAAGGAAGTTCACAAATATAATCTCAGATACCCATCTATTAGGATATAAATGCCATATACGACGAGAAAATTGATGCAGAAGAACTACATTTTAAAGTTTTATCCATTACCTAAAACCTAATTCAAGAATATAATCCCTTGTCTCAAAATCAGGATGAAAATATCAAGCTTTCGGGGATAAGTTATCAATTAGTGCCCGAAATTTAGAAACTTATTAAATAAACTAGACGAATGAACCGGGCAACGCCCGGGTTTACCCAATTAAATGTTTTATTCAAACACTATTCGTTACAATTATAAATTGGCGCCGTGGATGTCACTCTTGTGAAACGTCCCGCTCCAAACTTTACAGTCAGATTAGTTACGATATAAATCTTCAAATCGAGCGAGCGTCTATAAATATTTCGATTTAGATCAAGTATTCTAATTAGTAAGCGAACTATTATTAATAAAATTTTGAAAATATTTCGATTTTAAACGTATTTATAACCTTTATAGAGGGCGCTGTTCGTGAGCTAAGTAGAATAATTTGAATATATAGTTTTAATATTTAATTTATGAACGGAAAAATATGTTCAGGGTAGCCTAGTGGTCATGGCATCTGCCCGGTAAGCGGAAGGTCGTGGGTTCGATTCCCATCCCTTGACACTTTTTTTTATTTTATCTATTCTGACCAAAATCTATCCGTGAACTTCACATAGACAGAATAAGGCAATTATATAAGTAGATTAATAATAATAATAATTATCATTATAGATCATGATAATGATCATAATGATGATGCGCGCGTTGATGACCAAAATCTATCCGTGAACTTCACACAGTGAACTTCACACAGACAGAATAAGGCAATTATATAAGTAGATGGTTTTAAAAATAAATTGCCTCATTCCATGGAATCCTGGTATTTCCACCTTGATATTAAAACCTAATTAAAAATCGTGAACCATGTTATAAATCGGAAATATATTTGTAAACATACTTCTGCATTTTATCCCTAACCATTGAATTTCAGTAATCAATAGTTTCGTTATCAAATATAGATGAAACATATATGAACCAATCAAATGTCAGGCCATATTCAGTGAGAATCTCATAACAGCTATTAACCGGGGAGAGGGGAGATTCCTGCTTTATAGAGAGTCCCTTTAAACAAAAAAAAATCAATGAACTACAAAATTATTCTTTATTTTTATAAATGCATCCAATAAGGTTGGAAGTTTAGTTCTGGAAGTAATGAAAATATTGAGAACCTCAATTCCATTATCCCCAGTTTTCAAAGTCTATTTTAAAAAATTCCCTTTCTCTGTTGAAATATTTAATTTTAATAGACATACCTAAGTCACTCCAAATATTTTATATCTATAATGTTAATAATTGCGCCGAAAATATTTCACAATACACCTATCCCCCGATTTACACGGTACTTGTTTTACACGTTTTCGCTTTTACACGGTTTTCCAAATAAGTTTTTTTTATCGCACTATATTAAATGCGATATTCTACTCTATACTACCTATGTTGAAAATAATATTGGGAGGCTCTGATTCATTAGGGGGCGAACACCTATTAAGATTTGACAGTTTAATATACACATATCCCTCGATTTACACGTTTTTCTCAGGAACGTATCTACCGTGTAAATCGGGGGATAGGTGTATTTTTCAAATCTCTCCGTTGTGAAGCTTTCTTCTCGCGCGAACACTTTCCCGTGCAAATTCTGCAAAGCTAAACATTTATTTTATTTCAGACCACTTTCTAACAGTTGAACATAGAGTTGACAAAAGGCTTTCTCGAAAATATCTGATATTAATAGAGATAATATTGCGGGGCATAACAATCTCCAAATTGAAAACTATTCAGAGAAGAAATTCCCATCATTGATATATATCAGCATTTTATAATATTTAATTAAAATATTTATATTTGAAAAAAAATTGAATATAAAAGAGCTGTTCATGATGAAATTGTGAAAAACGTTTAAAAATACTAAAAATATTTTCCCACAAGGAGTTTCTTTTTACTTTAAAATGCTAGCTTTCAAATGATAATCGCTTTTCAACGGGCTCAATAAAAAACATCGACTATGGATATGCCTTTATTAATTTTAATATAGATATACATTTTAATGAATAAAGGTTGAGCTGAAAATAAATCATTTTTCAATATATTGGTAATTAGAACAAAAACTATTTTCATATATTTTGCACACTACACACTATAGATCTAATAACTTCTAAGTAGAGGGAGATGTAGGCTTCACATATAGAAAAATTAAACGAAGAGATAGTTCGAGGTAATGCCTTGGACCATTATACAATTTCCAGGGACAAAGAAGCTGGGCTTCTAGTTATTTTTGACAAACAAAGCAGATCTCTTAGGATTTCTGCAGCGGCCCTAATCCGGATAGCTTTACGGTCGGCTGGCCTTCCCAATTTGTGGGCAGGGACCTCGGGGCGGATCTCGCCTGGATTCCTTCGTTCTCTACACCTTCAACATAGAGGTAACGCTAGAAGGCATATGAGAAATTATACTATATAGCAATAGAAAACATTTAACCTTTTGCAAATAAAAAATATTCATTAAAAGTACAAAATATTGAGGCAATGAGTTATTTGTAAGGTTTTTTTTTTTTGGCCGAGTAAATGTGTAAATATATGAAACAATTTATCTTCTTATAGACTTTCACTTTTACTACTTTAGATGGCAGAAATGTTCGAAATTTCGGCCAAATAGAAACCTTAAAAGAAACTCTTCGCATCACAATTTTGTACCTTTAATAATTAACTGCTCCGAGCGATTATCCAAAACACTATACACCTATCCCCCGATTTACACGGTACTTGTCTTACACGTTTTCGCTTTTACACGGTTTTCCAAATAAGTTTTTTTTTGTTTTGTTTTTATCGCACTATACTAAATGCTACTGTTTTTATTTTATTTAACAGTTGGGAGAGACACGCCATATCCACAATTTGGATAATTGCGTGTATATTTTAAATTATATACAATTAATACAATTGAACATTGGAAATCATTAAAATTAAACGTTCGATGTCAAATTTTACACATAGCAATTATAAGTAGTAGCTTGAAATATGTACAGTCAACACTTTCGCCTCAAAATATACATCCTGCAGAATCTATTAAACTTGATGTATTAGTCTTTATTGCAAGCAGCTTGTTTTGTATTAGTCAGGTAAAGCTGGTTTTCTTCCCTTAGATCAGAAGTTAATCTAATGATTGAACACATGCGCTGTGTACACATCTCACGAGGAATCCCGAGCTTATGTGCCGATTACATATTTCAACCTGTCAATGCATTTTATTTTTATTTCTGTGTACACCTATCCTCCGATTTACACGTTTTTCTCAGGAACGTATCTACCGTGTAAATCGGGGGATAGGTGTATTTATCCTTACAATCCAACGATAAAAAAAGTCAACAATACTTATATTTTATTAATGGTATTTTTGTCGAGAGGTTGTAGTAAGAAACCTATAAATACGTGTTCAATTTCGTGAGAATATTTATAAGGGAAACAATATTTATCAATATTACATATCGGAGGTTGTAAATGTAATGCATATCATTATATATATATATAAATCAATGTTTGTATGTTTGTTTGTTTGTATGTCCGATATACAAATTCCGCAGTAGTTCACTAATTCAAACCAAAATTTCCATACATAGGTAAAGAAATACGGGGAAGACGATAGGCTATTTTAAAAAATATATAAATCAATTATTAAAACTATATATTCAAATTATTCTACTTAGCTCACGAACAGCGCCCTCTATCAAATATTAGATTAAATTATGCAGATGCAAACAAATAGATAATGCTAATAACAAACAATTATTTAAAAAATCTTATCTAAATATATATCACTCGGGTAGATATGCACACGGGTCAATCCCGGGGCGAAGCCCGGGTCACCCTTCTAGTATTTACATAATAATGAGATAAATTGTTAAATGATTTTATCGATTTTACAAATACCTTCGTTTTATTCGAAGACGTAATATACCAACAATGATCAGTGAATTTCTTCTATACAGTCATCAAGAAATAATTTATATCTCCATAAAAATAAATAGGAAGCATATATAAGCCTTGATTTATTATTTGCGTACAATGTGTTCTTATTACTTATTTATAAAATGTGTTTGATCGAATATATCTCTGTATTAATTGATGGTCTTACATAATGATAACATCTACAGGTTTGATCCAAACATCAAGTTTGGAGGTTTAGGTACAATCAAGGATATGGTGCGGCGCTATTCAAGATATAGATTCAGAATGATTATAAAAAGGTAAAAAGATTATTTTGAAATCCCATCTACAAATATAGATGAAATGTAAATATATGAAATATATATGTAGATTTAGTATCGAAATTGCTGCTAACTTTAACCTCGGTGATAAATATATAACTATAAATTAAATATATTAAAGTGTCATCTATAGGATGAATTTCGCACATTTTATAAAAAATTGTGGCTCTTATTATGTAAATTATCATAAAAAGCTACACCTCTGTAGATTATAATGCTAAAACAATAGTAGATGACTTGGATCCTGAGTGGTGAACTCTTCGGCGTTCAGATAATGTAATTTGTCGCAGTATGTTTTACAGAGAGAGTATGTTTATAATTAAATTGATAAGAAACATAATAGAAACAATAATAGATATAATATTAATTCGATATGCTTAATTTTAATTTCAAATATTAATTTACTTTAACAGATTAGTAATTATATTCAGAGAGCATGATTACTTTTCATATATCTTTGAAAATGTGATTTGAGAAAATGGAATAAAGTGAATATTTTTTAGGTAATTGCTTTAGTGTTCATTTTTTACTTTATACAATGGTTGATAGACAGTCAACATGAGTGAAGAGAGAATTAAGTAGCTGAACCTGAAAAACCGCAACCCGGTATAACAATAGCGCACATCCTAATTTATTTAAATTTTGCTTATAAGAGCTTCAAAATAATATCCATGAAACAATTCTTCTCAATGCATTTACCTGTTATTATATTCATATGATCATGCAGACTTTAAATTTTTACCCTAGATTCTATAAATATCTCTATTTCATCCAATGATATTTGAATAATATTGCTTAAAAAGCAATAATACAAAGGAAGAGCGGTCTGGAGAATTTGGTGAAACCGCTGATGAGCCAAGCCCACTCATAATATTTTACATCAATGCACAAAATTATACAGTTTCGATTATTTATAAAATACAAAACATGTGTTATAGTAAAAATATTAGACTTCTGGTAATAAATGTATTTTAAAAGAACTGAAAGAATCTTATCAGGGGGTATAGAGGATTCTTTTAATAATTTTAAAAGAACTTATCCCCAGAATCCTGATATTTTTACTTTGATATTGAAACAAGGGTCATTTTATGTACAAGAAACATGTGTAACAACATTTGAATGTAATTCTACTGTCCTATAAGCTTATGCCCATAGTTTACTTGTAAACCATTTCTAAGATTCCATCCTTCAGTGTAGCATATAAAAGCAGAATGATCCAATACAGTATTAGAGCTCTGAGAAGCGGTCTGGTGGATTAAATTGGCGAAACCGCTGGGAGGGTTCACCACTGATGAGCCAGGCCCTCCCAATATATTTTTTCATCGCAGTAAGGACAGTAGAAGTTCGTTTTATGTATAAAAGAAACATTCGCGCTTTTAAATCCTTTTATTTTATAAGAAACATGTGTGTGTTGAAATGACAGCTATAAAAATTATGAACATTTTTTAAACTCTCTACATTTCTTCTGAAATATATATATTAAAATTCATTTCTACAGCCCTTATTCTGCAGTGAATCAATACTGAAAGAGGGAGGTATGGCTCATCAGTAGGGAACCCTCCCAGTAGTGTCGCCATTTTAATCTCCAGAAGGCTTCATCACTGTATCGGACTAAATTCCTTATATACCCTGCACTTAATATTGAATACAGTAAATGGGTGTTTTGAACGAACTATGGACAAATGCATCTAGGACTGTAGAAATGTATTTATTAATTAAAGATATAATGCATCGAGAAATTGCCTTCCGCGAAATCACAAATAAGCCTGTTAGGCAATATTTAAAATATCGTCGTTAAAACTTAGCATCAATTTATCTCTGAATTAGACACATATTTATTTTGATGCTACATTTATTCTATGATATTGTTGGCGCGCTGCTGGAGCCTTTAATTTACATGTCCCATTTTTAACTTACTTGTTTTGTCTACATCTTTTCTTATGGATTCAATTGTAACTTTTAACATCTTATTTATTTTTAATAACTTTCATGTATAATTATTTTCACATAATTTTGTTTTCTATAATTATTTTAAATACTTTTATTTCGTCCAATTTGCATACTTTTGTTTTTAGATTATTAAACACAATAATCTTTAGTTAGAAAGTGTTTTGCCTCCAAACTTTTGGTTAGTGAATAAACGTTAAAAAGACTTAACGAATGTTTCTTCCCAATACATCAGGTCACCAGCGCAACAATATATATATTTGAAATTTATTTCTACAGAAATACATTACCCATTAATGAATAAATATTGTATAAAAATGAGGTCTCACCAGTGGAAAGTACACCACTGAAGAGTCACACACCCTCCCTCTTTCAATACATTTTCATTGGGAAAAGGGCTGTAAAATAAATTGTAATTGTATTTATATTTTAGAAGAAATGTAGCGTTAAAAATGTTTTAAAGCGATGGTTGGCGCAATCTCAATGATCATATTTTAAAGACAGCTATTTCAGTTGGAATGTGATAACAAAGGTACATCAAGCTTAAGACAGAGATGGCTGGCGTCGCATTGTGTTTGGGATGTAATAAGTATAGTGGGCCACAAAGTTCGATCGCGAATAAAATGATTTATATATATGATTAAAAATGATAAAGTAATGAAATCAGGGTGATGAACTAAATTTCCTTAACTGAACGTTGCTGATGACTTGAATCTAATGACTGTGAATAAGATAAACGTTGTTTTTTTCTTTATTCCCGAATATTGGACGAAATATTTTCTTGAAGAAAAGTCGGCTATATATACGTTTCTGGCTGTTGACTCTTGTTATCATAACGGAGGCTCAATAAACCATATTTATAGAGGATTTATGTTAGCCTATTTAAACCTAACTTGGCTATGTGATATATATGTCAGCAAATTACTACATTTCCAACCATGACAACAGGATATCCCACTATATAACCACCAAATAACACCCCCGCCTAGCGCCATGTAACAAGTGTCATCTGTCAGGGGACCAAAGAGCCACGTGCCGCGACTGCCAAATGCCGGAAACAAAGATCAATATACAAATCTCGCAGTGTCACCAGGTCCTAATTTGTCCCGACACGGAATTCGGACTGCTCTGATTTATGTTTTAGGCGACAACGCCTCGAAATGCATGGACTCTTGGCATGCGATGCTAGTGCCATTTGTCCGACGCTGTTCTCCTGCTGCTGATGTCAAAAGTACATTGTCCTTCACCGGCAATCTCGATGACTTAGATCAGTATTGGCATCCATCTAATGATCACCGAACCTATCTAGGCAAATTGATACCTTATGCTTTTGAATTACGGTCAAAACCTTTAGGCATTTCTATTTTAAAACAAAGTACATTCAAACTTCATTCATGCATTTTTTTACTTCATTATTTTTTTATCTTTAGAAGCAAAGTCAAAATTCTCTCCTGATATATACTATTTTAGTTTTTTTTTTTCATTTTGAGGTATACTCAGACTATCTTTAATCGCTTCACCTTTTAAAACACAAATATTGATATTGTCTTAAAAGTAAAGTTAAGCAAGATGTTCGAAATTTATGCTAGGATGTCATCTGAAGAGGAATCTACTAAGGAAATACTTCGATCCAGATGATGATCCTAAGAAAATGACCAAAAAGGCGCGAGTTTACAAGAGCCTTCGAGCCATCATATTTTAGAAATGTTAGACGTGGGCCTTATTTATATTAATATTTATTATTTAATATACATTACCTTTTGAAAACCTCCTGAATTTGATTTTAAATTTTTAAAATGTGCTCGTATATTTCTCAAAGTAAAATATTCCACGTTAATCTGCGTCACACTAATATTATTGATATATGGCCAGCTTTTCAAGGCACAGGATTTTCCTCACCTAAATCTTCTTATATTACTAGAATATGTTTAGGACTGGATAGTTAGTCATATTGAAAAAAAAAGAAATATATCGCTATGGCTATAACTCAATTATCATATTAAAATTAACACAGAATAAATACTAAAATGTTGGTAGTATTAAATTAATTTTACATGAAGATTACCTATCAGATAGAAAAATAATTTAAATTTTATTTTAATTTTGAGTTTCTTTCTACCAAACAACATTTTCTTTTAGAATTCAAGAAAATATTCATACGATCTCATTCTGGCTGTTAGTCCTCTCAACTGTAAAATGTTGACAATTGCCATATGACTCCTATTTAAAAAAAGTCTTGCCAGTAAGATCAACTGATAATTGCACTAGATATATGATATATTCGCATTAAATACTTTTGAAAAACACTGTACCATACATAATTATATAATATTGTTCAATAATATTCCTGAAAATAATTTTAAAAACGTTGGTAGGGTCGAAAAGATGTAATAAGTACAGTGAAAAAAGATCGTGGTGAAAATACATTAGATAACATCTCCTGATCCTACCATTTGAAGTTTCTTAGGTGATAGCACACTTTATGGTAGTAAATATTTGCATTACTATGATATATTTTGGGGGAGAAGTAGCACTCATCGTCGACAGCCGCAACCAGGGTTCAAATCCTGTAATGATCACTATTTTCGGTTTTAATGTCCCACAACTCTTATACAGGTTCAAACCTGCGAGTGAGTCCGTGAGAATTATGGAATATTGTAAGTGCAAAGGTCAAGATACATTCACATATGTAGATAACCTGTGGTGCACTTAAAGTGAGAGCCAGTCGATAACAACCTACCATAATTATCAATATCTGTATCAGGCATATTTTCTTCGAAATTGACCATATACCTTTCTTTAAAAATCCAGAACTAACAAAGTACGCCTTTCGGTCAGACCGTCCTCTTCAGCATTGTGCATGTAAGCTGTAACTCAACAACCTAGCAATTGTATTACACAAATTCTATAAAGGATCATATATGTACGTGGGGATACGTGAATTAAGTTCCAAAAGTCTACAACGAGTAGAGAAGAGATATTTTATAGATAATAAATATATAAATGATTTTTGAAGTCTTATAATCATATAACTTAATATATAAATAAATAAAAGTACAAGTTAGGTACTTTTATTCTAAAGTCGCTCTTTCGCCCCCTTTTATCTGGTTTTTTAAACCAGTTCGAATTCCATGTTTGTTTCCAAGCCTCGTGACCTCATTTTTCTCTCTGTGGAAGTGACTTGAGATTTCAATTAGAAAATGGAGTTTGTGAAAGGGTCTCATTTGGCAGGACAAATGGCGTCATTGGAAGGCTCCACACTGGATATGGCAATTAAAAGCCTCATTTAGAAGGGAAAACTACGGCGTTGTTTTTTTTCATCAACTTTCGACCTCGTATAATTAAATGGTTGAATGTGAAAGGATTACTTAGGACTGAGAGTGCTACAGATCTTTTATAGGGCGAGGAAAAACATCTGAACGAACAGCTGAGCGTTGCTGATGGCGTTCGCCATTTATCGGAATATTAAATAACTAAGCGTTGATTTTTTACATAAGAAGATAATGGTCAGAATCCTTTTCTCGATGTATTAAAATAATTAGCGTTCAGTTCTACATTCAAAGAAATATTTTTTTCTTAAATATACCACTTTAATCTTGTACATTGTTTTATTATATTTTCACTTTTTTTTTATGTGTACCAGTTTTTAACTTGATATAATATAGATTTAAAATTAATGGATTTTCATAGTTTAGTATATTAAACGCTTTGCAATTAAATTCGTTTTGACAATTGTGCGAATAGTTACTTGTGTGTATTATATCACATTCTACAAGATGAGTTATTAAATCGGTCGAATTCACCAAAAGGTGTTTAAGCTGGTTGTGTAAAGCCCGATTTTCAGATCAGGATACAACATAATGCTGAGAAGGACTGATATTCATGTACCAAAGAGATATCTATACCTTTTAAAATGCATTAAAATAGTGTATTTAGGTTCATCATTCCAGTACAGAAGGCAAAGTTAGTAATGGGGAATGTGACACACGACACCATCCTGAAAACACAGACTACAGGTTAACCTCTGTCTGAATTTTCCAAACCTGATATTGTGGCATATTACTAACCACCACATTAACGTTCTGTACTAGGGGGATTCGTTCAAATGTATTATTTTAATGCATTTTAACGAATCCCCGAGTTCAAAACGTAAATGTGGTGATGGCTAATATTCCACAACATTAAGTTTGAAAAATTCAGACAGAAGCTAAGTAATATATATTGAAAACAAAAACACCGGCCTTAAGTACCAATTTCTTGAATCTTCAAGAGCGAACAATATATTGCTGTAAGGGCTGCTGTAATTCATGAAGCTCTGATTAGGCTATTCTTAAACCAGAAAATAGTTGCCAGCAATCCCTGCTTGTGAAATTTTGATTCTTGGGAAAGTTTTGAAGAGCTAATTCATTTAACCCTATTTTTATTTAGAATCCACCTTTTGCCCAGAGTTACAATACATTAGAAATTTGCTAACCACTTGCGGGTAGTACGTTTAGAAATGGCCTCATCGCCCCCTGTGTTGATATCACCTTTTCTGCTTTTGCAGCGTTGTATCCAAGTTAGGATTCAAAAGGCGAAATTATGCATATTTCTTGTTTTGAAAGCATTTGTTAAACCACTTCATTATCATACAAAATATAGAAGAACATACCGATATGGCAAAATATATGCCTCATTATTAAATATTAAATTAATATATAAAAATATTAATATATTAAAACTAGATCATTATCGGATATTCAGATCGAAAATATTTACACTGTCTACTCAGGAGAGTCAGAAGGATAACCTGTGGCATGTGTATATATGAATAAAAATCTAAACATATTTGATGCGTATATATAGTTTTGAAGCATATACAGGGTGATCCAAAAGTCCCGCACAACTTTAAAAATTAATAACTCCGCGAATATTTGCGCTAGAGCAATGCGGTAAACACCATTGTGTTCAGGATGCAATGGGATTTTTTATGGCAAATAATAAAAAATTCGAAATTGATTTTAGTTACAACTTTATTCACTAGATGGCGCTCTACCAGAATCAGCTATTCAGCGGCCAAATTGTTTGATAAATTGAAAATTATAACTGAACGACACGTATTTTTCCTTCTTGAATACCAGGAAAGAACCCAAATAATATCAAATGATAAATAAATAAAACACCATTTCGCCAAAAGTTAGAAGAAATGGTTAACGTTTTTTAAATACAATCTGAGATATGTAAAATAGGTATATGCAAATTAAAACAAGTAACAAAAAATATTTATATTTTAGGTGGAGTTTTGTGAAATAGATTGAATGTTTGAAAATAACTACTGATATCAATACACGATTTTTGAAATGTTAATATAGTACCAAAAATTATGATGGCACTACTAATAGGATTTCGTGCTATAAGGAATGTATAGTTTCTTGACTAATTGGCGACACTTGACTATTTAACTGGATATTTGTCATGATCCATAGATGAAATATAGAGGGGAGTGACAAAATATGTTTGTCGTACTTTCCAAATATCCTATGGGTTTGTCAAATGTTATCATTGTTTATTATACTGTACATAATTTTGAAAATGTATCCCCTAAAAAAATCATTTTTAAATCGACCTTTTGCGTTGAAAAACGTGGTAGCAAAATCATTTTGTATTATTTATTTTTTGCGCAAAATTTCTAAAGTTGGGGGGGGGGGGGGGGGGATACAGAGAATATTCCTTATGCTATTTCTTCTAATGAGCGAAAAGCGATAAACTAAACATAAGGGGTAAAATTGTGTGTACCAGTGTTATTCGAGAAGTTATAACACTTTGACCTGCACGACATAATATAAGATGTGGGAAAATGACAAAAAAAATTACTGTTCACAGAAAAAAAAAAAGAGTCAAGATGTGAGGACAGCATTTATTATTCCCATAACCCAAAACAAAGATCTGCAAAATATAACACATGAGGTAACTGCATTCTCTCTTGTATTAGGTCACAATCCTTGCTCAATGTGGCGCCCTTCATTCTCAAACACCGCCTGCAGTCGATAGATGAGAGAATGGTCACAATTAAATAGTTGAAATTTATAAAACGTGCCATCTGATAGAAGCCTTCAACATGGCCAATGTGGTAGGCCGGCATCGATAAAAACGCGACTTAATGTACCCCCATAACCGAAATTGTAAGGCGTCAAGTCTGGTGATATTGGAGGCCACTGGTATATAAAGTGGCGACTTATCAACGAATTTCACCGAACGTATCCTTCAGCAATTGTTTGGCACCGCGGGAGATATGATGAGGTCCTCCATCTTGCATAAATGTTATTTCGCTTAGTGGTTCTCTGTCCTGCAATATGGGAATAACCTTTTCTCTCAAAAGTTGAACATAACGTTCACCAGTTACAAAAACGGTTTTAAAAGTTCTTCCAGTGATTAAAAAAAAAAATTGGCCCAAAAATAAAAGAAGAAGTGAACCCACACAAAACTGTAACTCTGTGCTGATGAAGTGGTATTTCTGTAAAAATCCTAGGGTTTTCTGTTGCCAAAATGAGGCAGTTTTGAATGTTAAATTCTCCCTTTAGATAAAAGTGAGCATCATCTGTTCCTAGAACATTTGACAGCCAGTTTTCATCAATATCAATTTGCCGGAAAACCCATGCAGCGAATTCTTGACGCTTCTCAAAATCGCTGACTTTCAACTCGTGAAAACTTTGAATTTTGTTAAGGTATTTTTATAGAAAAATTCTAAATGTGTGTTCTCTCCAAACTGTTCCATACGAAATCCCCGTTTGTCGAGAAACTTGTCTAGCACTTACTTCTCCATACGTGGATAACGTTTCAATAACTTCAGCATTCTGCAAAACCGTAACAGCCACTGACTTGCATGTCGATGGTCTTCCACTCCGAGGTTTTGTTTCCAGAGATCCAGTTTCCTCAAAACTTTTAATCAATCGCTTTAGAGAGTAGCCACTCATTGGTCCTTTACCGCTTCGAATACCTTTAAAGGAACGAAACGCTCGTAAAGCTTCAGTGGCAGATTCTGAATCACAATTAAAATAATTCACCAAGAGTGCTTTATCCTGTAGTGACGGCATTCCAGGGGGAAGGGGAGAAGTCCGACCACACCTCCTTGCGGTTCCCCCTGGACCCTTGGAATATTTGACCAAATTCTGGTTCATTTCCAAGATGACTAACGTTGCAAAGGCACCCATTTTCAAATGAAGAGCAAAACTGATATCTCCAGTAATGCTACCGCGTCCGGGGTAACTGCCGCGTCAGGAGCTGCAGCTCGAGCTCATGATGAGAAATCTACTACGAGGACACAATTCAATCTACTACAACTCAATATAAATGGCACCCAGAGGAAAATAAAGAGCTGACTTGTCTTTTCCCTGAAAACAATGTACATATTACTTGTCCCCAGGAGACAAAATTGAATCAGAATCTGAGATTCAATATCAAAGATTATACAACACTACGAAAAGACAGACCGGGAAATTTCGGAGGAGGACTTGCCGTTTTGATTAAAACTCTAGAAATCAAATTTAAGGGAATCGCCTATAATCAGAGTAAGCCTAGAGAAAGCGCGACAGAAGCTCAGGCAATAGAAATCTATCATACAGAAAAAAAAAAACAATTCCAATCATAAATGTTTATCACCACGATAATACTAGCATCAATACAGGCCCGATAGAGACATTAAGTGAAGCGTCTTCGGATATCGCAATCATACTTGGTGATTTTAACGCCGAAAGACCAACTTGGGGATCACCTTTCCAGGATAACAAAGGTCAGCAGGTTGAGGACATGCTAACCGACCTCGTCCTTACACCGCTAAATAACGAAAAGAACACCTATCTATCCAAGTCCACAGGCTCAGAATCCGCAATAGACATCACGCGATAAATTACAACATCGCACCCACAACACAATGGAAAATTCTGAAAAGTGCAATCAGTGACCACAGACCAATTTTAACAACCATAAAATTCAAAATTGAGAATTTCCAACAGAATAAAAGAAACACTGGAAAAAAATCACAGAAAAGCTTGAAGAACTGTGCAACGAAGAATTAAATCACAGAACGATTGACAAAAACTTGGAAAAATTCTCTTTGAACATATCCAAAGCTGCAAAAGTATCGATACCTAGAGGTAGACGTAAAAACCTGTGAATACTTTACTGGAAGGACCACAATATCGAGGCAATGATTGCAGAGAGAGACAATATCAATCAACTTCTTAAAATAAATAAAACAGAAGAAATCATTGAAATTAGTCACAAAATAGAACAAGAAATTTGGATATTCAAACAAGAGAGAGAGAAAAATGGGCAGAATTCTGCGAAAAAAATGGATCCAAAAGAGGAAAGCCATCACTGGAATATAATTAGTGTTATAAAACAATCAAATCCAACACTAATCCTCCAATACTCTAACCGATATGAATAGCGAGAACGAACAAACAGATTGCTGAAAATTTTGCTGAATATCTTTCAAGCACTTCCAGACTCAGCTATACGAATGAAGGCAGGACTCTAAAAAATAATGCAAACAGGTTAGTTAAACAAGCAAGAAATTACCATCAACAAGATATTTACTCGAGAGACTTCACACTGAATGAGCTAAACTCATCAATAGGAAAGTTAAATCCAAGATGTCACCTAGAGATGCTCTAATCTTTGGTCAAATGATTAAACACTTTGGAGACAAAGCTAAAAATCAACTCCTACGAATACTGAACATTTCATGGCAAACTGGTAAACTACCAAAGAATTGGAAGATATCAATTATAGTGCCAATACTGAAACCAAACAAAGATGCCAAGGAATGCAAGAACTATCGGCCAATTGCTCTTACCAGCATACTTTGTAAAATAACAGAATGAATTATCCACTCTAGGCTCATATTCTGGCTCACTAACAATAATAAAATAAACTTCTACCAAACTGCCTAAAGATCCAGACACTCTACAACTGATAAACTGTTCTACTTCTGTCAATCAATAATATATATCTAGGAAAAACCGCCAAAGAAGACAACGGCCGTATTCCTGGATATGACCTTAGCTTTTGATCGAGTGTAGAAATTATTTGAAAGGCTTCACAACATCGGAGTAAGAGGAAAAACCTTAATCTGGATTGCAGACTTCTTAAGGGAAAGAAGGATAAAGTTTCGGGTCAATGAAACATTTTCCAAGGACCGAAGAACATGGGCTGGTGTACCTCAGGGATCTGTGCTCAGTCCTCTACTCTTCTCGCTATATATTAACTGTTGTTTATGTAAATAGATGAATATTATTTGTATTATTAAAGCCTCATTATGTAAAAATATATGTATATATAAATTGGACATTTGTTGTTGGCCATGGTCAAGTTTGAGCTCTTGTACGTCTAATTACGACACAACAAAAGTTGGCGACGAGGATGCGCGATATACAGAGCCAGTAAAAATCTGAGGAAAACGGCGTCTATGCAAGTATAACAACTACATCTTTTAAACTATCCGGATAAAAAAAAGGAGTTGAAAAGATCAGCATGACAAGTTCAAAGTTAATAGTACCTTTTAGATGCTATAGCCCAGTGGAGGACACTTCGATCTTTTTGTATAAAAATTTGAGGCTCTCTTTTTGGCATCTGAAGGAGGAGATTAAAGTGCTGATTTTTACCTCGCTACCAGATTCTGAAACTTTGAAGCAGGAAAACGACATTTTCTTCCTGGTCTAATGAAAGATCAACCCTATGATACTATCATTCAAAGAATTAAGCTGCATTTGGATCCAAAGAAGAAAGTGATACCGCAGTGATGCAGATTTTTAAAGAGAATTTAACAGGAAGGAGAATCAATTTCGGAATATCTTAGAGAATTGAAACATTTAGCAATAAATTTTAATTTCGGCGATATGCTGGGAACCATGTTGCGAGACCGTTTTGTGACTGGAATCAAGTTGGAAAGCCTGCAAAAGAAGCTACAACAAGAAAACGACGATGTCACCCTGGATAAAGTTTTACAGTGGCGATCTCGTTCGAACTGGCGGAGATAAATACAAGAGAATTACAAGATAAATTAGTGGCCAAAATATCCCCTGTGAATGGAAAAGATAAAAGGGTGAGTACAATAATAGTATGGTGCAGCATAGGACTTTCAGGCAAAGGGGAGAAATAATGTGTTATAGATGTGGTGAAAGACATTCACACGTGGCCTGTGTTTGCCCTCATAGAACAAAGACTTGTTTTAAAATGTAAAAAAACTGGGTCATTTAAGTAGGGTCTGCAAAGCTAGTAAAAAATGTGGGGATGTAAATTTGTACAAGAGGACTCTATATATTAATTACAGGGCGAAACTGATGCCACAATAAATTTAACAGTAGATGATTATTCTTTGTGCTTTACAATAGATACAGGAAGTCCAGATACGTTAATACCTAAAGATATTTATAAGATTTATTGGCAAGGTAAACAATTATTTCCAACAAATTTAAGATTAAAATCCTTTTGTGGTAAATCTATTGAGATTATAGGTCAAAAATGTTTTTGTAAAAGAAGCCAACCAATATTTACGATTAATAGTTGTAAATGAAAAATCCAGGTGATTTTGTTAGAAAGAGAATGGCTTAAACAGTTAAAACTTGATTATTCTAGATTGTTTAGCCTTAAAAATTTAAATAATGAATCTAATAGAAATAGTTTGATTGATAGATATGCAGATTTGTTTAACAAAGATATGGGCTGTCTAAAGGATGTTAAAATAAATTTTAATTTAAAAAAGGATGTGACTCCTGTGTTTTCTAAGGCCAGAAGTTTACCTTTCTCTCTAAAAAACAAAGTAGAGAATGAAATTGATCGTTTAGTGAATTCTTCATTTTATAACCTATAGTTCATGCATATTGGACCGCTCCAATAGAACCAGTATTAAAAAAGGATGGTAGTGTAAGGATATGTGGTGATTTTAGATGTACAGCTAATAAAGCAATAGAATTAGATAGGTATCCCATTCCATCGATCGATGAGATCTTTTCAAAATTATCTACAAGCACCGTACTTTCGACTCTAGACCTAACACAGGCTTACCTACAAGTAATGTTAGCGGAAGAAGCCAAAGCTGTTGTTGATATAAACACAACAAAGATGTTGTTTTCTTATAAAAGACTACCATATGATGTAGCGGTAGCACCAAATAAATTTCAGAGGATTATGGAAGGTCTATTTGCTGATTTGCAGGTGTAGCTTGCTACATAGATGATATTTTGGTTGCAGGAAAAGACTTTGAAGATCATGAACGAAAGTTGGATCTAGTGTTTAGATGATTGCTAGAAAAAGGTTTAAAGTTAAACAGATAAAAATGTAAATTTAAAAAGAAATCGGTGGAATATTTAGGGTTTAAAATGGATAAATATGGACTGCATCCCTTAGAAAATAAAATTAAAGCAGTGATAGAGACGCGTGAACCTAAAGAATGTTTCGCAATTAAGATCTTTCATAGTACTCTTAATTTATTATTATAGATTCATAAAGAATATAGCAAACGTTTTAGCGCTATTCTATCAACTTTTGAATAAAAATTGTAGATGGAATTGGACAAAAGAATATCGAATGTTATTTAAAAAATGTAAATCATTATTAATGGACTATGGACTAGGCGTAATTCTGAGTCATAGAAATGATAGAAAGGAAGAATGCCCTATAGCTTTTGCTTCTAGAACATTAACTGAAGCGGAAAAACGTTCCTCTCGACTAGAAAAGAAAGCGTTGAGCATAACTTTAGAATCGAGTGTCAGGGAGTCTCTTGATGAAGACCAGGTACTTCTTCTCAGGAGGTTGAATGAGGTACTGTTCTCTTTTATGGAGGTGGCATATGAGAGACGCCCCAAGATAAAACACTGTCTATAGTATTAAGGAATATTAGAGAAGGCAACTGGAAATTCACAAGGGTACCGAGAGAAAACCCACTAGCTCCTCATTATAAGATCAATGAGGAATTAAGTTTGGAGTTTGGTTGTCTTCAATGGCGTGAAAGAGTGGTAATTCCCCAATGTAGAGTATGCCAAGAATCGGCAAGCATGCCCCCGGCTACCATCTCGGAATGGACTTGGCCCGAAAAACCGTGGCATCGACTTCATCTTGATCTAGTGGGTCCGTTCATGGGAAGAATGTTTTTGGTTCTCGTGGACGCATACTCAAAGTGGATAGAAATTTTTATCATCAAAGATATTACCAGCAAAACGATTATAAATCATCTTAGAGAATTTTTTGCCAGATTTGGATTGCCCTAATTTTTGGTTACAGATAACGGAAGACAGTTTGTCTCCGGTGAATCCGAGCAATTTACCAAAATGAATGGTATACGGCACACTAAGACCAGTCCGTATAATCCTAGTACAAATGGTTTAGCTGAGATATATGTAAGAGAGTTTAAAAACCTTTTGAGAAAGAATAAGGGGAAGGATGATTTAGAGACGAATCTACAAAGATTCCTATTTGCTCATAGAGCATTCCCCCCAAACTGTAATAAAGGAATTCCCCCGCGGAACTGCTAATGAAGAGAAGTTTAAGATCAAGTTTCTCGAATTTAATACCAAGATGGGAAATCCGCGAGAGGTATTTCATGAGGCCGTAAGAAGGCAGGAGCAGTTTACTACAGTTTGCGAGGTTTATTTCCGCAACTATGCAACTGGACCTAAACGGTAAAAAGGTACCATTTTGGAGTTATTGAGCTACCGTCACTACCTTATAAGTTGCGAGGGCGTCGTGTATAAGAGGCATATCAATCAATTGCGACCTGTGAGAAAGAAACAAGTGGAGACAAGAAATTTGATACTTCCTCGAACATCAGGAGAGAAGCCTGTAGGTGGAAGTCAGAAATAAAGTGAAGAGGAGGTTCCAGAGGTTACATCAGGAAACAAGGAGGATACTGCTTCTGTGCACGTACCCTCTTGCACTCCTAGACCAGGGCCTGTTGCTGTGCACGTGCCCTCTTGCACTCCTAAACCGGAGCCTGCCGTTGTGCAAGTGCCCGTCCGCAGTCCTAGACCTCAGAGAGCCAGGAAACCCCCAGACTGACTGGAGTATTATTAAGGGGGGAGATGTGTTGTGTATGTAAATAGATGAAGATTATTTGAATTCTTTGAAGTCTCATTATGTAAGAATATATGTGTATATAAATTGGACATTTTTTGGTGGCCAAACGAAAAGAATAAGAGCTAAAAAAAGAGTCATGGTCAGGTTTGAGTTGTTGTACATCTAATTACGACACAACCTTAACAACATCCATCCTTACCTCACTGAAGACACAAAAGTTGCCTGTTATGCAGATTATATAGCCATATGGCACACAAGTAGCAGTATAGAAATATCAGAAAATACTGAACTCATCAATGAGAAGTGAGCAATGAAACTTAAAATGACAAAAAAATCAATAAACACAAACCTATAGGTCTTCTTCACTGACAGGAAAAAAGGCATGAATTCAACTCCAAAATAAGCATAAACAATCATATAATTGATAAAATTTGATCTGCAAATTACCTAGGTGTGATACTTGATGAGGAATTGCGATTTACAGAACACATAATTAGCACCTCAAATAGAGCTACCAGAAACCTAAACATTCTGAGAAGGCTATGTGGAACAAATTGGGGAGCAAAAGCCAAAATTCTCAGACAACATATATCACCTTAATAAGGCCAATAATGGAATATGCAACACCCGTCTGGGCTCCCTCAAGTTCATCACTAAAAAGAAGACTAGACAGTGTTCAAGCAAAAGCAGCCAAATTAATCACTGGTTCTGTTTCAAATACCAACAATTAGAAAATTCGGAGAGAATGTGGTCTAGACCTACTTGAAAGCAGAAGACAATTAAAAACAATAAAATTCACCAATAGCTTAAAAACTAAAGAAATCGAACACATATTCTATTTAAATATATATATATCCTATATATCCTATTTAATCTGGACACAAAAAGAAAGGCTCAAAAGATCTTCAACACTTCAGTACGACAACAATATTAGAAAGAGCATAAATATGAAACATAATGAATTTCAAATTCGAGAATAACCAATATTTCCTACCCCATTGCCATCAAATGTAATCATCAATCTTAACCTGAATGAACCCTGCAATAAAAAAAAAGAGAAAAAACATTCTTAAAAAGAAAGGACTTGACACAATTGGTTTATGCGATCAGATATATTATTTAACAGCATATACAGATGGATCATCAGACCTTACCATAAGTAATGGAGGGGCTGGAATTAACATAATACTGCAAGATGGAACATACATCAAAATCAAAGAAGGAGCAAGAAAGATATCGTCAAACTTCACTTGTGAACTGACAGCTATCTGGAAAGCTCTTGATGTATGCCTTAACCAACCATCCCTGCATCAAGCAGAAGGAATTATAATATACCGTACAACGACTTCATATCCGATCTAGAAGCAATTCAGAAGGGCAATACTATAATCACACAGAAAATACATTCGTTACTTACTCAACTGATATCATTGGAGAATAACTGAATTCTACAATGGATTCCTGCCCGTGTTGGGATCGGGGGTAATGAAATGGCAGTTGAATTTGCAAAGGAAGCCAGAAAGTTTGCCAAAGGAAAGAACAAATGTCATTATTTGACGCTAATGCTTTTGCAAAATACAAGATAATTAAACAAAAAATAAGAAAAGATCAAAATGTGAAATAAACTCCGAGAGAAAAATGACAAAACTATAATAAGACTTAGAACAAAAAATTATAAAGGAATGACAATACATCCAGATGGCACAAGAACCTTTAGAACATGCAACAACTGTCCTGGTGTGGAACAAACACCTACCCACATATTCTCATGCCCGCAGCCTTGCAGAAAATTGACATAGACCCAGAGCAGCTGCTTTACACACCCAAGATAGTGGACAATGCTGCTGCTGCTGCTGTGATAGAGATGCATGGAGACATCTGAGGCTCTTTATTGGACACGACAAAAACAACAACGGCATTCCAGAGTAAAATAAATCATCAGAGATAGATAAATATTTTTCAAATGAATTAAAATAACTATAATCGATACTGAGAGAGAGTTGAATTAAAAAAATTAGAAATTTATTATTTTCGAAATATAAATAGCTGAGAGGATTCCAGCAAACCGCATCTAAAATATCATTTTTTGTTTGCTACATGTTTTAATTTGCATATACCTATTTTACATATCTCAGATTGTATTTAAAAATCGTTAACCATTTCTTCTAACTTTTGGCGAAATGGTGTTTTATTAATTTATCATTTGATATTATTTGGATTCTTTCCTGGTATTCAAAAAGGAAAAATTCGTGTTTTTCAGTTATATTTTTCAATTTATCAAACAATTTGGCCGCTGAATAGCTGATTCTGGTAGAGCGCCATCTAGCGAATAAAGTTTTAACTAAAATCAATTTCGAATTTTTCATTATTTGCCATAAAAAATCCCATTGCATCCTGAACACAATGGTGTTTACCGCATTGCTCTAGCGCAAATATTCGCGGAGTTATTAATTTTTAAAGTTGTGCGGGACTTTTGGATCACCCTGTATATACACCCATGAACAAAACATAATGAAGTAGAAAGTTTGTTATTGCCGGTCACCTATTTTTATTTTTTAAAGGAGACGGAGGAAATTTTTTCACACTTGGTTATCTTTTGTAGATCTTCAATAAAATCACTAAGTATCAAATATTTCTCAGAGTTATCGCCTGAATCCTAATATATACATGTAAAATGTACAATTCCTTGTGTCCTGTCGAGGTGAGTGTATATATATATGTGTGATGATTTAAGACCATGGAATTGTTGTAAATAGTCCAGATATCTACTACCACATGTTCCACCACGTGACTGTATATAACTTCTTATTTACTGCAAATAGAAAGCCTCAACTAACATCAATCTGTACCGCGTAAGAATCTAATAAAGTATAACAACTGTATAGATAGAAGGAATGGAGACTAACATGAGAAAATTAAGGTTAAAACTAATCAGGCTTAGGTTTGAATAGGAAAGTAGGCCTATAAAACCCAGTCCAACTATTACGAGGTCGTGGCCCTCCTGGATAATAAAACCTTCCCCCCCTGTTTAAGTCAGAAAAGAGCAGTGACCTGCATGGACCCATCTCAGCTATAAAAGGAGGCCCCGATCCTCAGTTAGTCAGCCCTTAGTTAGTCTTCGTTCCAGTCCCAGTGCGCCGGACGCTCCGATAAAAGGTAAACCCTTTCCTGCCAGAATTCTCTTCGTCCCATTCCTTCTTGACGTCAGACGTTTCCTAGTGAATCTCTGTTTGCTTATTTCACCTTCATGAATAGGTAAAGGAAAGAAGCGCCTTAACGTGTTGGTATTAAATTCTTTAATGAACCATTGAATATCGTGAGGTTTAAGTTTCAAACTTTGATATGGTCGCTGAGACATAATAATTTAGATACAATCTTCATTACCTTATATTTATAAAGATGAATATATTTTGGATAAGATCAATAAAAATTAGTTTATATTCATAGAATTACAAAAGATTATTGAGTCGCTAGATAGTTTTATCAAGAATATACAATCAAACACCGTTGCTATATAAGCAGAATAAGCATACTGATAATTATAACGCTCTGGTAAATTAAGCTGGCGATTTGAAAGAATCACGCATATTTGGTTATTCATAAAAATGAATAAAATATCTGATTTATATTGAAATGCCTAAACCGTTGAGAAGGTCTATAACTGAATACGTCAGGATTTCTCCCATTATTTTCACCATTGTTTTGTTTGAAATAACAATATATAAGTGTATGAAATAAAAGGATTTAAAAGCGCGAATGTTTTTTTATACATAAACCGAACTTCTACTGTCCTTACTGAGATTAAAAAATATATTGGGAGGGCTTGGCTCATCAGTGGTGAACCCTCCCAGCGGTCTCGCCAATTTAATCCACCAGACCGCTTCTCAGAGCTCCAACACTGTATTGGATCATTCTGCTTTTATATGCTACACTAAAGGATTGAATCTTAGAAATGGTCCTATAAGCTTATGTCCATAGTTTACTTGGAAACCATTTCTAAGATTCCATCCTTTAGTGTAGCATATAAAAGCAGAATGATCCAATACAGTGTTGGAGCTCTGAGAAGCGGTCTGGTGGATTAAATTGGCGAAACCGCTGGGAGGGTTCACCACTGATGAGCCAAGCCCTCCCAATATATTTTTTTCATCGCAGTAAGGACAGTAGAAGTTCGTTTTATGTATAAAAGAAACATTCGCGCTTTTAAATCATTTTATTTTATATATATAGATGGCGCGTTATTGCTTTGTGTTAATATATAAGTGTGTCATGAATAGTTCAAATATTTAAAAACAGATGGGACACTAATACATTAAATATTTACAAGAATGTAAATAAAAATAGTTTTAGGTGGTAAATATTTTAAAAATTAATGTGTTTGCAAAAGATTCTTCACAAAAAATGGCAACAAATTTAACCTATATTATATAACGAGGTTATATTGGATGATTATTTTCTGTTTCGCGTAAAGCTGAGTTGATCAAAGAATATGAAAGTGAGAACTTGGATAAAACAGATATCAGATAAAATACGTAGAAACGGAGTTGCTATTAAAGACTGAAGAAAATTAGTTATCGGAAAAAATATATTCTTGTGAGAGTAGGCGCTGAGTCCGGATGAATGAATTCATGATAAGAAACATCCAAATAGCATGGATACCTCAATAAAATAATCCCTATTATTAATGTCATGGTGAATCATCAGGCTTCCTGGAATAAGCTTGTTTTCTTAAAATTTTTCTAGCTTTTCTAGCTTTTTTCGGGCATGAAAGTCTTTCTACAAGAGTTTTTTCAAGACGAGTCATTCGTTTTACAATCATAAGCCGCGTTATACTGTATTTTAAATTACTTTATATAATATTTATGAACGGAAAAAATATGTCCAGGGTAGCCTAGTGGACATGGCATCTGCCCGGTAAGCGGAACACTGTGGGTTCGATTCCCATCCCTGGACACTTTTATTTTTTCCGTTTATCATTACTCTTCACAATACATCCAATCGCACTTCATCCTTAAAGTTAGAAATAATCGCTATTTCTCTTTAAAATAAATTAAGATTTTTCGTTTAGGAGAAACAATCGCGGTATAATTGCAATTTTCGTTTTATACTGTAGAAAATCCGATGCAATAAATCTCCAATAAATTTTACATTGTTATGTAGAATAGTATCTGATTATAACTTGTTTCCTGTTGGCAATTTATTGCATCGTTTTTTCTCCTGTAGAGGGGCTTCCATGCCCGAAATCTGTGTGGAGATCTAAATTAAAAATTTCATAGAAGAAACTCATCCCTGGAAGCCCCTAATGATTTCACCTTAACATGGATAGTCCCATCGTAAAGATTGAGGCTGTCTGGCCGGCATTCGTAGTTCTTAAAATTAAAGATGATTCGGCCATTAAATATTTTATTACCTCGACGTTTCGACAAAAATATTCTTTTCTCGTCAGGAACAAACAAAAATTAAAACCTTTGACAAGGCGTTAAAATTATTGTTTGCTTCTGACGAGGAGAATGGCCGATGTATTTTTAAATTTAGGAACTATGGATATTCCTATTAATTAAATAATGCAACAGATTTTTGGAGATGAAACTCATTTTCAGAAACCTGTTGCATCATTTAATTTATATCCATGAGTTTTAAATCAATTGAGAGGTGGATACTTCTGGTCGCATCTGGAGGCGATTGTCCACTAAGGGATTACCAGAAACTTTATCAAGGTATAAACTTCTACTAAGATGAACACGACAAACACTGGTAAGTGTCCATCAGTTTGGTGCAAGTTCTATATTCTCTCACAAAACACAAATCAAATAGTTCTTTATGACAGTAACCTACCAAGAGGTCATCTATTCTTCTAAAAGACTGTAAATTATTTTAAGACGCTTGAAATCTCACTGATGGACATTCTTTTGACAACTTCTCTTCCAGTTTTGTTAGCATTTTGAATGGAATTTTAATATTTCTTTCCAAATAAATATTCAAAAAGATCATTAAGCCCAAAAGAGAACGGAAATGGGGCAATAATTAGGGGACGAAGAATTGTAGGAAAAAGAAGAGTTGCTTCAATTCCTAGGAGGAAATAGAAATGTGGGGGACTGAAGGGAAATGAGTTTATCTGCACTGGACTAATTGTCCTTTCTCGGCCTTTCCATTGCCATAAGGCTAATATACTTCCGCCAAGTCCTCCAGCTTTTTCATGCAAATTTCATCACTTTACATATTTTAATGTTTCCAGTTCAATTTGTTTTTGTGTTTTAGAAGCAAACCATTTGTTCGTTAAAGAATTACGTTGGAAAGATAAATTTTTCGAAATCAATCAATAGTTAGTTTATATTTATACTTTAAACCTAAATTTTGTTAAATCTGTAGACCCTTTTAGGGATAGTCGTTTCTTAAAACTTTGATATTTAAAAATCTTTAATTTTATATTATTTATTTTTTCTATTCAAACCTTTTTTTAATATTACTTTGGTAAAATCATCCTTGCATACTTTTTATTTTTTCACCTTCTTCATATTTTAATGTGCATACAAATTGTTTTTTTTTTTTGCTTATCCCTAGTACACGATAATCATGGTGGGTAGTTAGCGACTGCTTTTTACTGTAAGCGCACCACATGTCTACACATGTGAAAAGCAGTTCGACTTTGCACTTACAAATGTGCCAGAGCCCCGTTTGGTTACTTGCACTCGCTGGTGGGGTTGGACTTTTGCAAGAATCGGGGGGCCATTGGAGCATTTTTTTTTAAACAGAAAAAAAGTGTCCAATGCGGGGATCGAACCCGGGTCTTAGTGGTCGTAAACCAAACGGTTTAACCAGCCTTCCACCGACCCCCCATACAAATTGTGATGTACATAAATCGAAAAATAGAATTCCAAAAAGGGTTTTTCCTGATTCAAAAGGTTGTCAGAGTTCCCCAACCCCAGAATTTATGTAAGATGTTAAATATCAGTTGATTTTGAAATTTTTTATCAATGTTGTTCACATATAGGTATGGTTCGCTCGATATTATAACGTTAATATGTTTGACTAGGTTAACTGTCATTTCTGAAAACGAGACCCTAGTTACAAGACCCCCGAATTTATGAAAGTTATAAAATTACATATTGACGGGCTTTTAAGTACTTATACTTTAGAGAAGAGAAAAGGTGGATCATAGTGTTTAATTAATGTTATTTCGAGACCCACTGTTAACTATCTTCATAAATAACGTTATGATTTGAATATATACATATATATATGTGATATCTTGGGACCTCTGGGACAAGTTTTACCTGATGCTAGACGAACCTCGATGTCAACTCTACCGTGCAGTCGTGGTGGAAGGCGACACAGCTGGGCCAAAGGTGAAATAAGCAAACAGAGATTCCACTAAGAAGCGTCTGACGTCAAGAAGGAATGGGACGAGGAGAATTCTGGCAGGTAAGGGTTTACCTTTTATCGGAGCGTGCGGCGCACTGGGACTGGAACGAAGACTAAGGACTGACTAACTGAGGATCGTGGCCTCCCTTTATAGCTGAGATTGGTTAAAATGCAGGTCACTGCTCTTTTCTGACGTAAACAGGGGGGGGGGGGGAGTTTTATTATCCAGGAGGGCCACGACCTCGTAATAGTTGGACTGGGTTTGCTAGGCCTGCTTTCCTATTCAAACCTAAGCCTGATTAGTTTTAACCTTAATTTTCTCCTGTTAGTCTCCATTCCTTCTATCTGTACAGTTGCTATACTTTATTAGATTCTTACGCGGTACAGATTGATGTTAGTTGAGACTTTCTATTTGCAGTAAATAAGAAGTTATATACAGTCACGTGGTGGAACATGTGGTAGTAGATATCTGGACTATTTACAACAATTCCATGGTCTTAAATCATCACAGATGGCCCCGGATGTGAGAGGGTTCATATGGAGGGATTTAAGAGAGCGGAATAGGAACTCTGTTATTAAAGAAGTAATTTTTTAAAAATTAATTGAAATGAGTTGGTATATAACATGGGGCTGATTTCTGTATATCCATAAGAGAAAATAAAGTATAAACAACTGATACTAAACATACGAGTAAAAAATATAGGAATAAAAGATTTAATAGAGAACATATAATGATGATAGATAAAAATATAAATGATTGGATGGGTAATTCATGATCTCTTCGTGATGGGCGTAGAAAGGGTTGAGGGGTTAGTTATTACTAGGTTGAGGCAATGCCACCTTGACTCAAGTCCCAAACCATTTAATGTGCACGGCGCGGAAAACCTAGGACGTATTTCACATGTAAATTTAAGGACCTAATAAAGTTACAGTACCACAATCGAATCGTAAGATAAGGGTGATTGTTATGGGTTTTAGTAATTAGTCGTTAAGACGTACGCATGCAGGATAAATGAGGGCGAAGATCAGTGACCAGAAATCAAAGTTTTAATTGGAGTCATCAGGGGCTTAGCGAGAAAAAGAGTAAAAAAAAGATGTGCCAGCGTGTGGCATGAGAGTGCCCTGGAATATTAAAAAAAATACAATTTACACGTGTCCAAGCCAGAAGTTGGGAAGGGTAAATATGGGATAGGTGTGTCAATATTGTCAATTACGAAATCAAAGTAGGTCAAGTCTAGCCTGCGAAGGAGTTAAAAGTTCCTGCGTGAAAGGAATGTTAGTATTTATTAAGAAGTAACCTCTAAAGTGTTTGATCAAGAGGTTACTGAAGATTGCCCTGTTTTAAGATCATGATTTTTAGTTTGATTATAAAATAATATATAATTGATATATGAAGTTGCGAAAATGAGGCTTTGCATATACCGTTAAAGGATTTGTAAAATCGAAAATAGAATTGCGAAGTTGCTTGTTGCTTTCTTGTTGTATCCAAGTTCTTCTATCAATCTTATGAGAAGAGACCTTTTGGCTAAATATAAATGGAAAAGTTATCCATCAGAGACCACAATAACAACGATTGACGAAAGTTAGTCCGAGATAAAAATAATATTGAGATTAACTTCAGGTTGATGATCAACAGATAATGATGACGACGACAATATTGAGGTAGATGCCATTCAAACTGGTAATAGGACGACCCACCATGAGGGATCTCCGAATTCGATGGAACTTTGGGACTGATGAGATTAAGTGCTTGTCTTTGCGGTTAAAAGAAGTTATTTTTGCCAGTGATGACCTGATTGCTATATTCCCCAAGCTTTGCAATGTCTCCAAAAAGGAATTACCATTGCACGAGATCGACTTTCTATTGAAGCTCAATAATAACATTGTGGCGTGCAAACCTTACCCTACTCGTATGTCGGATCACAAAAGAGCATGGACTGCTGTAAAAATAAAGGAGATGCTAGATGGGGGTATTATTACTCCTTCTACTTCTGAGTACGCATCACCTTGTATTATAGTTTCTAAAAAGGACTCGTCCTACCCACTCTGTATTGACTATCGACGGTTGAATAAAGAGACCCTTTTGGACCCTTTTCCTTCTCCTAGAATCGACTCAATCATTAATAAATATGGGGGTTGTCGATACTTTACAAAAAATGATTTGAAGGATGGGGTTTGGCAAGTCGGTCTAATTAAAGCCACGAGAAAGTTTTCTGCTTTTGTAACACCTGATGGACTTTATGAGTTTAAGAGACTACCGTTCGGGTAGAAAAATTCACCTCCTAGATTTCAATGGGTTATGAGCGAAATATTGGCTGATTTATTAGAACTCAGAGTAGTTATTTACATTGACGACATTTGTTGTGGCGCTCCAACCCTTGAAAAATGTGCTTCCCTCACCTACAAAGTTCCTAATAGACTGAATCAATATAATTTGACAGTGAACTTAGGCAAGTGCCAAATTTGTGTATCTGAGGTGGAACTTTTAGGTATAATTATCAACGGTAACTCGAAGCAAATGAAGGAGAAGGTAATGGAAAAGGCTAAACTCATGAAACGCCCATATAACCTCAAGTTACTACAATGTTTAACTGAATTTACAGGTCATTTTCGGGCCTATATACCAAACTATGCCACGATAGTTCGACCGTTGGACAACCAGAAGAAAACATATTCTATTTTATGTGGTCTGATAAATGTGAAGAGGTCACAATAAGTTTAAAACTTATTGATATCGTCAAGTCAACACCAATATTGGCAATTCCGGATGAGTCATTGCCTTATGAAATGTCAACAGATGCCTCATATTATGGGGGAGGGACAGGGGCTATTATATACCAGAGAGACGTGGATATAAGGAGGTCACTTTTCAACTCAGAGTGATTAGTTATTATTCCTAAACATTTTCCAAGGCTGAACAAAATTATTCTATCACTGAAAAAGAATACCTTGCTGTGTTGAAGCCTGTCAAACACTTCAGATGGTATTTGAAAGGCAAGTCTTTTGTTGTCCACACGGATCATCGCGCTTTAACACAGCTATTTTCCTGTGGCCATCTCCGGGATCGACTTGCGAGGTGGCAGCTGTTTCTGATCTCATTCAAAATGAGAGTGAACCACCGTTCTGGCAGGGAGCTCAGCGATGTAGACGCGTTGTCTAGATTGGCTGTAGAAACTTCTAATTACAGCGATCAAACCGTACTATTTGTTAAACATCAGAGTATTCCTTTAAAATTAGAAGATCACGGGAAATATTTGTCCCTCACGAACATCGAGCTTCGATTTTATCTATGTACCATGATAATTCCTTATGAGGAGGACATTCGGGGTTTTGAAGGACGTATTATAAAATGAAGCAACGCTTTGTTTGGCCTGGTATGAAGAATGACATAAGGAAATATGTATATTCTTGTCCTACCTGTCAAAGGGTCAAGTTCAAGTATAAGAGCCGTCCTTCAAAGTTGAGTTTGCCCCATCAATCAAGGGTACCTTCCCATACGGTACATGTAGATCTCGCCCCGAGGCTCCTTCTAATATCAAGGATAAGAAAAGAACATTTTTACTAATATTGACGAGGCTACTAGGGTGGTTTAAGCAAAGGCAATGAAGCAACATGGCCGTGCTCTAATAAAATATTTCAGCCGACATGAGGATCTGAAATCAGTGATAACTATAGTCTCCGATCAAGGGAGATCATTTGTGTATGGAGAATTCCCTAGGTGTGCAGCCTCCAAAGACATCCGATTAATAACTACTTCTACTTAACACCCTGCAGGAAATGGTTTAGCGAAACGAGCTATACGAGATATAAAGACCTTCTTCTCTTGCTATCCTCACTTCAAGGGAAAAATGTCTTAGAAGCGGCAGTACGCTACCATAATAGATCCAAAAACTCCTACCTGGGTTGCTCCCCTTTATTCAAACTTAAAAAAACTTCCCCTGTTTTACCTGCCGATAAAGAACTTAATCTTCACTGTCCCCTTAATGAAACAGAAATATTCAAATTGAGCAAAACCTCTACCGACAAAGAACAAAGTTTTATTTTAAAAGTCGTGAAAAGGTCCTGCCACCAGAGATGAGTATCGACGATTATATTTTGGTAAGACATCAGAAGGTTGGAAAGGAATGGAAGCTATCTGGTCCGCATCGAGTGACAAGGGTTATCAAAATGGATGGCCACCCCAAATATGTTGAATATGAGTCTGATGATAAAACTCCAAGAACGGCTTACATCTCCAGTATCCAACCTTATCTGCATCGACATCCCAGGAGGGATGAAGTCGCTTGAGGTCGGGGAAGTTGTAATATACCTTATAATAATATTATAATAAACTCTGTTTAATTAATTTATTTTTGAATGTTTGGATTTGGCAGCACTGTAATTATTGTTGTTGTTATGAATATATTAAAAAGTGTATATATAGCATTAGAAAGATATATAATTAAAATTTGTTTCTTAATTTGGTAAAGCATATTTATTTATTAATTGAAGAGAGAGAGAGAGGAACATCACAAGAACAACTTTGGAAAAAGTGTTCAATGCATCTAAGATTGTTTTTAGAATAAAATAAAACATGAAAGTAAACAAATAGTTTAAAAAAAAGAATATCACTCTTTAACGTGTGGGAGCCTCTTTGAAACTTAATAATTTCGATAGAAAATAGAACTCTCCCCATAAAATGGCATCATATCAAACCCTAATATACAATCCCTAAATTCCGTATCTATTATAACAATAATATTCTCGTTTGCTGTGTTAAACCAATAAGTCCATTAAAACCTCATATTCGCTAATTTTCAAACAAATATCTATGTATTATTTCGCTTAATAAATGAAAAAATCCAAATCTGTACATATTTTTGGCTTCCTCAAAAATCTTGTTCATTCTCACAAACTTATAATTAACCATTTAGAGAGACGTTTGTTATACTAAGCTATTCTCTAGAGCCATTCTTGATCGTATTTTCCACTTCGAGTAGCTGAAGGTCGGTTTGCTCGGAAACTCGTGTTTCATACCCCAATAAAAGTAACACTGACCCCACTCTCTCTATACAAGAATTTCACCTCAGTAAAAGTTTAGCCAGTAGATGTCCGTAATAGGAGGGACTGAGACCTCACGTAGACCGAGATAACGGGGTTTTACATCAGGTAGGGCTTGGCGCCGTAACGAGAGGCAATTTGCGGCCAATCCACCACCGCCTTAACGCGTCGTTTGAACTCCTTCTTCGTAATCCTCGGTTAACAACGTCTGAAGGGACTTTCCTCCTTCACTTTAATTAAGGCCTTCGGAGTTAACATCGATTTTCTTCTATTCTATTAACCCCCATTTTGTTCGCTCACTTTACTAGCTAATGTACTCCCGCTCCCCTTTATAGAGCCACGAGCAAAATAAATGTTGTAAATGGCAGTTTAAATGATACGCTCAACTAAGATATTCATATATGTTTATTGGAAATATATACATTAGTTATCTGAAATATATTTTCGAATATATGCTTAGTTTTTGATCTTATATATTTATGATATATTGCCTTCACTTCAATATTAGGCCGTAAAAATATTTTTGAATGAGCTATAATAAATTTCTATATATATTGTTAGCTTGATATATTCTCGGTCATATAATTTTTTTTTTCTAAATTCTTACTTGAAATATATTTTAAGAAAATTACTTGAAGTTTTTATTCTAGAATTTTAGTGGAATTTTAAAAAACAACAAAGAGAGTTTTTATATGTAAAAGTTTTATAAAAAAAAGAAATATATAAAAATATATTATTTTTGTTATCCGTAGTTGTGTGTGTGTTGCGTTTTAACTTTAAAAGCACACAAAAATATAATAAACTTGAATTTGTTTATTCAAGTCTCAAAAAACAAAGCTTTGCATATAGAACAAATAATAATGAAGAAGTAGAAAAAAACATTTTAAGAAAAGCAAAAACAAAACAAAAGTACTGGTCAAAAAGAAACATTTAAAATCGCAGATTAATATCTTAAACAGTAGTCTCTAGTTAATATGAACTTATTTCGGATAATCACTGACGTCTTTCTCAAAGAATACAAATCTATATTTGAAACTGTGTGCGATTTAAGAATCTAATTAACATACCTAAGTTCCATCTCCAATAAAGAGGCCGACCATCATGGAACATCATACTCTTCTGCATAATCCTCTTCATCTATTCACATTCCGAACCATTAGATTAGATCATGAACTTAATTTTTCTAGATCCACCATTTTTTATTTCTTTATGTTGTACCCTCCAGTATAGTTTACAACAAAAACACTATACCGATGATATTCAGAGTACATGTCTTGCAGACACTATAATATACTATTTTATTTAGTACTCTATCTATCGCATTTAATCTTCAAAATTATTCTATGATAACACAGATGTCAGAAGAGTTAATTCTGGATATATTCACTAGAGAATATCTCGATATGAATAGAAAAGACCGGATAAACATACTGAGAAACGAGATTGCTTCAAAATGTTTTTATTTTATTTATGAACCCTTTTTATAATGTTATATATAATGATAAAATAGAGTACCATTCCTTTTAGATAAATACATTTATTAAAAACAATTCTTCACTTGATATTAATGTTTGATAAATGTATAAATAAATGAATATAATATATATATATAGCGATCAAGATATTCTTATTTTGTTTTTAATATATGTTGAGGGTTCAGGCGAGAATCCTCACGTCACTTCGCGCCTGGCGGCGGGAACCGGCCGAATCTGGAACCCGGGGGTTTGGTTTCGGTTTTGGATGGCGAGCGGGGGAGTATCTCCGCGTCTGGCTATGAGTGGTGTTCTCCTTATGTTCTGGCTCTGGTTATAAATAAAACCGGTACCAAGGGAGTTCCGACAACTCAGAGTGGATTTTTGACAAAACAACGGGCACAACACAACAATATACACTGCGTGACATTGAAAATGGAACACCAAGAAATAGTGGCCAGAAAATGATGCAAATTTCAGGGTAGACGCGCCTAACCGAGTTATGCAAATGATGTAAAATGCGCAGCTCTCGTGCGCACATGGAGTAAGATATAAGGGAAGGAACTTGCAGAAAGGACAGTATTCGTGTCGTTATTTCTTCAAGGAAAATCATTGTAGAAATTTTGTTCTTGTGTCAAAAGACACGTGTAATAACAGAAAATGCCAGGTCATCGTAAACGGAGGCAGTTCAAGCAGACAGACGCTTTTACGAGGGGCATGGTGATCGGACTGAAAAGGGCAGGTTGGTCCATACGTCAAATCGCAGCTGATACACACCTTGGTGCGTCCACGGGGCACCGACTGTGGAGAAGATGGTTGAAAC
This sequence comes from Cordylochernes scorpioides, assembly GCA_030710605.1. Classification (NCBI taxonomy): domain Eukaryota; kingdom Metazoa; phylum Arthropoda; class Arachnida; order Pseudoscorpiones; family Chernetidae; genus Cordylochernes; species Cordylochernes scorpioides. The sequence goes on along the minus strand of CP092877.1, from coordinate 19,656,543 downwards.
AAGGAAATGTGGCGATTTATAGGAATGTCGGTGCAACCAGAGTGACGTCAGCACGTGTGGATCGGCGTATCCTTCGACAAGCAGTGGCGGCCCCACAAGCCACTTGTACCGCCATCCTGCAACATGTGCAAGACACCCTAGATCATTCCATCTCGACCAGAGCCATTTCCCGTTGATTGGTTGCTAATGGCTTGCACTCATGCCGTCCGCTAAGAAGACTGCCATTGACCCCACCGAATAGGCGCCAACGTTTGGAATGGTGCCGGGCTAGATCGACGTGGATGACGGAATGGCACAGGGTCGTGTTCTCAGATGAGTCGCGTTTCTGCTTGTCCAGTGATAGTCGCCGTGTACGCGTGTGGCGTCGACGTGGAGAAAGGTCCAATCCGGCAGCAATTGTGGAACGCCCCACCGTGCGACAACGTGGAATCATGGTTTGGGGCGCAATCGCGTATGATTCCAGGTCATCTTTACTTCGTATTCAGGGCACTATGACGGCCCAACGATGCGTTGATGATGTGCTGCGACCGGTGACACTCCCCTACCTTCAGGGGGTACCCAATGCCCTTTATCAGCAGGATAACGCCCGACCGCACACTGCTCGCATTAGCCAACAAGCTCTGCAAGATGTACAGATGCTTCCCTGGCCACCGTACTCTCCTGATCTCTCACCAATCGAGCACGTCTGGGACATCATTGGACGCCGTTTGCATGCCTTGCCACTGCCGCGTTCAGAAGACGAACTGTGGCAAATGCTTGAGAGGGAATGGAGAGCCATCCCTCAGGACGCCATCCGTACTCTGATTGACTCTCTACCTAGACGTGTTGCTGCGTGCATCGCCGTCCGCGGTGGTCCTACTTGCTACTAAGCCGACGCCGTTCTCGCTCTGTATTATGATTATCATTTTGAAATAAAGATCACTTATTGTTCGTCCCTGTCTCTCTCTGTTTGCCGAGTTTCATCACTTTCTGGCCACTATTTCTTGGTGTTCCATTTTCAATGTCACGCAGTGTATATATATTCAGTACAAATATAATTCAAGTACAAATTCACTTTTGTACTATCACTATTTTTCACACACGTATATATATGAAAAAGAATAGAAAAAAAAAGGAGGCCGACCATCATGGAACATCATACTGTTCTGAATAATCGTCTTCATCTATTCACATTCCGAACCATTCGATTAGATCATGAACTTAATTTTCCTAAATCCACCATTTTTTAATTTCTTTAAGTTGTACCCTCCAGTATAGTTTACAAAAAAAAAAAACACTATACCGATGATATTCAGAGTACATGTCTTGCAGCACATGTGCTCTCGGTCAGGATATGCCTTTTCCATTTTTACACATCCTTATATCTATAAAAATGAAATACAAAATCAATGTTTGTTATCGCGTTGCGCAAATTCTACAGAATAAATCATTATGAAGTTTCGCATGAAGGTGGCTGAAGATTTCGTTCAACATATAGGCTATTCAAAAAACTAAAAAGGTTAATGTGCTTTTTTTAAAATTGTTAAACCAAAAGGTCTTAGTTCCAGCCTTTTACCGCTTGGCGCCGCACTGGTCGCGACGATAAATGAATTTGATTGGTTAATAATTTTACACGTTGTTTGTTTAAACGATGAATTTTAGTTTGTTTACACGATGAATATTTTTGAAAGGTAAGATTATATATATATTTAAACTCTTTGTGAAGAATATATATTTATCGATCGTTATTAAATTTATACGCCCCCGGAACCTGGGTTACTTAAAACTGTATTGTGAAATTTCGCGCGTAGGTAGCTGAGGTTTTGGTTTAGCATTTAAGCTAAAAGTACAAAAATTGCATTTCGAATAACCTTTTTTTTCCTTTTTAGAAGGTAAGATTTTATTTAATTATTTAGTAATATTAGTTATTTAGTAAAGTTTTTCAAATTAAATTAATTAAAAATATTATTTATTTCGCAGCTTATTCATATAATTTTGTGACGATGCAATATTTGCTTTGTTTAATTTTAATTGGTGTAAATATAACGATCTACATTTTTTAAGATAAGGTTTACTATTTTATTCTCATAAGAAATATTCCTATTTTAAGACAAATGGAGATTTAGAACAGTATTCTTTTTTTTTCTCTCTTATATTTAGATTAAGTATAATATTGATTGAAGTTGTAAAAAGTATATTTATTGAAAAAAAAGGTATGTTTTTTCTATATAACTTGCTACGTATATTTTACTATATGTTTGTTCCATGTATTATTGTACGCTCTAATAGCGTTTGTATTGTAAGCAGCAGCTATGCATTTTCAGTAACTGCTTTTTTTTAAGGGTAGGTTAAATTTTTTTTGCTGTCATTTGTTTAGGTAGGGTTTATATTTATATGCTACACAATATATAATTGCTCATATATATATATATGCTACAACCATATTTTTGGATATATGTATTTAGATATAGCAAGACATGGAATGTTGTTAAGTTAATGTACTATTAAAAAAATTACCAACCCGTGAAGCGTTAGCTCCGGTCTTTTACCGCTGGGGGCAGCACTGTTGAGCTAATAAATGATTTCGATTGGTGCATACTTTTACATGATGTTTGTTTTTAGACTAAATTTATTCAAATCAAGATAGCTTTTTTATCATGCTTTTGAAAGTTAAGATTATATTTTTAACGTTTAATAATACTTTTCAAATTAAAGTCTTCGGAAATAATATTGCTTTTTTCCCATCCTGCAGGTCAACATTACACTGCAACATGCTATCGTAACTCTGGCTTTTGGCATTGATATTTATGTATTATGAAAGTACTGTTTGCTACCTTAAGCTCTGGAGAGATTATAATGTATCTACAGATCCATCATGTGTGGAAATCACACCATAGTAAAAAAAAAAAAACGCTTGTAGCTGGTAGCAAAATATTTGCCCTGTGTGAAGCTAGCGTTTAAAATTTAATTTTTCAAAAAGATATTTCAATTGTTGGCCTTATTTTCACATGTTACTGACCCATAACGCTGCTACATATAGGGTTAATTAATAACTCATTTGACATTTTACTTTTATTTAAGGTCTTGGAAATATATATTTTTAGGTAAATAAATTGAGGTATATTTTGAAATATAGATAAGAATCACAAGGAAGCAAGACCAAATCCAAATAAATAAATTATGTGTGGTTTCAGTAACAGCATTGTTACCATCTTCAGATAAAAGTACTGAATACATTCAGTAATTTTGTCTTAGTAAGGTAACAATGCTGTTACTGAAACATCACACATAATTCGTTTATTTTTATTTGGTCTTGCATTTTTGGTATTTTTACAATTGTGCTTTCCTATCAGAAAATGATGCAAATTTGCTCTATTTTTTATTTACCATTTCAAAAAGTGAATTCTTTTGTTAAAATATGCACTTTCCCACACTTTTCTAAAACTGCCAACAATAACCTAATAAAGATTCATCCAAGTCCGGGTTTTTCAGTATTGCAGATATACTACATTTATAAAAGTTGCTTAACTATTTAGAGATGTAAGTGCCGGATTAGGTGCCCTTAAAATGTTTAATCTGGCTGTTTCTTCTTGAACAGCCGAAAGTGAAGTGGAGAAAGTGAAATTTTGAGGTTGAGAGGACCATTTTTCTTAATTCACACTAATCATTAGGTTTTTTTCCCATTTTTTAGATACCAAAATACTTGCACTCACTAGAGGCGTTGGACTTTTTCAAGAATCAGGGGCCATTGGGGAATTATTTTTTCATAACAAAGTGCCCAAAGCTGGATTCGATGATCCCGGGTCGTGGTTTTTAAAAATCAACAGTCTAGACCACTCCTCCAAAACAGCACTCTGTTCATTAGATGTGTTTGTTAAAGTGATCTTATATTTCAGATTATTTTTACCAGCATTTTCAATTTTGCTATTTGCAGTTTATCTCCATTGTGCTGAAAGAAATTTCATTACTATAAGTTTTAAGACTGTTAGGGGCTCAATTCATTCATGAGTAAACCCCACTAGAACAATACCCGGGCGAGGCGGGGTGAAGTCGGCTAGTATATATATATATATATATATATATATATATTTAATAACGGACTACTTGATGAGGGAAGAGTATCTTTAAAAGATACTCTTCCCTCATCAAGTAGTCCGTTATTAAAGTTAGTAAAAGGATTATTGATTCAATATACAGGGTGATCCAAAAGTCCCGCACAACTTTAAAAATTAATAACTCCGCGAATATTTGCGCTAGAGCAATGCGGTAAACACCATTGTGTTCAGGATGCAATGGGATTTTTTATGGCAAATAATGAAAAATTCGAAATTGATTTTAGTTACAACTTTATTCGCTAGATGGCGCTCTACCAGAATCAGCGATTCAGCGGCCAAATTGTTTGATAAATTGAAAAATATAACTGAACGACACGTATTTTTCCTTTTTGAATACCAGGAAAGAACCCTAATAATATCAAATGATAAATTAAAAAAACACCATTTCGCCAAAAGTTAGAAGAAATGGTTAGCGATTTTTAAATACAATCTGAGATATGTAAAATAGGTATATGCAAATTAAAACATGTAGCAAAAAAAAAAAAAAAACTGATATTTTAGATGCGGTTTGCTGGAATCCTCTCAGCTATTTAAATTTCGAAAATAACAATTTTCTAATTTTTTAATTCAACTCTCTTTCAGTATCGATTATATTTATTTTAATCCATTTGAAAAATATTTATCTATCTCTGATGATTTATTTTACTCTGGAATGCCGTTGTTGTTTTTGTCGTGTCCAATAAAGAGCCTCAGATGTCTCCATGCATCTCTATCACAGCAGCAGCAGCATTGTCCACTATCTTGGGTGTTTAAAGCAGCTTCTCTGGGTCTATGTCAATTTTCTGCAAGGCTGCGGGCATGAGAATATGTGGAAAGGTGTTAGTTCCACACCAGGACAGTTGTTGCATGTTCTATAGGTTCTTGTGCCATCTGGATGTATTGTCATCCTTTATAATGTTTTGTTCTAAATCTTGTTATAGTTTTGTCATTTTTCTCTCGGAGTTTATTTCACATTTTGATCTTTTCTTATTTCTGTTTAATTATCTTGTATTTTGCAAAAGCATTAGCGTCAAATAATGACATTGGTTCTTTCCTTTGGCTCAACTTTCTGGCTTCCTTTGCAAATTCAACTGCTATTTCATTACCCCCGATCCAAACACTGGCAGGAATCCATTGTAGAATGCAGTTATTCTCCAATGATATCAGTTGAGTAAGTAACGAGTGTATTTTCTGTGTGATTATAGTATTGCCCGTCTGAATTGCTTCTAGATCGGATATGAAGTCGTTGCACGGTATATTATAATTCCTTCTGCTTGATGCAAGGGCTTTCCAGATAGCTGTCAGTCCTCCTCCGAATTTTCCCGGTCTGTCCTTTCGTAGTGTTGTATAATCTTTGATATTGAATCTCAGATTCTGATTAAATTTTGTCTCCTGAGGACAAGTAATATGTACATTGTTGTCACAGAGAAGACAAGTCAGCTCTTTATTTTCCTCTAGGTACCATTTATATTGAGTTGTAGTAGATTGAATTGTGTCCTCGTAGTAGATTTCTCATCATGAGCTCGAGCTGCGGCTCCTGACGCGGCAGTTACCCCGGACGCGGTAGCATTACTGGAGATATCAGTTTTGCTCTTCATTTGAAAAATGGGTGCCGTTGCAACGTTAGTCATCTTGGAAACGAACCAGAATTCGGTCAAATATTCCAAGGGTCCAGAGGGGACCGCAATGAGGTGTGGTCGGACTTCTCCCCTTCCCCCTGGAATGCCGTCCATACAGGATATGAAGCACTCTTGGTGAATTTTTTAAATTGTGATTCAGAATCAGCCTCTGAAGCTTTACGAGCGTTTCGTTCCTTTAAAGATATTCGAAGCGGTAAAGGACCAATGAGTTGCTACTCTCTAAAGCGATTGATTAAAAGTTTTGAGGAAACTGGATCTCTGGAAGCAAAACCTCGGAGTGGAAGACCATCGACATGCAAGTCAGTGGCTGTTACGGTTTTGCAGAATGCTGAAGCTATTGAAACGTTATCCACGTATGGAGAAGTAAGTGCTAGACAAGTTTCTCGACAAACGGGGATTTCGTATGGAACAGTTTGGAGAGAACACACATTTAGAATTTTTCTATAAAAATACCCTAACAAAATTCAAAGTTTTCACGAGTTGAAAGTCAGCGATTTTGAGAAGGGTAAGAATTCGCTGCATGGGTTTTCCGGCAAATTGATATTGATGAAAACTGGCTGTCAAATTTTCTAAGAACAGATGATGCTCACTTTTATCTAAAGGGAGAATTTAACATTCAAAACTGCCTCATTTTGGCAACAGAAAACCCTAGGATTTTTACAGAAATACCACTTCATCAGCCCAGAGTTAGAGTTTTGTGTGGGTTCACTTCTTCTTTTATTATTGGGCCATTTTTCTTTGAAAAAATCAATGGAAGAACTTTTACAACCGTTTTTGTAACTGGTGAACGTTATGTTCAACTTTTGAGAGAAAAGGTTATTCCCATATTGCAGGACTAACAAGCACTAAGCGAAATAACATTCATGCAAGATGGAGGACCTCCTCATATCTCCCGCGTGGCCAAACAATTGCTGAAGGATACATTCGGTGAAATTCGTTGATAAGTCGCCACTTTATATACCAGTGGCCTCCAAATCACCAGACTTGACGCCTTACAATTTCGGTTATGGGGGTACATCAAGTCGCGTTTTTATCGATGCCGGCCTACCACATTGGCCATGTTGAAGGCTTCTATCAGATGGCACGTTTTATAAATTTCAACTATTTAATTGTGACCATTCTGTCATCTATCGTCTGAAGGCGGTGTTTGAGAATGAAGGGCGCCACATTGAGCAAGGATTGTGACCTAATACAAGAGAGAAGGCAGTTACCTCATGTGTTATATTTTGCAGCTCTTTGGGAATAATAAATGCTGTCCTCACATATTGACTCTTTTTTTTTCTGTGAACAGTAATTTTTTGTTTGTCATTTGCCTACATCTTATATTATGTCGTGCAGGCCAAAGTGTTATAACTTCTCGAATAACACTGGTATACACAATTTTACCCCTTATGTTTAGTTTATCGCTTTTCGCTAATTAGAAGAAATAGAATAAGGAATATTCTCTGTATCCCTCCCCCCCAACTTTAGAATTTTTGCGCAAAAAATAATACAAAATGATTTTACTACCACATTTTTCAACGCAAAAGGTCGATTTAAAAATGATTTATTTTGAGGGGATACATTTTCAAAATTATGTACAGTATAATAAACAATGATAAAATTTGACAAACCCATAGGATATTTGAAATAAAGTACGACAAATATATTTTGTCACTCCCCTCTATATTTCATTTTTGAATCATGACAAATATCCAGTTAAATAGTCAAGTGTCGCCAATTAGTCAAGAAACTATACATTCCTTATAGCAAGAAATCCTATTAGTAGTGCCATCATAATTTTTGGTACTATATTAACATTTCAAATATCGTGTATTGATATCAGTAGTTATTTTCAAACATTCAATCTATTTCACAAAATTCCATCTAAAATATAAATATTTTTTGCTACATGTTTTAATTTGCATATACCTATTTTACATATCTCAGATTGTATTTGAAAATCGTCAACCAATTCTTCTAACTTTTGGCGAAATGGTGTTTTATTAATTTATCATTTGATATTATTAGGGTTCTTTCCTGGTATTCAAAAAGGAAAAATACGTGTCGTTCAGTTATATTTTTCAATTTATCAAACAATTTGGCCGCTGAATCTCTGATTCTGGTAGAGCGCCATCTCTAGCGAACAAAGTTGTAACTAAAGTCAATTTCGAATTTTTCATCATTTGCCATAAAAAATCCCATTGCATCCTGAACACAATGGTGTTTACCGCATTGCTCTAGCGCAAATATTCGCGGAGTTATTAATTTTTAAAGTTGTGCGGGACTTTTGGATCACCCTGTATATATACAGATTGAAAGCTTAAGTTGTTTAGCGGTATATTCTGTATTAGAGATACTCTCCCATGTCTGTAATGATGAGAACAATAGTTTAAATCCGCGTTGGACCTCTTATCCCAATTTTACGAAGCTGACGTTTTAGAATATTTTTAATACGAAATTGTGCGAAATCATTTTATTCATATTTAACAGAAGTGATGCCTTTAATGATTACTATCTTCGTATATATTTTGTAAAAAAAAAAGTATGTAAATATAGATTGGAATTTTACGGAAGGGCGGCTTTGATATACAGTGGTACCTCGACATACGAGCGCCCCAACATACGAGTTTATCGAGATACGAGCCGACGAGGAAGTGATTTTTTGCTTTTAGTTACGAGCGAAATTCGAGATACGAGTTCGGTTCGGTAGTGTTGAAGATATTAATCTGTGATTTTAAATGTTTCTTTTTGACAAGTACTTTTGTTTTGTTTTTGCTTTTCCTAAAATGTTTCTTTCTTCTTCTTCATTATTATTTGTTCTATATGTGTTCCAGCCTTAAATATGCAAAAATGTTAGAATTTACTTTTGTTAATTATTGTTAAATTATGTAAATTTTAGAAATGTATATAAACTTGATTTTAGAAAATAAAGTTAGTTATTAAAGTATACGTGGTTGAGTCATTAGAGTTGGTGAGACAAGACAATAGCAGTCATTCAAGTTTGAAGGAGTTATAATTAGCTCGCTGAGTCAAGGAGCATAGAATTAAAACCAGCGTTAAAATAAGAATATAGGCGGTGATTCCTCCTTAGTGCCAGGAGGCCAAAGCCAATTCGATTCAATATGCAAAGCTTTGTTTTTTGAGACTTGAATAAACAAATTCAAGTTTATTATATATTTTGTGTGCTTTTAAAGTTAAAACACAACAGGAAGTAACACGCAGTCGCGCCATCACGATCAGTTAGCAGCGTGCTTCCGCTGTGATAAGTTGTGTTTTGTGTTCGCGTTTTGTGTTGCGTTTACATTACGGCCTACAGGTGAAAGCGAGAAAAATGTAGCGAAAAAAGCAAAGACCAGTTAGGATATCTAATTTATTTCTTTACATTCTCTTTTTTTGTTTTGTGCAATAAATATTTGATATTTTTAAACACGTTTTTATTATTTGAAACCACGTAACAAAAATAACTGGGGTGACATTTTGTAGGTTGGAACGGATTAATGGCAGTTCAATTGTTTTGTATGGGGAAATTTGCTTCGAGATACGAGTAATTCAAGATAAGAACAAGGTTGCGGAACGAATTAAACTCGTATGTCGAGGTACCACTGTATTTGATATATAAGGACACCCTTTATATTAAAATAAGGAATTAATAGAGGTATTTATTTTTCTGCTATATTAATTTTATGCATTGTATTATGCCTTGATTTCAAAGAGATAACATTTAAGAAGATTCAGCCAATTATATATGTCAACCATCTTCCACATAAGATACTACGAAATCGAAGTTATCCCTGTAATGATGAGGGCTATAGCTCTAAATCATGGTATAAAGTTTGTAGCTATTTTATGAATTTACAAATCTGGCGTTGTGGTAATACTTGCTTATTTGAGGCTGCACAATCTGTTCAGAGATAATCAGAATAATCATTTTTAAGATTTAAATACGAAATATGTTTATGTACGTCAAATGACTATCATTGCTCGATACAATCATAATATATAAATGCGTACACACGTGTTTAAATAAAATATATGCGTATGAAATACTAGCTTTAATAAATAACTATAAAAAGAGTTCAACAACAATTTTATTAACATCATGAAACGCGATATCCCAAACTCAGGAATATTTGCGTCGATACCTCTCTCTACATCACAACAAATCAGCTATATACAATCCTGTTCAATTTATTATTTTACATAATTAACCAAAGAAAATTGTCCGAAGAGAAAAACAAACAACAAAGCAAAACACACAAAGCAAGCATCGCAATTCTTTTCCTTCTAAGTTTCCCTCTCCCTTTTCCAATTTAAAAGAAAGTTGTATATGAATTTGCAAAATTGATCAAAATTTTACACCTCTATTTATCGTCTACAAATTCATCAAGCTGTCCAATACGACCATATTTGTTTCCTCTATAAACCCGTAAAATTAGGCAATTCATAAGTAGAGAGTTAATAAACCAATTTTTTCTGGTTAATACAAATAAAAGAGAAAGTTACAATAATAAGAGAGGGGGGGGAAATACGCTGTAAGTTCTCTTTCCACGCAAACAATGCAAACATCATAAATCTATATTCTTAGGATTTTAGAGTTTTAAAATCCAAATAGATATGTAAAACTATTTGAAATATTATCAAGATTAAAAAAGGCATATCCTGAGAAGTAGCACGTGTGCTTTTTAGATGGCAGAGTGCCATCTAGTGGAAAAGAAATCAACTAAACATTGATATGATCTGCCATCTAAAAAGCAGATGTGCTCCTGGTCAGGGTGTTCCTTTTTTATTTTTAATATCAACACCTGACCTTTTTATTTTTTATTATCAAGAGTCAAATATAATTGTATAAAGAATTAGGTTCATATTAATGAGGTGTTGTGTGCACATATAAAGATTTAAGATAGAATAATCTAATGGAAATAATATATTTATTCGAATATAGTATAAAACTCTCAGTATTTTATTCGAATTTCCCACACACAAATTGCAATATAAAAAAACTACAATTAATGAAACATTTATATATGTACAATATCTATCCTTATTATTAATTTCGCAAAGCCCTCTTGTTTGGGCTCCATATATTAGTATAGGTTTATAAAAAATTAGCGGACGATGATCTATTAAAGAAATGCAAATAATTTCGACGAATCAGAATTAAAATAGGATGCGATTATAAAACACTCAAAGTCAATGAACCCACAAAGTCATGTTCATTATTGAAATCGGAAAAATTTTGCCACTGAGCGAACAAAAGCAATTTCCTGAGCATTGGTACGTGATTATGATCTTTTAATGAAGGCGTTTCTCAGGAAATTGGGAGGCGTTCCCGAGTTTTCAGTTTTACCTCGGGGCCCTTGCAATTTGTCTGTGGAATCAATAGCACACTGAGTCACGCATTAATAGCCACGACGGCAGGGAGGGTCTGATGGATTGTGGCCTAATCAGACAGGGGATGTGGCGTCGTTTGTCACAGTTATTAGTCCTGCCAGATCTCTCCCGATCTCTTTCCTCTCCGCATGGAATTTGATCACTAGTTTGTTTTATTGTGTGTGAGAGTTTGTTGAATCTTTCTTTTCAACATTTAAAATATATCCAAGTCTAGCAGCCCTATTTATATTTCATCAGGAGGGTACAATCTATAAGCACGGTTTCTATTCAACATGTATTTATCAATTAGTGAAAATATTCAAGAAATAAATTTCGGAAGGCTATTTGTCAAACATACAATTACAGAAGCATATTTTCATAATTTCGTTAGACACCATCACACCAAGGATAGACCTTCAAGTGCAGACTATATATGCAATTTGAATATAAAATACTTGTAGCGATCTGGTGAATTAAATTGGTGAAATCGCTTTAAAGATTCACTACTAACATATAAGCCAATCCTCTCTGATATTTTCTTCAATCAGAAAAGTGTAGACATTGATAAATAGCTTTGAATAATCCCATCTTCACATCTCAGATTGCAATATATATGTATTACTTACTTAATATCACATTCTGAAATGTTATTCATTGTGAATACATTTTGCGATTTTTATTAAAATACTTCCTTTTGTATATACTGTATAAGTAAAATAATTATTGAAAACCTCATTACGTTGATTTTGAAATTTGACGAGAGGATCGTCAGCTCTGAATCATCTAAGGAGATTACTCAAATTATTCTACAGACCGCTCTATTATTGTATTGATGACTACACCCTGGCCATCCTGGCGTCTGCCAAGGAGTGTCTCTATAAGCATTGAACTGAGAGCAGTTCAAATTGATCCTGTCCTTGTCTGGAGGAGGACTCTCTCAATGTGGAGGAGCCTTCCTTCCTGAGAACAGCTTTTTATATTTCATCACCAAATTGTACACAATCACATTTATCTTTGATTTTTGTAACAATTAACTAAGGGTGTAAATAAATTATATTTAATTGTATACTATTGTATTAGAATTATTATCTTAGTCACTTACATTTATGAATATTGAGGTTATCTACAGAAGTGAGCTTCTAGGATAGAATTCACCAACGCACCTTACTGAGAAATATCACCATTGATACGCTCTCATCTTATTTATATCGTCACAGTAAGGTCTGTAGAGGTAGGTTTTGAATATTTATCCGAAAATAATTATTGAAAAACTTGTAAAATTGAACCACGTTAATAGTTTTATATACGAATTAAATAATCTGTATATTTTCAACTCCTAAGGCAAGGTGTAAATAATTTCTAAAGAAATTACAAGTATATTTGGATAAGAAGGAATATACAATGAAAACTGCTTGATGGTTGGATCATGATCTAAAGCTCCGACACTAAATATATGCTGAAATGCGAATATGCATAGAGAATTACGAATAAGAATAAATACATTTAGCAATACATGTGTTTATCTATTACATCATTAAGAAAGCTTACCCCATGTATTGGAGTATTATATTTCTTAAAATAAGATAATCGATTTATAAGAAGTTCCTTATTTTCAATAAAGTCAAAATGTGCAAATTCCTCAATAAAAATCAGGATTTCACTGATGAATATCTTTGAAATATCTGAAACCTATACCATTTGTTCATCAACACATTTTTCGATGAGTGTTATATTATCATTAATTTTAAAACGTTGAACTATATTATCGAATATTTTCAAACTAAAAAACCTAGAGATGTCTAAGAAATGCCGAGACAAATTATGATTATTTAACTGTATTCTGAGGGGGGTCGGTGGAAGGCTGGTTAAACAGTTTGGTTTTCGACCACTACGACCCGGGTTCGATTCCCGCATTGGACACTTTTATTCTGTTAAAAAAATGCTCCAATGGCCCCCGATTCTTGCAAAAGTGAACCCCACCAGCGAGTGCAAGTAACCAAACGGGGCTCTGGCACATTTGTAAGTGCAAAGTCGAACTGCTTTTCACATGTGTAGACATGTGGTGCACTTACAGTAAAAGCAGTCGCTAACTACCTACCATGATTATCATGGCCTGTACCACGTATACCTAGGGATAAGCAAAAAAAACTGTATTCTGTGTGTTGTGTATCAAACTTCTATCTATATTCAAAATACATATATATCGAAACTCCATAAACAGTAATACTTAAGTGAAAATTTAAGATCATTACATATAAATACATCTTATATATGGAAAATCTATATATTGATTATGCAAAAATATAGGGCAATCTATAGGAAATTCATAAATGACGGAGAGCTTGTTTTGGACCAAATATTTAGCTTCCGATATTTCGACACGGATCGTCCATTTTCTTTTAGAGACCTAGGTGAGCTTCCGTGACGAAATATCTATTTGGTCCCTTACAAGCTGTTCGTTTTCAATATATATATTGAATATATTCTCCGATAAAAATTAATTATTTCTATATCTTCAAATAAAAGACACTTCGGTCAGTAAATCTTTTTATTATCTCGACGTTTCGACAAAAATATTTAGTCCTCGTCAGAAGCGAACAAAAATTAAAACATTTGGCAAAGCGTTAGAAATTATTCTAATTATTCGACAGATTAATTTCTAACGCTTTGCCAAATGTTTTAATTTTTGTTCGCTCCTGACGAGGACAAAAGATTTTTGTCGAAACGTCGAGAATATAAAAAGATTCACTGGCCGAAGTGTCTTTTATTTGAAGTAATATAAATGCCGGCCAGGCAGCCTCTATCTTTACGATAATTATTTCTAGTTATATAAAATATTTTGAGGTTATTTCATAGCTCTTATAATAGGAATGAAGAAATAGAAATTATGGGAGTTTAAAATAACTCGGTGTTTGCTAAAAGAAAAAGAAAATTAAATGTAAATTATTAATGTTTCTGCTTCTATAATACGAGTGCCACTCTTTGGGGGAACCTTTTATATTTCCACTTTATTTTGACATATAGATTATGCACACATTTTTACTCTATAAATAGCTAAAAATATTGTCAAAATAAATCTAGAGTAAACATTATTTTTAAATAAATAGGAGTTATTTTAGATAGATCTTTATATTTATTTCGGTTTTATCTTGCATCCATTGATTTAGATATAAGGTTTCACGTAAAATAAAGCGAAATATTTTAGATATTTTATAATTTTAAAAATTGGAATGTTATTCAAATACTTCAGAAGTATAGCAGTATAATATAAACGAACCTACGAATGGCATTAATGTCTGTAAAAGGTACATAAAAGTGTCAAAGATGATCCGTATACATGATGCCTTATGTAAAAAGTAAATAGATGGAGAAACGTGAAATATTTGATATTTAAGTTCGAAGAAAATCCTTTAGGGATTTTAGCCATGAGTCTGGACTGTCGAATCGGAATATGTCATCATTTTATAGTAAAATTAATTGCGTGGAAATAATTGTTCAAATTACGTCTCTGTGATTCCAAAGGATATATAAATCTAAAACTGTGCGTGGTTTGCCTGAACCTGTGTGTGTTGTTGTGTGAGTGTTTGATAGAGATGGTAGTAAACGACCAGGAATGGGTAAATATGTTTCTACTGGCACCTTCAAAGGGTTTATCATTATCACTCGAAAAATAAACGCTAATAAAGAAAGGAATAGAAGGAGTTGAATCTACGAAGAGTTGTTGGAATAACTAAATCTAAAAGAGCTTCAATATCAATTAAAGAATGTTTAATTTATGGTAAACGTTTTGCGGATTTCGGCAAATTAGAAAGAAGGAATCATATATCGCCGCAACTCTTTTTTATTATTAACGCGATTAAAAGCTTTCGGGCAAGCCCTTCTTCAGCTAATTATAGTGTACAAACAAGGAGAGATTATATATCGTATTTAAAATAAAATAAAAGAAAAGAAAATGACCACGCCCCTATCGCCCTCGTTTCAATAGCACCGCGTGGCCACGTCATGTCTGATCCTAACTTCAAATATAATATGGTACAAAAATATCTTAAAATAAATTTACGTAATTGAATAAATATAAAGAATCAATTATAAACAGTTCAAAGGATTTAGTGGAGACTTTTGAAGATTTTTTAGGATAGAAGGGGAACGTACTGTGATGGCAACTGTATACTTTTGTTTAATGGTTTAGGGTGCTTAATGGTTTCTGCAATAGTGTCTACATCGGCGAGACATCAAGAGACCTTTCAATCAGAATCAAAGAACACCAAAGAAACATCTCTAAACTAAACCCAAACTCCTTAATAGTTGACCACGTCAGAGAAACCGGACACACTCCAGACTTCAATAATACCAGAATCCTCCATACAAATGCCAAAACTAAAATCCAAAGACTCATTCTTGAAGCAATAGAAACCATGAAGCACCCTAAACCATTAAACAAAAGTATACAGTTGCCATCACAGTACGTTCCCCTTCTATCCTAAAAATCTTCAAAAGTCTCCACTAAATCCTTTGAACTGTTTATAATTGATTCTTTATATTTATTCAATTACGTAAATTTATTTTAAGATATTTTTGTACCAAATTATATTTGAAGTTAGGATCAGACATGACGTGGCCACGCGGTGCTATTGAAACGAGGGCGATAGGGGCGTGGTAATTTTCTTTTATTTTATTTTAAATACGATATATAATCTCTCCTTGTTTGTACACTATAATTAGCTGAAGAAGGGCTTGCCCGAAAGCTTTTAATCGCGTTAATAATAAAAAAGAGTTGCGGCGATATATGATTCCTTCTTTCTAATGTTTAATTTAGCCGCTACCGTTTTAAAAGATTTCTCTAAGGTTCGAAAAGCCTTCGCTTTAAAATTTACATATATTATAAGTAGGAAATTTTGTATACTATTATCCATTCAAACCTTTTGCTTGGTAAATATTTGTAATATTATAATAATATTATTGGAAGTTGCTGAAGACAGCTTTTATTATTATTTATATTTTACATATGGTTATATACACTGCGTGACATTGAGAATGGAACACCAAGAAATAGTGGCCAGAAAGTGATGAAACTCGGCAGACAGAGAGAGACAGGGACGATCAATAAGTGATATTTATTTCAAAATGATAGTCATAATACAGAGCGAGAACGGCGTCGGCTTAGTAGCAAGTAGGACCACCGCAGCAACACGTCTAGGTAGAGAGTAAATCAGAGTACGGATGGCGTCCTGAGGGATGGCTCTCCATTCCCTCTCAACCATTTGCCACAGTTCGTCTTCTGAACGCGGCTGTGGCAAGGCATGCAAACGGCGTCCAATGATGTCCCAGACGTGCTCGATTGGTGAGAGATCAGGAGAGTACGGTGGCCAGGGAAGCATCTGTACATCTTGCAGAGCTTGTTGGCTAATGCGAGCAGTGTGCGGTCGGGCGTTATTCTGCTGATAAAGGGCATTGGGTACCCCCTGAAGGTAGGGGAGTGTCACCGGTCGCAGCACATAATCAATGTATCGTTGGGCCGTCATAGTGCCCTGAATACGAAGTAAAGGTGACCTGGAATCATACGCGATTGCGCCCCAAACCATGATTCCACGTTGTCGCACGGTGGGGCGTTCCACAATTGCTGCCGGATTGGACCTTTCTCCACGTCGACGCCACACGCGTACACGGCGACTATCACTGGACAAGCAGAAACGCGACTCATCAGAGAACACGACCCTGTGCCATTCCGTCATCCACGTCGATCTAGCCCGGCACCATTCCAAACGTTGGCGCCTATTCGGTGGGGTCAATGGCAGTCTTCTTAGCGGACGGCATGAGTGCAAGCCCTTAGCAACCAATCGACGGGAAATGGTTCTGGTCGAGATGGAATGATCTAGGGTGTCTTGCACATGTTGCAGGATGGCGGTACAAGTGGCTTGTGGGGCCGCCACTGCTTGTCGAAGGATACGCCGATCCACACGTGCTGACGTCATTCTGGTTGCACCGGCATTCCTATAAATTGCCACATTTCCTTGTTCCAGCCATCTTCTCCACAGTCGGTGCACCGTGGACGCACCAAGGTGTGTATCAGCTGCGATTTGACGTATGGACCAACTTGCCCTTTTCAGTCCGATCACCATGCCCCTCGTAAAAGCGTCTGTCTGCTTGAAATGCCTCCGTTTACGATGACCTGGCATTCTCTGTTATTACACGTGTCTTTTGACACAAGAAAAAAATTTCTACAAGGCTTTTCCTTGAAGAAATAACGACACGAATACTGTCCTTTCTGCAAGTTCCTTCCCTTATATCTTACTCCATGTGCGCACGAGAGCTGCGCATTTTACATCATTTGCATAACTCGGTTAGGCGCGTTTACCCTGAAATTTGCATAATTTTCTGGCCACTATTTCTTGGTGTTCCATTTTCAATGTTACGCAGTGTATATATATATATTTGATCAAAATTTATAGGTATATATCACCTGATTAAATTATTTAGAAAGGCTATGGCTGTGTATATTGAATTTTCATTAAAGTATACTTTTCAAGTAAAATTGTTGATAAACATTTTCAACCTTTTTTAAAGGAATATTTTATATCTCTGTATCTTATTTACTTTAGTTATTTGATTTGTAATCACAAAGAAAAATCTAGAATATGAATTGATAAAAACGTATTTTACTTACTTTGTCTTTATAGTTGAGAAACGGAAGATAGATCTCCGGCTGGACAAAAGAAGTGACGCCGAAGTGAAGATTAGATGTATATGTTGCATTTGCAGTCAGTCATTGTTCGTTTCGTGAAAAATATTTTGCAGATTTTACGAAGTAACCAAAGAGTCAATATACAAATTATTATTATATGGAAATTTTCCGATTTGTATATTTTTAGAAATTTGTATTAAAGGATTGTATAGAACTATATTCTTCGGGGTGCAAACTGACTTTGGCTTATCATTTATATAATCATTTTATATAACATAATTAGAAGTTTCAATAATATTTTACATAATTATTTTCATACATTAGAATTAGGGTACATGAGCTAAAGTTTTGCGGTTGGTTTATAAACCCTTGAGAAAATCTTGAAAAAGGTTACTTCAATCCTATCAAACACCAGTGAATCCTTCTAGGTAAAAGGACGCCAGTTTAAATATATATATAATAATTGGTTGGATTTAGTTATTAAATAATATCAATTATTTCTTAGATCTATCTGAGAGATAGGATAGCGATTTCTGTATCATAGTTGGTGAATATTTGATTCGGAGTTGATTCACTCGATATTTATAATTATTAAACAAATTATAGGTGTGTTTTAGGTCAAATACAAATAAAATATACTATTATAAAATTGTTTCATTTAATATATATATATATTATATAATCTAAAATACAAATATTTTATTTTTTTTTAAAACATATATTTTATTTTTTCATTCATTGACTGTTCTGCATTTTTGACCATATATTCAAAGAAATACCACTTTTAATTATTATTATTGTTGTAAATATGTATATTTAACCCTACCTATCTTTTATTCACGATTATAGAATTCATTGTATAAATTCTATATTCCTGTGATATAAATAATTTTATATGTATATTTTACTTCAAGAGATTCAAAATAAAAATCTGCTTGAAAGGTAAATAATTATCTTCACTTTTCCACGACTGCACCTCTTTTCAACAATCAAACACACAAAAAATTTCTAATCTATAATATATATATGCTTCAAAATAGTTTAAAATTCAAATATAAACTATTCACACAACAATCTTTTATATCTTATTAATGTTTCTGATATCGTTCTCTCCAATGGTGAATCAAAAGGGAATGATGTTGCACGATCAACGGTTAGGCGTTGATGTCCTTAAAGTGCCTATGTAAATATTACTATCCATTCGATTTGGGAAGAACATCCCTGGAGGAATTGAAGCCTCTATGAGCACCTAAGGCTTGGGAATACAGTAAAGAACGTCATGTTAGAAGTCATTGAAGGGAATTGTACCGTTTGCGTGTTTAATTACCAGCTGTAGGTTATAGCTGATACGATTCATGTGTCTAAAGCTTCCGTAATAAAATTCGTAAACTGGGTTCTACAAGGAAGTAAAAAAGCATAGAGTTACCTCTTCATTTTAAAGATCCTTTGAAAGAAAAATTATTACAAAATATCCCTTTCTCTAAATAGAATTGACTCAAAAATTCATAAAGAAGTAATTGCGGTTAATGAATTCTTGTGTTACATGAATGAACAATTTAGCACACAAGAC
Source organism: Cordylochernes scorpioides (assembly GCA_030710605.1). NCBI lineage: Eukaryota > Metazoa > Arthropoda > Arachnida > Pseudoscorpiones > Chernetidae > Cordylochernes > Cordylochernes scorpioides. The sequence goes on along the minus strand of CP092877.1, from coordinate 19,637,226 downwards.
AAAATGGAATGGCTGTCAAGTAATAATCCTACATAAAAACCAAGTTCAGAATCCATTCTCGATTAATTGATGTTGAGTGTCGTATCAGACTTAATGGTTGATTTTTGCTCAAATTCCTACTAAAGAGTTCAAAATCACAGCTGCATAACTTTGCGTAAGAATATCATAAACAAGGTTCAAGGAATTCTGTCGCTCAGAGCGATACTGTTGCAGAACAACTATCGATTCTACATGGCATGAAGTTATGAAAAATCTTGTTCAGGATGGAGCTAACACAAAGTTCACCCTTCAGTGCCAATCTAAAACCATGCAGGGACTACCTGTTCGGACCGTTAAAGAGAAGCATACGAAAAGGCCGATTCATGATGAGCTGAAAGAGATTATTGAGAATGTCTGCCACTCACGGCAAAGATATTTCTTGTTTATCGGTTTAGGGCTCTCTCCAAATGGTATTAGTGTTGTGTTCTTGTTTTATAATGGCGATTATATTCAATAAAATATGATTCCATTTTCTAACGAGTATAATATTTTATTGGTTCACTTTTTAACATCACTATAGTTAGTTCAAAACATTATAACCATTACTTTTCAAACCTCAAATGTATTCTTCTCAAAAGGTATTACATATTTACTTATCAACCAACATAATTATAAGTGGTAAATAACTCTTCTCGGAAAAATTTCATTAACAAAAAAAATGAAGAAAGAACTATAAATGACTATTTTTCAAAATTCTTCCTAGAATCAAAATTGAATATTAGGAATAATTTGAAAAATTGTCATATAGTTCATTGCCTTTGTATTTTTTTTTATCTCACAAGTATATTTTTGTTAGAATTATTCATAAATGTGGTTACTAAAGGAAGTGGTTGCGCTCCATGTAATTTATGAACATGAATTTAGTGACACAAACAGAAGCTAAAATGAAATATATTCAATTCTGAAATGTTAAGCGCCCAATCAAACCTGAGATGAAAGAGTCGGATTCTAACTTTGTGTGCAATTCTACACCTGGGCTGAGAAGTCCTGAGGCGATTAACCAAAAGCTATTTTCTTCTCGATAAAGAATTATTTCTTTTCCCAAAGGAATAGACGGTGTAAACGTCGATTATATCTGCATTTGTATCTTTCAAAACACGCAATTGATAGGCAGAATTAATTTCTGTATAAAATTTGAATCTTTAGAATAAATCTCGAAGAGAATAATATTTTCATACTACTTTATATATTCTACGAAACACTAAAATACACAAAACATTCTCAAAATAAATGAAAACATAAGAATAATTATTGTTTTTAAATTTGCCTTCAATATAAATATATATAAAACATTTTAATACTATTCTAAATAAATAATGATAATATTTGGGATCAGAAATCAATTTATAAAAATAAAGTATAAGCACGTCGTTCACATGTATATTTAATAAATAAAATTATTTTATAAAACGATTTGTTTTATTTTAGAAATAATAATTATGGCCCTAATTAGTTTCATGATATATATATATATATATATATATATATATATATACTAGCCGAGTGACCCGGGCAACGCCCAGGGTTTACCCAAAGGGCCTGCAGAGACTTTAAAAGTATAGATATATATAGATATAAATAGCCGAGTGACCCGGGCAACGACCCAGGTTTACCCGAAGGACCCGCAGGTGAGAAACTATAGAAGAAAAATTTTAACAAATCAGAAAATGAAAGTGCAAACAACAGAACTACACTACTTTAAGGACATGAGAGCACATGCACAGTATCACCACACGTGTACCATTTTCAAAGACCTGCTTAGGATTAAAACTTCTCAGAAGCATAACAATAGCACCAACCTAGAGTTTAACTGGTGTGGATGCATTCCTCTGGGAGTAAGACTATTGAGAAATTCAGTAGGGAGTTATTTTGCTTCTCCGCATTCTAACACTCCAACTGTTAACACTGAGGAAACACTGACTCATGTTTGGTAAGCAATTTCAGGGAAGAAACTATAGACATTGGATTAAATAAATTATTAAATAAATTGCATTAAATAAAAATTATCAGATTTAAATAAATATTATTAGAGTGAAAAAAAAAGAAAAAATTAACAAATTAGAAAATAAAATTTCGAACAATACAACTATATTGCAGATAAGATAAGAGGACCTTATTAAAAATAAATAAATAAATTGCAATTCGACACTATCGATAATTCGGCACTATCGATAATTCGACACTATCGATAATTCGACACTTTCGATAATTCGACCATTTTAAAAATCAAATTTTCAAGGTTGATTGTTGTTTAAATACAACTTTACCAGTAAAAAGGTATTACAGAGGCGAAGGCAGCCACTTTAAAATTAAACACAGGCTCTTGTAGGAAGAACCCAAATATTCAGAATGAATGGAAGTCTGAAATCTGAAGGACCAAAAGATATGGGTCATCTTTACATGTATGCTATCCAATGTTCGCACACTTGAAAAAGCCACTTAAAGTTGTTCGTGCGTAAACACAGGCTCTTGTAGCCAAGGTTTGTCCTTGAGCCTTATTTATAGTCATAGCAAAAGCCAACCTTAGTGAAAACTAACGCCTCTCTAGAATGAAGCGAAGGTTGGTATCCGAAGGGGCCAAAGATATTTCAGACACTATACAGTGTGTTCAACTTTGGGCACTGTCAGTATATGTGCTTCGAACAATACAACTATATTGCAGATAAGAGGACCTTATTAAAAAATAAATAAACAAACTGCAATTCGACACTATCGATAATTCGACACTATCGATAATTCGACACTATCGATAATTCGACACTATCGATAATTCGACACTTTCGATAATTCGACCATTTTAAAAATAAAATTTTCAAGGTTGATTGTTGTTTAAATACAACTTTACCGGTAAAAAGGTATTACAGAGGCGAAGGCAGCCACTTTAAAATTAAACACAGGCTCTTGTAGGAAGAACCCAAATATTCAGAATGAATGGAAGTCTGAAATCTGAAGGACCAAAAGATATGGGTCATCTTTACATGTATGCTATCCAATGTTCGCACACTTGAAAAAGCCACTTAAAGTTGTCCGTGCGTAAACACAGGCTCTTGTAGCCAAGGTTTGTCCTTGAGCCTTATTTATAGTCATAGCAAAAGCCAACCTTAGTGAAAACTAACGCCTCTCTAGAATGAAGCGAAGGTTGGTATCCGAAGGGGCCAAAGATATTTCAGACACTATACAGTGTGTTCAACTTTGGGCACTGTCAGTATATGTGCTTCGAACAATACAACTATATTGCAGATAAGATAAGAGGACCTTATTAAAAAATAAATAAACAAACTGCAATTCGACACTATCGATAATTCGACACTATCGATAATTCGACACTATCGATAATTCGACACTTTCGATAATTCGACCATTTTAAAAATAAAATTTTCAAGGTTGATTGTTGTTTAAATACAACTTTAGCGGTAAAAAGGTATTACAGAGGCGAAGGCAGCCACTTTAAAATTAAACACAGGCTCTTGTAGGAAGAACCCAAATATTCAGAATGAATGGAAGTCTGAAATCTGAAGGACCAAAAGATATGGGTCATCTTTACATGTATGCTATCCAATGTTCGCACACTTGAAAAAGCCACTTAAAGTTGTCCGTGCGTAAACACAGGCTCTTGTAGCCAAGGTTTGTCCTTGAGCCTTATTTATAGTCATAGCAAAAGCCAACCTTAGTGAAAACTAACGCCTCTCTAGAATGAAGCGAAGGTTGGTATCCGAAGGGGCCAAAGATATTTCAGACACTATACAGTGTGTTCAACTTTGGGCACTGTCAGTATATGTGCTTCAAGGACATGAGAGCACATGCGCTGAAACACCATACGTGTTCCATCACAAAGATCCTAAAGGCATTGGTGAAAGTCTAAATAAATATTTTGGAAATAAAAAAAATATATATATATAAGAAAATAAATTGGAATATAAATTCACAAACTATATTTCAGAGTGGACACAAATATTTGAAAGGAAAAAAAAAAGAAAATTGCAAACAACACAACTATATTGCAGATATGATAACATATTAAAGGAATAAATTCATTTAAAAGACCTCATTAAAAACAACAATTCTATTTTTTATATATATACAATATAATCTAATTAAATCAACACACGATAATTCGACCATTTTTGATGTCTCGACCTACGGCCTATCATATGACAAACTAATTCGACACTTTCGATAATTCAACTATTTTGAAATTCAAATTTCAACAGTTGATATTTGTCTAAAACCCCTATTATTAACAACATATCAGACTGCAGAGTGCAAAAATGTAGAAAATTGTATGTATATAATTGTATGCATATATTTGTATGTATATAATTGTATGCAAATAATTGTATGTATAGATCAATGAGTAAAATAATTTTTTTTTTTGCTTATCGCTAGTACACGTGGTACAGGCCTTGATAATCATGGTGGGTAGAGTAGGCGACTGCTTTTACTGTAAGTACACAACATGTCTAAACATGTGAAAAGCAGTTCGACTTTGCATTTACAAATGTGCCAGAGCCCCGTTTGATTACTTGCGCTTGCTGGTGGGGTTGGACTTTTGCAAGAATCGGAAGCCATTGGAGCATTTTTTTTTATTTTTTCAGAAAAAAGTGCCCAATGCGGGAATCGAACCCGATGCTGTATTTGTGTACTCAATTGTTGCTTTTTGTGTCTGGTTTCTTTTTTGCAGTATTTTTTTGGAATCCTTTTTTTTTTCTTCAATTGTTTCCTCACATGCTTGGAATTTTCTTTTTATGCCTGTCCTGGCTTTCAGTTTTATAGTTTTCCTCTGAGGAAACAATTGAAGAAAAAAAAAAGGATTCCAAAAAAATACTGCAAAAAAGAAACCAGACACAAAAAGCAACAATTGAGTACACAAATACAGCATCAGCCTATTTATGAGAAGAAAAAAACGACAGACACAAAAATGGAGCTACATTCAAATGAAAAACTATAACAGATCAAGTAATCAAATCAGGCATTATGAAAGATACTGCAAAAAAGAAAATAAGACACAAAAATGGAGCTAAATATGTAAAAAACATGTATACAAAAAAGCAAAGCCCAATTCCAAACCCAAATATTTTTTTTATGAGAAGAACATCAACATAATGCATGATTACGGCAGTCCATAGCTTCCCTGACAAAAATTCACCAAAAAAGTTAAATATTCCAAAATATTTCTGTGTATATATTGCTAAATGTGTAAATAACATGTATATAAAAAAGCAAAGCTTAATTTTAAATTTCATTATCCTTGTCACAGGAAAAGCATCAAAATACTGCATAAGTACGGAACTTTTGCATCCCCCCTGACAAAAATTCACTAAAAGAGTTAAGTATTCAAAAAAATATTTTGGTATATATATTGCTAAATGTGTAACAAACATGTTTATAAAAAAGCAATGCTTAATTCTAAGTTTTAATATTTTTTTTTAAATAAAAGCTACAAAAGCAAATAGGGAGAAGTGGAGCCATTTAGCCATTTTCAAAATTTGATTGTGAAAGAGTAAAAAAATGAGTAAATAAGAGCAAATATAAAGAAAAAGTAATGCTAAATGTGTAATAAACATGCATATAAAAAAGCAAAGCTTAATTCTAAGTTTTAATAAGAAAAGCTGCAAAAGCAAATAGGGAGAAGTGGGGCCATTTAGCCATTTTCAAAATTTGATTGTGAAAGAGTAAAAAAAAAGAATAAATAAGAACAAATATAAAGAAGAAATAATTAAGCAAAAGAAAGACAAAAGAAATATTTCAATCTACAATTCGAAAAATAATATAACCTCAGCCTATTTATGAGAAAAAAAACGTTGCCAAAGACATTAGGAAAGATAATGCAAATAAGAAACATACACAAAAATTGAGCTCTATTTAAATGAAAAATTATAACAAAGTACTTACAAATTATAATCATAATCAAATGAAGCAGAAATTAGTAAAAATTAGTAAATAAGAATTAGTAAAAGGTAAACAAAAGAACGCATTTCAAAACAAAAGAATTGATGATGATAAATGCAAAAAATCTACGATTGTAAAATAGATTAAATTAAAAAATAAAAATAACTGTTAACATTAGGAAAATAAAAACAGGCCTATCATACGAAGAAAAAAATAACGAAAATTTTGGTATATAGATCGTTATGTGCAGTTCAGAATCTTCGGAGGAGATAGCTCAGGACTTTACAATGGAAAACTCTGTTACGGTATTATCTATATAGATATATATATATATAGTATAGTTATGAAAATTTTAAGATTTATAATTTTTTTTCGCCACGAGATAGGGAAGGAGAACGGCTTACTAATGAAAGGACTGCGAGTGATCTTTCCCTCTAACATGCGAAAAGATGTTTTGAACCGCATCCACGCAGGTCATCAAGGAATACCAAAATGTCGAGCAAGAGCAAAGGATCATGTTTGGTGGCCAGGAATAAGTCAAGAATTCCAGGATATGGAAAAACCCTGTGAGAAATGCATCGAGAATCAACCCCTAAGAACGAACCACTCATCCCCAACGACTTTCCGGAACGACCGTGGCAAAAAGTCGGGATGGATCTCTTCCATTACGAAGGAAGTGTATATTTAGTCGTCGTAGACTATTTTTCTCGTTTTATCGAGGTCGTACGACTTACTAAACTTTCGTCGGAAGCTGTGGTAGATCACTGCAAAGCCATCATTGCTCGTCATGGCATCCCTGACATTGTAATCAGTGATAACGGACCACAATTTCGCCCATCAAAAACTTCAGCTTTTACGAAGTTTGCCTCTGAAGTTGGGTTTCGACACATCACTTCTAGCCCAAAGCATCCACAATCAAATGGTCAAGCAGAGGCTACTGTCAAAATTGTGAAAAACCTGATGAAAAGAATAAAGATCCGGTCCTAGCACTCATGGAGTATCAGGCAACACCCCTGGAGAACGGACTCTCCCCTGCAGAACTTTTATTTGGATGTAATATTCGCACTAGGGTTCTCTGCACTTCATCATCACTAATCCCTAAAACGGTGGATCAATCCAAACTCAGGGGGGAAGAGGAGCAGCGGAAGATGTCGCAGAAACGGCTTTTGACAGACGCCATGCGGCCACGAAAAAGGCGGAACTAATTGCAGGAGAGAAAGTTTGGGTGAAGGATCTTCGAGCGTGGGGAATTGTCATCGAGAAGGCTTCAGTGCCCCGTTCATACATCGTGGAAACTCCTGCAGGGACCTAAAGGCGAAGCTATCTTCTTCTGGCTTCTTCCCAAAAACAGGTCGACCCCAGTGAGACATCTCCAGACAGTGAACTCCCTCTGAAATGGAGGAAACTCCGGGAAATAAACTGCCTGCAAAGGAGCTACAACAGCAGCCAGCAATCGCTCCAGAGATGAAGCAGCTGTCTCCCTCACCTGGGAAAGTGTCGCGGTATGGGAGAAGATACAAGCGTGTCCAGCGCTAACCTCCTCTAAACCTTTTGGGGGAGATGTTGAGGGTTCAGGCGAGAATCCTCACGCCACCTCGCGCCTCGCGGCGGGGGATGTTCGACTTGTGTTCCGGGACTGGATATAGGAAATAAAACCGGTACCTAGGAAGCTCCGACGACTCAGAGTGGATTATTGACAAAACAACGGGCACAACGCAACACTCTCCTCTATAAAACTTTCTCTTCGCTTATTCATTTTTTCACCCAGCCTATGACGCGTAACTGCCGATACTTTGCTGGTGTTACTTTTTTCTTCTTTTTTATTATAATATATTCTAACTAATTATTTATCACAAAAAATGAAAAAACAAACCTCACATGTTTAAATTAAATTTAAAAAATGTATAAATCTTAAAATTATCATAACTATACTATTTGATATAGAATTAGCTTGCTGTTCTGACTCAAAATTGATTCAAAATCTGTAGTTCTTAATATTTTACTTTTCCTCTTTTTTCCACACACACACACACACACACACAAATATAAAAAATTACTATTAATATATATATATTCCCTATTATATGCTATCTATTTATTTATTATATATATAAAACAAGCCTCTTATAATTAAACTAACTAACAAATATATACATTTTGAAATTTTCTCAATGGTATTATTTGATACAGAATTAGCTTGTTTTTCCGACTCAATGTTTAAATTATGTTTAATATATTCAAAATCTGTGAATCATAAAATTTATTATAATTCATATACTCGTAACTTCCAAAATTATTCTAATATATGGCTCGCTAATGCCTTTTTTAATGTGCCTAATTGGTGTTGTGTGAATTATTGCGGAGAAACATTGTGTTCGATAAAAGAATATTTATATTGTACTTGAATTTTGTGTTCTTGGTTTACTTGAATACAAACAAGAATTACTCTGAGTTACGAATATATAAGGCGCGAATCTAAATATACACACACATATAGTTTATCAAGACCACTGGTCTTATACAGATTCTCACCACAGGAAGGAAGCATAGATGGAGCTCTTATACTCCAGGCAGCACAGAACTCAACAACACCCTCCAGGTCCGACACATGTCCAGTGGCTAAAGAGTCTAACGTGCATATGTCAAGTTTAGCGTATAACTGAGAAAGCAAGTGCGGAATATTCCACGTTCTAGTCTTCCCTTGCTTCACTTCGCTTTATATCATCCTTGAAAAAAACATAGGTTCGGTTTTTTTTTTTTTTTTGCCTTAAGGTAATGGAATATGACGTCTATTTTAACACTGTTCGATGCTTCCGCATACATCGATATACCTACAGCCTTCTTTTTCGCGCTATTAGACGTGTCAAGTAACGTAAAGCCATTTCTAGCGTCGAAAAGCTCATCTCTGCGCCTGAGAAACAGCTAGTAGAATTCACTCCTAATGAACCAGACTCTTTCATAATTTTATAAGTTAGTGAAGAAAGCGGAAAGCTATTTTATATGAAAATAATTATCGTTAAAGGTTTAATTCCCTTTTGAACCGAATATTTGTTTTGTCAAAGATTACAGTTGAAAATTGAAATATTCAATTGAACATTGAAACATCTTCGGCGCATTATTTCAAAGCAATAACGCGCCATCTCTATATATATATAAAATGAAAGGATTTAAAAGCAGGAATGTTTCATTTATACACAATACGCAGTAAGAGCAGTATAATTTTGTATTAAAGTATACAAGTATCAGAGTCATCAATCAATTCTTAATTCTGTCACCGTTTGCTTTTGTGAATGGAATAAATACCCAAATATGGCCATTTCTTATAAGTATCGGTATCAACTTATCGGTAGTTCAGTGGTAAAATGCTCGCCTGCCAAGCGGACGGCCCGGGTTCGATTTCCGGCCGATGCATTTTTTTTTACAATTTTTAAAACTAATTTATCTATATATATAAAAATGAATGTATGTGTGTGTCTGTCTGTCCTTTATGCCTGACCAAACCACTCATTGGAACGCCATGAAACTTTGGGAAGTTATTTAGTATAGTACTGGGATGGTTTCTAGCAAATAAATTTTTGAAATAACTTTTCGCTTTAAAATAATCAAATAAATATTCTAATTTATCTGTTATAATTCAACAATCTGCTCTAAATATTATCATGATGATACGATGATTTTGTAATGTAGAAAATTAGGAAAGACAAAATTCAGGATGACACGGCAATTTATTTGAGACAAGAATAATGATACAATTCCAAGGCAAGATACTATTCCTTTAACTTCCAATTACCGAGGGAACCAATTAATATTGATTTTATTCAACTTATCGAGTATTTTTCAAGGGACCGGGAAAAAATGTTCACTTTATCGAGAGATTCGTTAGACAAACCTTTACTCGGGTAAAACCCGGGCGAAGCCGGGTACGTCAGCTAGTATATTATACAAGAATGACATCCACGGCGCCGATTTATAATTGTAACGAATAGCATTTGAATAAAAGCATTTAATCGGGTAAAACCCGGGCGTTGCCCGGGTCATTCGGCTAGTTGGGTATAAAAGAAACATTCGTGCTTTTAAATCCTTTCATTTTACATTATTTCAAGCTGAAATATAAGCGGAAAAATGGATGTGTTTCCTCTTAGAGGTTTTTCAAATCATCAAAAATAACAGGTGTGTGTGTTTTAAATTATTTAAATCACAATTGTTATATTCTGTATATTTTAAGCAATACAAAATTCAATAATTCATAAATAATACAATATTTGATTGTGCTTAAGGAAACAAGTGATTTTTCAAGACTAACAATTTCATTTTTAATTCAATAAACATTTATATTATCTCTCATAGGCTCAATCAAAATTATATGAAATATATTTCGCAAAAATATATGAATAATATTCTATTTATTGATTTATCTTTACCATTTTATATAGGTATAAACGTGTGTTGTGTAATTCATTTATATTTGAAATTTTGAAAGGAGGAAATTGATCTTCAAATTGAAAAATACTTCTATAACGTCAAAATATTCCCATGAGTATAATCATTAATCCTAATCTCATATAGTCATAAATTGATAGAAATATTACATTGGAGCTTACTTCAATTTTTCTAAACGTTGCTTTGAAGTTGGAACTAGCAATTGTGAGCAATTGCAGAATATATCACGCTGATCACTTTTAATCGCAAACCTCTCATGTACAATGCTAAGTAAACTTTCTGTTGTTACCTACCTATACGAACTCTTACTAATTGACGCAGAGTTCATATATAAGAAATAATAATCTAGAATTTCCTCTGTAACCACATATCTTCTGGGCAATTCTAATCAAATACAGCTTGTTTTACCACTTTTAAATTTGAAAAACACAATATATATCTAAATATAGACATTTATGAAGAGGGATTCCAATAAACGGCGTGTAACTTTTGTTTTCACATGTTTCCTTTTCAACCAAAGGATAAAAAATATTCCCTAAATAAAAGGGACTTCACCTTTTCCACCTTCGCCTATAAAAGGTGATATGACTCACTGACATGGCTAGAAAATCAAAGGAATCCTATGAATCATAATGTTAAATTTGGAGCATTCGAGTTTTAAAGAATACTACCACATGGTGAAAACACAGTTTGCCTTAGTAACGTCGTCTCAGGAACTTAGTGAGAACTCCCCACTCGTATGTATGAAATATAGTTGAAAATGTATTTTTCAGTAAAAAAAAAACAAAATAAAAAGAACAATCCTTAAGCATATTCCAGATATTTTGTTCTTTTAGGATAAACTTATTTTTAATGCAAATTATACAGCAATAAATTTGACATCATAGAGAGTCTAAATAAGAAAAGGATAAAATATACTATATATGAACATATATTTTCTATAACAATATTTTTTATATTTGGCCTTTGCTAGGATTTGGAAACAAGGATTATACCCGAAAACAACTTCTAGAAAACTTCCTTTAGTCGTATTTTTCTAAGAATCAACTTCGCGAAAGTAAAATATAAGGATAAAAACCAAAATTACTAAATCCCTTTTGGTAGAAATATGTTCTTTCGTCTTAGACTTTTTTTTAATATAAAGTATTTTCTATTTCAAAATTATTGTTGCATTTCTTATATTTATATCATAGTTAGCGTCCAATTAAAATAGCAAGTAAAGAACCTATTACTTTGTTAACTATATATTAACTCAAAAAAATTAAAGATTAGAGAAATATATAGTAATGTATTTCTTTTTTTCACACACACAAAAGCCTTTATTAAGACACACAGGTCTTACAGAGGATTCTCCTTGGGGTTACAAGACGGAGAAACCTATGAAAGTGGGAAATAAAAATGGAGAAAGATTATGTACATATGGTAAATATATACAGATTATAAGAAAAAATAAAAAATATATATAAGTAAAAAAAATTGGAAATATGGATGGGAGAAGTGGAGAGCGAAAAGAGGAAAGAAAACAGGTATTTACATATTGAACAAGTCAATTTAAGCTCTTTTGCTCACACAGCACAGGTGGGCCATGTCTTTTTCAAGAAATCCTTAAGAGATTTTCCAGGAAAATCCGAGTGTTCAGGGTTGTAAGGTAAACACCGTTTTATCAGTGTGGGATAGAAATGTATTTCTATATAAATATATTTTGTTGAAGGTTATTTGAAATTAAGTCGATATACGATATCTAAAAATTCTCTCAATAAACTTGATTTACTTTGTGGAAAAATAGTACAAAGGTGATATTGTACTGGGATGAGGTGCATGAATTATAAAAAAGAAAAAGGCATCTCCTTATCGTGCAACTGAAAGTTTCTGATGGCATAATCAAGAATGGGTATTTGGCCAATTCTGGAATAATAAAAATCAACGAGAATAGTTGATATTTATTCCGATAGATAGCGCAAGCCATCAGGAACTTTCAGTTGCACGATAAGGAGAGGCTTTTTTCTTTTTCATAATTCTTGATTTACCCTGTTAAAATTTGTTTGCATATTTTAAAAATATAATCTTTGCAAATTTTATAGATAAGTTTATATATTAATATACGAAGGTGTGTTCAAAAAGTATCGCGACTTTTGAATTTTCGCGGGTTACGTATATTCGAATTTCGATCTTTTTGTGGCTTTATGTTGGTACTCATGTCTCTCACTTATGCTGACAAGCTCGGCCATTTTGAATGTTCACTTAATTGTTGACAGCTGCTTTGCTTGCAGGTGTTTTGGATCGTCTTCGATTTTTACCTATTAAAAAAAATGGATCAAAGAGCCTGCATCAAAGTTTGTGTGAAAAAAACGAAATTAAGTGCGCGGATGCATTCCGAATGTTGACTGTGGCATACGGAGAAGCTACCTTGGACCGAAGCAACGTTTATCGGTGGTACAAAATGTTCTCAGAAGGCCGAGAAGATGTGAACGACGAAAAGCGTGCCGGACGCCCAAGCACTTTAACAACAGACGAAAAAATTTATGAAGTGGAGAAAATGATATTGGCCAATCGTCGAATCACCGTTAGAGAAGTTGCTGAGGACATAAACATATCGATTGGCTCGTGCCATTCGATTTTTATAAATGATTTGGGCATGAGACGGGTCGCCGCGAAATTCGTACCAAAATTGCTCAATTGCGACCAAAAACAGCATCGCATGAACATTGCTAATGAGATGTTGGACTCTGTCCGCGACGACCCAAATTTGCTCCAGAGGGTCATCACTGGTGACGAAGCGTGGGTTTATGGTTATGACTTGGAAACCAAAGCTCAACCATCTCAATGAGAGCTACCGCACGAACCAAGACCGAAAAAAGCGCGCCAAGTTCGGTCGAATGTGAAAGTTTTGCTGACAGTTTTCTTCGATTGCAGGGGCGTGGTGCATCATCAGTTTTTGCCACAGGGTAAAACGGTCAATAAGGAATATTACCTGCAAGTTATGCGCAATATGCGCGAAGCAATCCGCCGGAAACGCCCGGATTTGTGGAAGAACAAAAATTGGCTTTTGCACCACGATAACGCCCCTGCTCACACATCGTTGCTTGTGCGCGACCTTTTGGCCAAAAACAACACACTAATGATGCCGCAGCCACCGTATTCACCAGTCTGGCCCCCTGTGACTTTTTCTTGTTCCCTAAACTGAAGAGGCCCATGAAAGGACGACGTTACGCTACGCTTGACGAGATAAAGACGGCATCGGAGAAGGAGCTGAAAAATATTTTAAAAAATGATTTTTTGAAGTGCTTCGAAGATTGGAAAAACCGTTTGCACAAGTGTATAATATCTCATGGGGATTACTTTGAAGGGGACAAAATAGGTATTCATGAATAAATAAATAATTTTTGAAAAAACACAAAAGTCGCGATACTTTCTGAACACACCTCGTATTGATAACTTTCTGTTCGAATATTAGTTAGTTTTTAAATAATACTTTTTCGAATAATTATAGAGTATTTTTGAAAATTTGAAAGCTAATTTCGAATTGGTTTATCAAAACCCATGAATCTTTCTGAATCAACTAGTTTAGAACAACTTGGATATCTAAACTAGAGCACGCATTGTTCTTGTAATGACTGTTGTAGACTTTCCTACCATAATATGTTCAAACAAACCTCATAAATACTCTCTCATTTTAAAATGTAAAAGTTTGAACTTTTTATAACAACTATTTAAAAGTGTACTTACTAAACGCATTAATATTGCCTAGAGTACAAATTTCTTATGGATATATGGTAAATAATATATATAATTATGCGCATATATAAAGAAATATCCCGGGTTTTCTGATAGGCATTTCGAAAGAGAAAAAATATATTTAGAAACGCATTAAAAAATAAAGTATTTATTCGCGAAATCTTTCACCGCGAAATCTGCACAGAGACTGAGATGATCTATGATTATGCTATAACACTAGCTTCTTTCAAATTGAAAACTTATATAACATGGATTTGGGCGCTGGCCCTCATAAGTACCTATTTTTTAACATCTTACGGTAAAAGATGAACGAGGCCGAGAAACATTTTTTTTGTAGTACGAAACTATCCATGTCTCTCTCAAAAATAACAGTTTTTTTAGGGAAAAAAGGACAATTTCAATACACCTTGAATAATATCGGCTCTCTAATATGTTTTAACTGTAAATAAAATTCAAAGAATATCTCTATATGTAAATAATATTTATGAATCTTTCTAAGTTACTTTCTGTGTATCTTTCCATGTTGAATATTTTCTTTGTTATATTTGTATGTACATTTAGCGCAAGTGTTCCTAGGGGGACATAGCGTTTTGAATTGAAATAAATAAATAAATATCACATAATTTTGAAGAATTCAAACGATTTTAGAATATTACGAAATTGGGTCTACCCCTATACTGATGATAGCCATAAACCAATACTACGGTATTCAGGTTGGCCATTTTAAGTTTCTCAATAATGTGCTATACATTATAAAAATTTCAAAAATAGCTACTTACCCTTTATCCTTTTTTATATTAAAAAAATATTATCCCAAATGAGCTTCAGCTCCTAGCAACTTCTTATTCAAGATATATGCCGTAAGATTCGTAGATATTTAGAATATTGTTGCATCATGGCTAATGCACCTATTTTATTTTAATTTGTAATATTATTTTTCATATATTTTAAATTCAAATTTATATTTTATATTTATTTATTTTATTAAACAGACTATATATATTATAAACAGATTTATGTATCATAAAATCACCATTTTTATTTTGGTACACTGTTTTACTTCACTGCTCTCTTTGATGTGAGGAATAAATAAATTATTCTAGAGGTTTCTTATAGTATATATATATATATAGCTATCTCATTATTCTCTTATATAAAATTGTAGGATGGTTGAGACACGCTCTGGTAAAATTCAAGACCCAGCACAGGAAGAAATCAAGTTTGAAAAGCCTGCCGAGCCGTAACCTGGTGCAACAATATAAAAGGTAAATTAGCGTTGATGTTGGGTCAACATTAATTGATGCATATCGTTGTTAGATGTACCTCTACGATTTACACATTATTCAGTTTTATTCATTGGAATATCTCATGAAAAAAAAACCCTTAGCATGGTAACTTCTCCTGATCTAACCTAGAGGTAGTCTGTCATCGGACGTTCATCGTCAAGGAGCGCAATTTCAACCTGTGTTTTTTATAATTATCTTAACCTCTTTCTTTGTGTGTGCATCTTCCCGACTACTCTATTGGATTTTCAAACCAATCTTTCTTTCCGTTCCCCTCATTCTTTAATGTGGATCTCACCATTATGGTCAATAAACGATCTTTCAAAGTATTTCAAAGTACATTTCCGGCTATCCTCCATTTTATTTTGACTATTCTACTTATATATATAGACTGCTATATTCTACACCAACGGGAATGGGTAATATTGGATTTTTGGAACGTTGGTCAGTAAATAAACCAAGAACAAGAGATAGTCTGCAAATTTAACCTTCTCCAAACTTTTTGTTTGTTACTGTCTATTGAACCGTGATGTCAATAGAGATTTAGATATGCTAGTTCTTGTCATTTTTGGATTTTATAAACGTTCGGGAATATTTATGGAAAGTTTAACCTATATTACTTTAAAAAAAAAAAATTTGAAAATTCAGCTTTTTTAGTTGAATATTCTCGAATTTCTCTATTCTATGTGTGACGGATTATATTAATTCATTTTTATTTTAGGTGAATCAGTTCTAAGATGGTTGTGTCTCCCAATTAGGGTATTCTAAGATCCATAAACATAGTTTAAAATAGTGTTAAAACATTGTCTTGGTTTTTCTTTTCACTTGGTCCAGAAATGTAGTACCGAAGCATATTTTTGGACTGATGCCTTCAATGTATTCTCCGATTAATTTTTCCAGTAAGCTATTTCATGTCAAACTATATGTCTTTCCAATTTAGAGAATTTCCATTTTCTCAATATTTTAATGATATATTTATAAAATATATTTACAATAGAACATAGATTAGAGTCTCATTGTTTAAAATCCACATCTCTAAAATGGGCGGCGATCTACAAGTGTGGAACAAGCAACAGAGAGCCATAGAGGCAAGGAATAATAGGTGGAGTGAGTCCACCTAACAGATTATTTGACGATGGCGAGCCCGTCCAGCTGATGTCCAGGGCCCTAGGGACCGAGGAAAGAAGGACAAAGGATCCCTGAGGGCTCATTTCTTCCCTGTACACAGAGATCCACTTCGATTCCAATCCAAATAGATTTCGCCACCTTTCAACCTATCACTCGATAGAGAGATGTCCCTGGACGTGTTTTGGGAAACCTTAAGGCATTTTTCTCTTACAGCACTGCCTTGAGAAATCGCCAACTGAACTCCTCTCTTCTTATCCTTACTCTGCATAGTTTATATCAAATTTCATGCATATTTATTGAATAATTACAAATATGTAAAATTTCACAATATTTCATAATTTCAATATATTGACTTATTAATATTATTTTTTTAATTTAATAAATTAAAAAAAAATCGTTACATGTACATAAAAATATTTATTTAAATTTTATTTTATATCTCGTTTTTATTATATACTAGCGGATGTGTACCCGGCTTCGCCCGGGTTTTATCCGAGTGAAAGTTTGCCTAACGAATATTATTGATAATAATATTCGGGAACACACAGAATATTATGATAATAATGATAATTATATTCGTTACGTCATATATTTATATAATATAGCGGATGTACCCGGCTTCGCCCAGGTTTTTCTCGAAGGAAGGTTTGTAGTCTAGTAATAAGAAATTATACTACACCTAAAAACTATCAGAGAAAAGAGAAACCACGGAAGGTGAACAGAAAAATGCTTACAATGGATGTATATGTTTACGATATCAAGTTAAATAAAAACAAGGATAAAATTTGCATATGTTGGTCACTATAAATTTGTATATTTGTTAGGCGAAATTAGAAACATGATAAAAACAATTGGGTATTTAAAAACAAATGTAGAAATAAAAGTTGAAGTATAATAAACAATGTTAAAGATTAAGTTTAATTATTAATCAAGATTGTGTGTGAATATGTGAGAAAGATGTAATATCGTTGTTGTTTTCTTGGCCGACTGTTTTACATATGGTGTTATCTTAAAATTGCTTGTTTTGAATATTTTTTAGATTGAGATTATTAGCTAGTATGTAAAAAAATTAACTCTGCTGAAATTTAATTTTGTATTTATATATAAATAAAATTAACTCTGTTGATATTTTTGTATATAATCGATAACAGCGAAGTTACGCATGTTAAAGTTAGGAAAAATATTTTGATGTTAAGCAAAACCTGCTCCATCTCGTTTTACATAAATGTTGAAAATTTGGTCGAAATTGATGTATTGTAACGAAAGTTTTTAGCGAACACCATTTATGAAATTTCCATTTTATTAATATAGATTTATTCAATCAATAGTTTAATTGTCTTAATTATATATGTCATTGTACATTTAATACATCAAACTAAAGGAATTAATACGTTATTTTATATGAGATAATTCTTATTTCCAGGTCTAAATGTTTTATATAAAACAAATTATATTCTCTTAAAAAATCTATCTATCTAAATACGATTTAATTTTTAGGGAGATTTTGTTTATGACCTAAGATAAAGTAATAAAATAATTCAGAAATCGATCTTGAACCTCCTTAGGACTACAAGATAAAAACTGTCACACATCAATTTAATGGTTCACCAGAGGTACAAGTGTGAGGACGCGGTTTACCCGTTTCAGAACTGTTTTAAAACCAACCTATTTTGAATGTGATTATTCTGAATTTCTGATTCAGTGGAATAATTTCATACAAGGGCACGCAATGTATTTTAATTATTCCAGAATTATTCAAAAATCAATGATTTGATGATATTTATTCCGATAGATGGCGAGAGCAATCAGAAATATTTGGTTGCGCCAATAGGAAATGCCTTTTTTCTTAAAATATCCACCTGATCCTTGGAATGGATGTTTGCCCAAAAATGCTGTTTTAAAAAATGATAATTATTTCTTTAATATATGTTTATTATTCTCAACTAGCCGAATAATTCTGGCAATTATCGGGATTTATTCGAGTGCATATATATTATATAATCTAAAATGCAAATATTTTATTTATTTTTTTAAAACACATATTTCATTTTCATTCATTGACTGTTATATATATTTTGACCATGGATTCGGAACATACCACTTTAATTATTATTGTTGTAAATATGTATAGTTAACCCTACCTTTTTTTTAAATTACGATTATAGAATTCATTCTATAAATTCTATATTGCTGTGATAAATAATTTTATGTGTATTTTTACTTCAAGTAATTCAAAATAAAATCTACTTGAAAGGTAAATAATTATCTTTACTTTTCCACGACTGCACCTCTTTTCAACAACAAAACACAAAAAGAAATTATAATCATAACAATATATATAAAATAAAATGATGTTTTTAAATCTAAAAATAAATTTACAATTTCTCTCATATAATTTGACCCGGTTTCGCCAGAGGTTACCCTGAGTGAATTTTACCCAACGTATGCTTTAGAAAGTAGTATTTAGTATTATCGTATCTTATTATCACTCTAAAGTGAATAAAGTAAATTATTTAATTAATAAATTTTGATTATGAAACACAAAATGATAATGACAGCAAAAATTGTGCGCTATTTGAATTCCTTATGATTTCTAAAAAGAGTGATAATTATATAATTATAATTAATATAACATTTGTTGAAACAATATTTGCCTGGAAAACATTCACTAGGGGAAAAGCCTGGCGGATATGAGTTATTCAAAGTCAGTATAAGAAATTTATTTTATAATTTTATGACTACAAAATACGAAAATTGCTTATTGTTTATATAATTTTAGTTTTTGAATATAGCTTAGTACATGCAAAACTTTCCAATGATTTATTTATTAAGTAGCTCTGATAGAGGAGAGTAACAAACATCAATTCAGCTCATCAATAGTATATTAGGCAGTGGATGTTTGTCCCAAAGATATTGCTTTAACAAATATTCGTTAAGCAAATCTTTATTCGGGTAAACACCTGGCGAAGCCAGGTATTCTTGCTAGTAAACCAATAAAATATAATATGGTTGTCATTTCATTCCGATTTAATTTTATTACTGCTTTCTATCTTGATATTCACAACTCATATTTTGGTTGATTTTAATTAACTTCAAATATTAAAAGAATAGAAACGGTGGATCAGAGTGTTGAGCTTATGATAAAGACACCTCCCCGATCGTGCAAATCACGATCACGATTGTACAAAATACCAACCGACGATTAGAATTAATTTCAGAATAATGATAACTAGATCTTTGGTCAAATAGTTTCTTTATATTTGAGGTTTTGCAAGAATTAGAGTATATTTTGCTTTTTAATGGGCAAATTCAAAAACAAATAAATAAATATGTTATCGGTGTTAAACCCACAGAATATATTACAGGCAATACAGATATTTATATATTTATCTGTAATATATAGTCTGTGATCCAAGCCCGATAACAACTCTCTTAATTTGTTTTTGTATTTGCCTATTGAAGAGCAAAATTTACTCGAATGCATGTATTACCTAAAATTAAAACAAACTCTTTGCTTTAGATCTAGTTTTCCTTATTTGAATATTTCTGAGAAACTATCCCCCGCTAGCATATATTTATTTAAATAAAAAGATCTAAAGGCAACTTCATACAAGTTCAGCATTTTAGTTCAGATATACTTGTGTGACAGGCTGAAGTTTGGGTTAAATTTAGTACATGATGTAAATATTGTCGAATATTTCCGTCGCATGAGCGATGGGTATAAAGCTAAAGTTTTTGATTATAATTCTCAATATTTTATGAATTTAATAACACTTTTATTTGAACCTCCCTGTACCCTTTACCACATATATATTTGAATATTTTTATGATATTATGAATATTATTGAATAGCTAAATTCAAACAGATGGTTCACCTTTTATAAGTTATCATTTATCATTATAGAATAATGAAATTTTAATTTAATATTTTGAAATTTTTACCTATTTTGCCATATATTGCCAACATATTTATATTTTCACGTGAATATCTATGTTTGAACCTTTAAATCGAAACGAAAATAGAAAATCAATTTAATAAGAATATAAGAAAAATTCAATAAGACATTTTTTTATCAAAAGACACACAAAATAACACTATTATTTAAAAATAAATTTTTATTCAATTAAAAATATCAAATAAAAAATTCGTTAAAATTGCTATCATAGACGTATTTATTTTTTATTAAACTTCTAATTTAAATAATATCGAAAAAATGCTTCAAGGAACAGAATACGTTTTAAAGAGAGCTCCCTTATTAGAAAAGGGACTAGTCCTTAGGCGGATCTATAATGAGGACAACAAATAACATTGGAAACTTTGTCCAACTGTCTTTTTGTTTCAATATATAGATTTGTCTCTATACCGATTTATAACATAGTGCCGAATAAACACAGGATTTCTTGTGGTAACTTTTATTTGAAATCTGAATTTACATTTGGTATTTTTTTGAGATTCTCACAAATAAAAAATATTATTTCATGATAGAAATTTGTAGAGTTGTATTCATAGACTATATTTTTTAAAAAATAAATGTTTTGTGTAATTTAAAATATCTCTGTTATGTATTCATGAATTACTTATTCATTTAGCATATTAAATCAAAATTTATTTATTTTCACATAAAAGCGTTTTTAGTTATAAATAAATTTTACAATTGGGTTAAATGTAAGTATTTTTCTGATTAATAACCCAAGTTATTGCTAAGATATTCACTGAATAAGATGCTAAATATATAATTGGGTATAATATAAAATAAATTTAAAATAATTAAAAAGAAACTATCATCGAAGTATATTGCTTTTTCATTAAAGAAAAAGAAAAATTAGTTAAAATGAAGTTTTTAAATATACTTATTTGGAATTCTGTTTGAACTTTAAAAATATACAGTAGAAACATTTTAGTGATTTATTAAACATATAAAAAAAATGTTTTCCTCAAGAAATGCTAATGTGAGCAGTCAGTATATGCCTTTTTATTTTTAATCTCAACATATCACCTTTTTTATACTTTTTGAATATTTTTTCACATGTTTTTAAATATGATCTATTATTAGACACTTCAAAGGTATTCTATAAGCTCTCTCTCTCTCTCTAAAGGGTTTTATTATTTCTCTGATAATAGTTACGAATAAGTTAAAAGAATATTTGTGTCGAGACAACATACATATCAGAGGATTAAGAAAGCAAAATGACTCCCAGAACAAAGTAATTATTATTTACCCATTGTATAGGTATACGTGTATATACAACGATGTTTCTCAAACCTTTTGTAAATTATGTGAATAAGTTTTTCATTGCTTTATTCTTAAGCCTTGAATCAGGCAGTACCTTTATCAGATTATGTTTTTTTTTATATATTACCTCAGCTTAATTAAAGCAATTACTGATCAAAACTAGTTATTATGATCATATTTTCAAGATTTTTGCCACGACTGCATTACCAATACCTTTAGTACTGAAAAGAACCATCAAATAATTCTCTAGCATCTCATATTTTTCCTAATAAGAACCGTAATTCTCTAGCCTATCAAATTTTTCCTACAACGTGATATAGATCAAATTCACTGATTAAGCTAACAGTTTTGATAAGTTTTAAAAATTTATTCCATATTGAGCTCCCATAAATTTCAAGAGGTGGTAATAATAAATCTCTAATGATGAATATGGTGCAATGTTGGAAGCTATTATTCCTGAAGAGGATTTGTCCTGCATGGTCAGTCTTAAGCCTGTAAAAATATTTGATGTATTTATGTCCATTCTCTATTCCAGAATTGTTCCAGTTTGTGGTTCAAATTCCAATGATATGAGATTTGGATTATTTTAAATCGACGTTTCTATATTGTAGGCATTTGAATGAGTCAAAATCAATAATCTCTCAGAGACATCTAAATTAACACAATAAAAGGTGAGTTCCAGATACCATCTCTTTCAGACAGGTTAGGTAATTCACAAGAATAAGTGTTAAATGAAGTAAACTTATCGTTTAATATTCAATTCATTTAATCAAAATAATGGAAACATTCTATATACAGTTACGAGCGTCATGCGTTCTTAATAATTTTTCATCTCTGTCACCGTTTGCTTTTTTTTGGAATGGCGCTCTCCTATTGGTTGGCTACGATCACGCCACCTTTGCCCCCTCCACTCGCTTAATCGTTTTTGTAACTATTGTGTTGGAGCGGGTCGCTCCTTAAATAGATGCATATATTAGTTAATAACCAAATGGAATCCTCTCTTTCTTTTTCCCAGTAAGAGACGCCTACGGAAGCCAACAGTACATAGACAGATAAAGCACATAGGCTATAGTTATTAACTAACATATGCATTTATTTAAGGCGCCAATTTATGATTGTAACAAATAGTATTTGAATCAAAACATTTAATCGGGTAAAACACGGGCGTTGCCCGGGTCATTCGGCTAGTAAGAGATAACCTTCACACTTGAAAATAGAATTAAGCTTAATACGTAATATGAATAAATGACCAGAATTTTAATAGTTGAGGAATAGCCTGTACCTCGCTTACGATGGTGAACATCCTGAAACAGTTAAAACACTTAGTTTATTGACTCCTCTTGATTAATCAAGAATGAGTACTTGATTGATATTTTTGAATTGTTAAAATCAAATATTGGAAGACATTTGTTCAGACAGATGTCGCAAGCAATCAGCAACATTTAGTTTCACGTACGGCTTTTATAAATTGAACCACTTGATGCCAGTGCAAAGAGGATTTCAAAAAATGCAAGCTTCTGAAAATAAATTTTAACTGTACTCTCTTTAGAAATTTTTCAAGTTCATAAGGAACAGAATACTTTCCTTTCAATACAATCTGAAACAACAATGTAAATAAATAAATAAAAATACATAATTGTTGAGGAATTGAGCTATGAATGTTCAAGATAAGAGACAAATATAATTAAGAGAAAAAAAAGGTTAACAAATTTGATCGATATCGACAAAAAAAGATATCAATAGATTACTTTTCCAATATTTTTAAAGAGAAAGGAGGTTCCTTGCTCGATTAGAACAGGTAAAATTTAAAGGTAAACATCAGGATAACTGTGGATCTTAGTTAGCTTAATCAAAATTTGCTTCTTGGAGAAGTTAATAGCTTTTATGATATCTCCATACGTATGGAAATATGTATTGATTTACCTTAGACTGAAGATAAATTTGAAGATCTCTTTTAAACTATCATTTTTATATAATTTATTGATCTTCTAATAATGAAATTCAAAATATTTTCGGAATTCTTTTTTTTTATTATCGGAGATGGTACATGTCGATCAAATATACGCAATTAGAAACAATGCAAATAATTTCTTGCTTATATATTCTTTGAATTTTCTATAAAATCGAATAGAGAGAGCCTAAATATATTGGGATTCGAATTGGAATGTTTGTGTGAATATTGTTCTTATTTAGCTTATTTTTATCTCTTGTACACCTGGTATCGGCTATGATAAACATAGAGGGTAACTGGTTCTGGTTCTGGTTCAAATCACATAAATAGGTACCGCTCAGCAAGAGCAACCTAGTTCATGATAATTGAACAATGAATAATATGTGAAGGTTATTCACATATAAACAAAATTTAAACGCGGGATTCAATCCCGGTTCATGACTGTCGGGAATCGAGGGGGTTACCCACTCGTCCTACGACTTTATTAGAGGGTAGCTACTGATTTTACTGCGAGTACACCAAATTTCTAAACATGTAGTAAACAAATTATAAAACTATTTTAGTGGCGTAATATTCTTTTTAAAATAAAACAATTTTTACTGTCCTTACTGCGATGGAAAAATTCCAAGAGTCTTACAACAGTCACCTATAAAAGGAAGTTCCAAAAATGCAATATAACAGCGGTATGGTAGATTAAACTGGCGAAACCGCTGGGAGGGTTCACCACTGATGAGCCAGGCCCTCCCTTTAATTTTTCCATCGCAGTAAGGACAGTAGAAATTGTTTTATTTTAAAAAGAATATTACGCCACTAAAATAGTTTTATAATTTGATAACAGATGGCGCTCTAGTACATCGTAATGTAGTAAACAGTTAGATTTTTACACTTACATGTATTTTTGCTCATTAAAAAGGCATATATTGGGTCAAAATATAATTTATTTTAGCAATATTTCAGTTGGCTGAACTCAAACCTTTTTCAAGGTATTATAACATATTAATGGGTGTCAACAACAGACTCAGCGCCACATAACGTCAATATAATTTTATTTGAAAAAAAATATATATATATATTGAAGATTTGGCAATCCATAATTAAAATTATATTTTAAAAAGATGCATATATTGGATTTCTAATTATTTTATTGTTCCAATATAAGTTGCCCCTCGAAATATTGGAAAAATAAAATAATTATAAATCCAATATATGCATCTTTTTAAAATATATATATATATATAGATGGAAAAATTTCCGGGAGGAAATTGATCCATAGAAGCATAGGGCGCCTCTCCCGTCAAAATAAACGCTAAAACCTGACGCCATCTATTGACCGTCGCCGCAACTAGCGGCCTCGGGTCGGTGACAAAGCCACAACACCTGCTTGGCGAACTGAGAAGCGTCCACCTAGAGACCATGGTTTCGGGCTAATGGCCCTCATCAGTCTAGGGCGGACTTTATTCCATGAGATCCACACGGGATTTTATAGAATCTTCACAATCTACCAAAGAGGTGTTTTGCTGGCAAGGTGGCTGGGCCAAATAGATGGCGACAGGTTTTGTCGTTTATTTTGACGAGAGAGGCGCCCTATGCTTCTATATATATATATATATATATATATATATATATATATATATATATATATTTGCTTATATTCAATGGGGAGGGGAAATATTGATATAAATATATATTATGGACAAAATACATTTTGTAAAATAAGAGTGTGAATATTTTGAATATTAACAATAACGCATATTTTATACTCACACCCGTCAATATGTTATAATACCTTGAATAGGGTTGTTGTTCAGCTAACTGAAATATTTGTATAATAAATTATATTTTGATCCAATATATGCCTTTTTAATTGATGATCTATTTATGGATTCCTCTATTTTCAAAACTTAAAAGTATTCCAGAGCCCATTTTTATTACTTGTAATCACTGTGGTGTGGATTTATTTAATAATTGGAGGTCATTGAAGCGATGTTTCCTTCATGAAAAAGTTTTCAATGCGGGATTCGATTCAGGATCCTGGCTCTCAATATTATAATGTTTATGCTACCCCTCAACCAAACCCCTAATTTACCTCCAAAATATGGTTAAAAAACATTATCATACTTCTAAGGCGCCATTAATTCCTTATATGAGGTCAATCCAATTCATAGAAATCTTCAGAATCAATGCACAATTATTTTATAATCACAAGTTTTATTTTCAACATAGTATTCCCTTAATATACATTTCCCTCAACACGCAAACAATAGTGTTCAATCCCATTATAAATAGGAATTGTCAAGGCCTCCAAATTATGACTTTATATCAGAGATGACCTTCTAATTTGAGCCAAATATTTATTACTCGGCCATATTTTTCTCTCATATATGTTCAGAAATAACAAGAAATTTCAAAGAGCAAGCAAGATCGGGCGAATATAAAGATGCACCAATTTATTGGCTGTGAGAACTTCGGATGAATATGCTAGCGCGATGACATGGTGATAAATTACCTCTCCTTCGCCAAATGGGACCCCATTTCATTTTAAATATTTTATAAAAAACGGTCTGATACCTCAATGTAGTATTGCTGGATGTGATTGGTTTATATATTCTGGATCTATGACAATAACGCTCGTCGTAATCGAAAAAATCATCGCTATAAGAAAGGTCTGATGTAAGAGAGGCATGATGATAAATTAAAGACTATCAAAATATAATCTCTTTAAGAAAGTTCTACAAGTTTTAAAATTACGCATGAACCTCAAAACGGGCCCGCATTTATTATTTTATTAATTTTCAAAAGGGTCACGCTCAACCAGGAAATAACTTTGCTGTAAATGGCAGGAAACTGAGGCCGCAAAAAACGACATTCAAGGTACAACTTTATCTGGTTCCCGGTATAGATTTATGGCTAATGACAGAAAATTAGGCCGTTTTTTCTCTTTTCTTCGATTCTAGAGACCCTTTCACTCCCACACCGATCTGTTTTTATTACAGGGTTTCTCAGAAATAGCACATTATATATATAATTCTATGTATTTTACATAATATAGGAAATAACTTGATGACCACTATTCCTTCCAAAACTTTACTTATAACTTCATTTGTACGGAAGTGACTTTGGCAATGTAACACAATTAAGAGTTTTATTTACTACTCTGATTCTGGCAATGAACGACCGGTTCCTTACTCTAATAGAAATTTTAACAAAGAATTGGACAGTCTTGAGCAGGGTTAACTTTGATTTTTTAAAAAAATCATCTAAACGGCTGGATAAAGTAAATTTGATATCATAAACAGTGATTAGCCGCGTATCAATCTAAGCAGCACAATTAATACAACATTATAAAACAATTTATAATGTTGTATTAATTGTGCTGCTTAGAATGATACGCGGGTAATCACTGTTTATAAGACCAAATTTACTTTATCCAGCCGTTTTAATGATTTTTTTCGTGTCATGTGTCATATGTAATCTGCTGAAAAGACTCACATCCAGATTTTCCATTACATTCAGATATTTTAATATTGTCGCTCAAGTTTTCGGCATTTACTGCTCTTTTCCTATAGGAATAACTCATTATACACATAACATACCGCATAATATATCATAATTTGAATACAATTTATATCAATTCTTAGTTAAATCAAGCTTACTTAGAAAGCATTAACTAATATAGGTTGCTGTTAGGCTCGATGTTATGTATTATGAGTGTATCCTTATGTAAAAGGGCAGGGGGGCTGGGATTCTCGACCATCGATATTTATATACCTACAAGAAACCTATTCCTGGAATATTCTTTTTCTAACTAATCACAGAATCAACATATGTGCTAACATCAAAATATGCTCTCTCTCTCTCTCTCTCTTCATCCAACTCTAAAATCACACATATACAGAGGGTGTTCACACTTATAGGAAACGAGCGCCCGATGTAAAAAAAAGAACTATTACTTTATTTTAAAAAATCAACAACATGGAATTCGAAATGTCTTAAGCTAATTCTAAGAGCTAATCTTACCTATTTGGATATAATTAAAATATGCAAACAAGATGATATCAACATTTCTAAAAAAAAAATTATAATATTATTCACGACAAAAATATCAAGTTTTTATTCAAAGCACCTACGGAGAAATGGACAAAAGATTATCACCCTATATCTGTGAGAACTCCTGCAACTGTCAAAAAAGTAAAAAAAAATATATTACAAAAGAAAATCCTTTGCCACAAAGAGAATTAGCGAAATTAATAGGAACATCAGTGACAACAATAAATAAAATAATAAATAAAGATTTAGGCCTAAAAGCTACAAAAAAACATGCGGTTCACAAATTGTTTCAGAGCCATATTCGTCAGCGACACACTATCAGCAGATATTTTTATGAAAATTTCTTGGCTGCTTATAGATGGAAATTTATTGTTACATATGACGAAGCATGGGTATATTTAACCGATTTCGGCTGAAAAAGAGCTATATACTATCAAAAAAGGGTGGAAAAATCTAGGCCAATTTGGTTGAAGGAATGTGCCGAAAGTTACCCCAAAGGATTTATGGTGGCATGCGGTATATCATATGAAGAAAAATTAAAAATAAGAAAAGTTTAAATAAATGACTAAATAAACTGGGAGTACTATCAAAACAACACTTTAGAACCTATATTTTTAAATGATATTCCCTCTATCTATGGAAAACAGAGCAACAAAGTCTGGTTCACCATGATAACGCCACAAGTCATACCTCATCTTCAACCCAAGCTTATTTGAAAGATCTAAGATCTAAAGATCTTTATGTCAGAAATCAATCGAGGTTGAATCTCCTCTTAGTCATCCACGTAGTTTATATGAGTAATGGGTTTCACCATTGATCGAAACGGCTAGCACAAGTTTAGAAGTTATGTTCGATGTGAAAAATTTGTGTCTAATGAAACTGAAAGTATAAAGAATCTTTCGCAAATTTCTACTATTATTTGAGTTATCATTCTCTATTTATAATATTATTTTCAATTATAGGGTGATTTAAAATAGAGGCATTACATATCTTAACTAGGATAACATGTGCATTCGACAGATATGCAAAATTAAGATAGATAGCTCTAACATTTTTCTCTACAGAGGGTATTCACACTTATAGGAAACAAGTTTTATTATAAAATATTAAATATTAACACCATATTTGAAATTTTTCGAATGTTCTATTTGAAAGCCTTTTTGTTTATATACAGAACGGCACCTGATTTTCCACGATAGCAGACACTTTCTGATCATGGTCATACTCAAAAGATCTCATTTTTCATTTACCACTTTCCAGAGACCTTCAATTGTCCTAGGGTGTCTCTTTCCAAGTGCTCTTTTAAGGCATTCAAAAATGTAAAAATCAATCCAAATAGGTAAGATTAGCTCTGGAAAGTCCTAAAATATAACCTCTTATGAAATTATTGTATTTGAAGGGCATTTTTTTTAAATAACAAAAGATATGTATTGCGTGTTAGAATTAGCTTAAGCCTTTTCGAATTCCACCTTGTTGATTTTTTAAAATGAAGTAATAGTTCCTTTTTTACACCGGGCGCTCGTTTCCTATAAGTGTGAACACCCTCTGTATTTTTTATTCACCGCTAGAGATATGATCCCTATATTATATTTTACGGTAGGTTATAGTGTAAGAACAAAAGAGCTGAAGAGAATGTAATGACCATAGGCTTCCAATATGTCTATTGATTCGATAGTCTTCTAGGTTTATTTGAAGATAGACATATTAAGAAGTACGTGCTATTGAATTTATTTGGAAATAGTTTGCTTAGTCAAGTACAAATTAGAATTCCTATTATGATTCAAATCACGGCTGAGTCTACTCTGCCAGCTCGTTTTGAATTAAGTAAAGTTTCGAATTTGTTAGTCACCTATATTTTATTATTTTAAAACGTTACTTCAAGATAGTGTCAGATTCGATAATATAGATGAGCCTTATAAGAGGCATAGACCTTCCTGGCACCTCTTGGATATGGTAGTTCATTTAAGCTCAAAATACAGAGAGCGAAATTCATTTTTAGAAAATTATAAATATTCTTACAAAGTGTTCTTATATGTTAACTTTGAAGCAAATAATTTTGAAAAACAAACTCCTAATACAAGATATTTTCATTTGATGTACTTCCCTTTTCATCTTCCTATGACATGAGCCCATTATAGAGAGTTGGGAAGAATTTCTCCCCACCAAAAACGTAAAGGGTCCGGAGATCAATGGATTGGTTACAATGTTCCAAACTTGTGTAAAAAGTTCAACTTTACCTTCGAAGAACAAATTCATCAGCAAATATATCGGCCTCCATGGACAGTCCATTATTGATTGCAAATCACATACTGGATAAATGGAATAATGATAAGAAACATATTTAATTAAAAATGTGGCGAAGGAATGTTAACTACATTTTTGTTGATATCATTATTACAATATGCCCTTGGTTTTGTAAACCTTGTATAAGTTGAATATAATTTATTAGAAAAAGTTAAATAAGAAATTCCAAGAGTGCTACACTTTATATCTTGATATTCCTATAAATATATATAACTCCTGAAATATACCACATATCTGTACACTATTAAAGAATAATTAAAATCCTTGTATATCTGAATTTTAAATCCTACAATTCAATTGGTCATGAAATAAGAGTAGTTTTCAAACGCTCACAAAAAGGATTCACACTTATTGTTCCTTACCTGTGTTTTCAAGAAATTTGAAAAAATAATATCCTCAAAGTTCTTATCCTAAGATGTTACCTGTCACATTTTGTGCACAGACATATGAGTTTTAATCCCTCTCAAAACGAACACTAACATAGAAACAAGTGCATCAAGAGCAAATACCACGAATAATGATTTTCGTTTGAAAGCTCTATCATTCTACTTAAAATATAAACTCATTATGAAAAATATTTATAATTTCTATAAACTTTCCTGATTATATTTTTTATTCACAAAAGTAGTCGCTACAGGGAGCTTGTGACTTATCAGATAGGTTCTACATTCTATGGATTGAATATTGTTTTTCAGCCAACGAAATTTTCAGAAGGTCAACCCCACCAGTGAGTGAAAGTAGCCAAACGGAGCTCTGGTAACCTGTAAATATGAAAGTTGAATTTTGAATACACGTAAAGGCATGTGGTGAACCTGAATGAAAGCAGTCGCTAACTACGAAATTTTCTGATTATAATGAATTATACGACGTGAAATAAGGATAATACAAATGATTATTCGTCATATATGTATATCGACACTTGAAGTTACACCGCATGAGTTTCTTTTCAACGAAAAATCAAAATTTATTTCAAGGTGATATATCGAATATTTCTAACCTTTTTGGATGAGGTATGAAAGAGTGAATTATGAAGAGTAATGATGAACGGAAAAATAAAAGTGTCCAGGGATGGGAAATATTTTTCCGTTCATCATTACTCTTCATAATTCACTCTTTCATACCTTATCCAAAAAGGTTAGAAATAGTCAATATTTCACCTTGAAATAAATTTTGATTTTTCGTTGAAAAGAAACTCATGCGGTGTAACTTCAAGTGTCGTTTTACAATCACAGGCCGCAGTGCATTATATAATATATGTATATATAAAATTTTAAAAAATGTATATCCTGACCAGGAGCACACGTGCATTTTAAATGAAACAGTGCCATCCAGTGGAATAGATAATCAACTAAACATTGTTTTAACCTGTTCCTTGATATTTGACCAGCTCATTTTCTTGATAAATCAAGAAAAGCCATCCACGAATGCGTCTCGTGCTGTTGGTGCTCGTCGGCGTTGAGCAGGCTGTACCACAACGACCAAAAATATTTTTGGTCCTAGAGGTTTATTGGGAAACAAAAAATGGGTATTTAAGACCAAACTAAAAAGCACATGTGGTCCTGGTCAGGGTATGCCTACTTTATTTTTAATATAAACCCAAGAACTTTTTATTATTTTTTCTATTATACTCTTACATATAAATATTATATAATCTAAATATAAAAAAAAAATCTATAATTTAAAAAAATATATTTTATTTTCATTCATTGATAGTTCTACTTGTTTTTTGACCATAGTTTTAGAATACGCCGACTTTTAATACTTGTTGTGTAAATATGTAGTTATCTAACCTATTTTTGAAATTCACTAATATAGAATTCATTTCATAAATTCTATAAAACTGTGAAAAATGTCTTATTGTAATTTTCTTCAAGTAAATTAAAATAAAAACTACTTGTAGTAAATAATTATTCTTCTGCTTTTCTTTCAAAATGACACGACTGCAAACGATACCATTAAGTACTCATGTACTCAAAAGAACCAGCAATTAATTTCTATCTCAAAATAATATTATATATATATATACTGGGACGAAAATTAAATCAACCTTTTTTGTATTTTATTTTAATAGATTAATATCTATACCATTTCTTTGATTCTGATTTAAGCGGCAAGTGAATTCTTAGTATATAGAAATGTACAGCGATATATAAATCTTGTGAGGAAATGCTATATATATATATCTTTAATATTTTGAAATATTGATTTTTACGATGAAATATAACATAAGTGAGGTACACACGTTTTTACTTGGACCATAAATTAACCAAAGAATTAATTACTCAAATTCCATATTTGGAGGTGAGAAATTGAAGTGCGCTATGTTTCTCTCAGATTATGATAATTTTATAATTAATCTCAGAATGATAAAGTAAGATAATTAGTTCAGGAATTTTGTTAATAAATCCTTTTGATAATATATATATCCTTTATTTATTTCAGAATTTTTCAGAAGGAAAAAAATATTTAATAATAATTAGAATGTTTTGAAAATATATTAATTACTTTCAATATAAATCTTAATATTTAAATGAATATATTGTTTAGTTACGCGCGTGTTATTATTTTGTTCGCTAAATTAATTTATTGAATTTATATTTGTGTGTGCTGATATATGTATCTTATATAAAGAAAAGAGATTTTCTGCTTGAATTTAGATTATGTAATTTAATTAAACTAGAGGAATATATAAAAGAACATAATTTGGTAAAAGTACTGCCTGGCTTAAGGCGAGTAGAACTAGGAAAACAAAAGATTATTTACATAATGTACAAAAGTTTTGAGCCGGCCATTGGGATAAAACAACAACGAGTTTTTATAGGGGAAGAGTGACCTCTGGCGGTCGATTTAGCAGAGTATTTGAATCGATGAAATATAATTTTAAATAAAATAATACTTTAATATAACATAATTTTAAATAAAATATTTTAATATAACATATATGTTTTTTAAAGATGATACTATATTTAGAATAATGAGGAAAAACATATTTTCAAAATAGGCACAGTCAAATTTTCTTCAAATTCATTTATGTTCTTTACTATATTTATATATAATAAGGAAAAATCATAATTGACATTTGCACTGCATAGTTGTTGGATATATATACAAATGAGAAACATTACTTTCAAGAATATTCTCTCCTCTCCAATGTCAACATATCTGAAAAAATAAAATATATATAGAACTACCCCGTAATAATACGATAGACACTATCAACGACAAACTCTCAAGTTCACTTGGCTCGATTCGAAAAGTACATCTATCAATAGTATGCTAAATAGTTGAGAAGACGGACTTGTGTTTCATCAAGCATAAAGCTTGTTGGCTCTAGATTTGCGCAGAAAAGAAGCGATTAGTTTATGACTCTAGCTTATGACACTAGGAAAAATTACAACGGCCATCTACTTATTCCTATTATTGATGACATGAACCTGACAATACATAACAATAAAACTCC
This sequence comes from Cordylochernes scorpioides, assembly GCA_030710605.1. Classification (NCBI taxonomy): domain Eukaryota; kingdom Metazoa; phylum Arthropoda; class Arachnida; order Pseudoscorpiones; family Chernetidae; genus Cordylochernes; species Cordylochernes scorpioides. The sequence continues at coordinate 19,603,716 of CP092877.1, read as the reverse complement.
CACCTGACGCAATGCCAGTATAATCGATCTTACACTATCTAACAGTCAAGCAATCACAGCGATCAGAGAATGGCGGACAAACCAATTATCACATATCTCAGATCATAGAGAAATATTTTTTGATATCTATACAAGTGATCAATTTTCTACTATAACTCATCATTCAAATTGGAAATTTACTGAGAAACTAGCAGATTGGGAACGTTTCACTCAAAGTGTGAATGAAGCTGAAAAGAAAATAATTGAAACCTACTTAGAAGCTACTACTTCAAAGGCAACGATCGATCAGACTGTAAAAGAACTCTCCAACATATAATAATTGACTCAGCCTATTCTACACTAAAACCAAAGAAGAACAGGGTAATAAAGAATTATACAGTCAAATGGTGGAATGCGGAGCTGGAGCTCATGAAAAATTATGTTCATTATCTAAGATATTTATATTTTAGAACAAAAATTCCTCCCAATTATATCAAACAAATCTTCAAATTAATCAGAAACAAATATAATCATGAGATTAACAAAGCCAAAAGAAAATCCTGGAGGTTATACTTAGAAAAAAACAACAACTAAAAAACCCATATGGAAACCTTTACCGAATATACAAAAATCTGAAATGTAACCAGAATAGGAAGGGCCATTTGGAAATTTTAGATACTAACAAAAACATAGATTTTTTTAAAAGAGCTGAGGATCTTTTGAGCAACTTATTTCCAGATGACAAAAATGAAGAAGATACAAATACTCTCTCACACATAAAAATATAAGAAATTACAGGTTAAGACTTCTAAATGACACAGGTATAACATTCGCCATCAGTGAAATAAATAATATAATCAATTATTTAAATCCTAAAAAATCTCCAGGAAAAGATAATATTTCGAACAATATGATAAAATACTCTAAGCAATTTATCGCTCCAATTTTGGTAAAGCAATTCCAAAAGTGGTTAAATATAGGATACTTTCCTGATGAATGGAAAAGTGTAGAGGCACTAATTATTCCAAAACCAGGTAAATCTGATATGAACAACTTTAAGAGCTATAGACCATTATGTTTGAACTCTAACATTTCTCAAATATTCGAAAAGATTATTAATAACAAAATCATCGAGTTTTATGAAAATTCTAATCTACTCAGCAACCGTCAACATGGATTCACAAAACCACGATCAACTACCACGGCATTGACTGAAATAGTGAAAATAGCTCTCGAACATTAAATTAAAGAATACACGGCCATAATTACAGTTGATATAAGCGAAGCTTTTGACAATGCCTGGTGGCCAAAAGTGATAAAGAGACTGGATGAAGACAATATTCACGCTTCGATTATTAAACTAATGCAATCATTCTTTAACAACAGAACAGTGAATTTCAGATATTCTTCCTCAATAAATATTACTAAAAAACTAACTAAAGGATGTCCACAAGAAGGACCACTATCTCCCACATTATGGAACATACTGATTGAAGAATTGTTAAACACTAATCTAGATGATAACAGTGAAACAGTTGGCTATGCTGACGACATAACTATAATATTCTGGAACAAAAGCCATTACAAACTAAAGACAAAAATTAAGAATGTACTTAGTAAAATTAATACCTGGCGTGAAAACATTAAATTACAGATATCAAAAGACAAAACGAAAATATTATATTTATATAATTGCAAAAATGATACAAAATCCCTTAATAACAATATAGCTAGACCTGTCGAAACCCTTAAGATCTTGGGATTGACCTTGAAAAATCATCGAAGCAGGAACAAGCTGGACTTCATGCCACACATTAATGAAATCGTTGACAAAACTACTAGAGCTAGCGGTTACCTACTCTGTTTAATAAAGAAAGCATGGGGCATAGAATGCAGACGAAAATTAACTTTATACAAGACAATATTCCGAAGTACAATAACATATGATCAAACAATATGGTTTCCATTTATAAGCAAGAAAGCCAAAGACAAACTAAATTCCCTGCAGTATATTATTCTAAAACACTGCATACTTGCATATACCACAACATCGTGAAACTGTACACATATATTAACACAAATATCAAAACTCACAGATTACATAGAATCCAACATATTGAAAAATGAAATAGGCTACAATAGATTTAATTTATCAAACAGAAAAGAAATTGCTAACTATAATGAAAGAAAATTACAGGAATACTATGAAGAATCCAACAATAATTTCAAACGTTTTTTCACCTCCTCAAAAATACCAAAATTTGTCACACCAAACTTCTACAATGTTCAATTCTTTACGGGTCATGGTAACTTCAAATCATATCTCTTCAGAATTAGAAAAATAGATACGCCCAGATGCTCTTGTGGAGCGGAAGAAGAAACCCCCGAACACATTCTGAACTCATGCCCACTGGTGTCAAACCTAAGACAGCAGAGCAAGATGGAAAGAACCTATCTGGGTCAAATAGTTTATAATGGGGAAAGATATACGAAATTTAATAGTTTCTGCAGGCTTTTAATTATAAATAGACAGCTTCATGCAGCTTGAGGAACTACACTACTATGCGACTTGATTTACATCAATGTAAATAATTAATAAGTTACTTTAGAACATAACTCATTGTAAATAGCTCAACTTGATCAACTTTCTCTCTCCACGATACTAATTATTACAGATATTTTCATTAAATCAACTTCCATCATTGCTTAACATACTGTAAATAACTACCTTGCGATTTCTTCTATCTGCTTATGTTGTTGCTCATTTGTTTAATGTATATGTTTATTCAATGCTTTTTTTTCTTAATTGTTTATTTTCTTTTTGATAATTATGTTACCTACTCTACTACAATATGAATTATTGTAAATAATTTCACGCGCAATTATCCAGATCGGATATATCGTGTCTTGTTTGCAACTGGTAATAAATAAAATAGATTAGTTTATTAGGAACATGAAAGTTTTAAAAATA
>CP092877.1:19520888-19600666 GCA_030710605.1 Cordylochernes scorpioides | reverse complement strand
CTCTATATTTTCATTTAATCTTCCAAATTATTCTACGATAACACAGATGTCAGAAGAGGTAATTCTGAATGTATTCACTTGAGAATATCTCGATATGAATAAAAAAGACCGGATAAACATACTGAGAAACGAGATTGTTTTAAAATGTTTTTTATTTTATTTATGAACCCATTTTATAATATTATATATAATGATCAAATAGAGTACCATTCCTTTTTGATAAATAATTTATTAAAAACAATTCTTCACTTGATATTAATGTTAGATAGAAGTATAAATAAATGAATATAATATATATATATATAGCGGTCAAGATATGCCTATTTTGTTTTTAATATATGTTGAGGGTTCAGGTGAGAATCCTCACGCCACTTCGCGCCTGGCGGCGGGAACCGGCCGAGACTGGAACCCGGGGGTTTGGTTTCGGTTTTGGGTGGCGAGCGGGGGAGTATCTCCGCGTCTGGTTGTGAGTGGTGTTCTCCTTATGTTCCGGCTCTGGTTATAAATAAAACCGGTACCAAGGGAGTTCCGACAACTCAGAGTGGATTATTGACAAAACAACGGGCACAACACAACAATATATATATGTATGTATATTTATTCAGTACAAATACAATTCAAGTACAAATTCACTTTTGTACTATCACTATTTTTCACACACGTATATATATATGAAAAAAGAATAGAAAAAAAAGGAGGCCGACCATCATGGAACATCATACTGTTCTGCATAATCCTCTTTATCTATTCATATTCCGAACCATTCGATTAGATCATGAACTTAATTTTCCTAGATCCACCATTTTTTTATTTCTTTAAGTTGTACCCTCCAGTATAGTTTACAAAAAAAAAAACACTATACCGATGATATTCGGAGTACATGTCTTGCAGCACATGTGCTCCTGGTCAGGATATGCCTTTTTCATTTTTACACATCCTTATATCTATAAAAATGAAATACAAAATCGATGTTTGTTATCGCGTTGCGCAAAATCTACAGAATAAATCGTTATGAAACTTCGCGTGTAGGTGGCTGAAGATTTCGTTTAACATATAGGCTATTTAAAAAACTAAAAAGGTTAATGTGCTTTTTTTTAAATTGTTAAACCAAAAGGTCTTAGTTCCAGCCTTTTACCGCTTGGCGCCGCACTGGTCGCGACGATAAATGAATTTGATTGGTTGATAATTTTACACGTTGTTTGCTTAAACGATGAATTTTAGTTTGTTTACACGATGAATATTTTTGAAAGGTAAGATTATATATATATTTAAACTCTTTGTAAATATAATATTATATATTTATCGATCGTTATCAAATTTATACGCCCCGGAACCTGGGTTAATTAAAACTGTATTGTGAAATTTCGCGCGTAGGTAGCTGAGGTTTTGGTTTAGCATTTAGGCTAAAAGTACAAAAATTGCATTTCGAATAACCTTTTTTTTTTCTTTTTAAAAGGTAAGATTTTATTTAGTTATTTAGTAATATTAGTTATTTAGTAACATTTTTCAAATTAAATTAATCAAAATATTATTTATTTCGCAGCTTATTCATATTATTTTGTGACGATGCAATTTTTGCTTTGTTTAATTTTAATTAGTGTAAATATAACGATCTACATTTTTTAAGATAAGGTTTACTATTTGATTCTCATAAGGAATATTCATATTTTAAGACAAATTGAGATTTAGCACAGTATTCTATTTTTTTCTTTCTTATATTTAGATTAAGTATAAATTTGATTGAGTTGTAAAAAGTATATTTATAGAAAAAAAAAGGTTTTTTTTTCTATATAACTTGCTACGTATATTTTACTATATGTTTGTTCCATGTAATATTGTATGCTCTAATAGCGTTTATATTGTAAGCAGCAGCTATGCATTTTCAGTAACTGCTTTTTTTAAAGGGTAGGTTCGATTTTTTTTTGCTGTCATTTGTTTTGCTAGGGTTTATATTTATATGCTTCACAATATATAACTGCTCATATATATCTATATGGTACAACCATATTTTTGAATATATGTATTTAGATATAGCAAGACAAAAAAATTACCAACCCGTGAAGCGTTAGCTCCAGTCTTTTACCGCTGGGGGCAGCACTGTTTAGAGCTAATAAATGATTTCGATTGGTGCATACTTTTACATGATGTTTGTTTTTAGACTAAATTTATTCAAATCAAGATAGCTTTTTTTTTCATGCTCTTCAAAGTTAAGATTATATTTTTAACGTTTCATAATACTCTTCAAATTAAAGTCTTTGGAAATAATATTGCTTTTTTCCCATCCTGCAGGTCAACATTACACTGCAACATGCTATCGTAACTCTGGCTTTTGGCATTGATATTTATGTATTATGAAAGTACTGTTTGCTACCTTAAGCTCTGGAGAGATTATAAGGAATCTACAGATCCATCATGTGGAAATCACACCATAGTAAAAAAGAGCGCAGGTAGCTGGTAGCAAAAATTTTGCCCTGTGTGAAGCTATCGTTTAAAATTTATTTTTTTAAAAATATATTTCAATTGTTGGCCTTATTTTCACATGTTACTGACCCATAACGCTGCTACATATAGGGTTAATTAATAACTCATTTGACATTTTACTTTATTTAAGGTCTTGAAAATATATATTTTTAGGTAAAAAAAAATTGAGATATATTTTGAAATATAGATAGGAATCACAAGGAAGCAAGACCAAATCGAAATAAATAAATTATGTGTGGTTTCAGTAACAGCATTTTTACCTCTTCAGATAAAAGTACTGAATACATTCAGTAATTTTGTCTTAGTAAGGTAACAATGCTGTTACTGAAACATCACACATAATTCGTTTAATTTTATTTGGTCTTGCATTTTTTGTATTTTTACAATTGTCCTTTCCTATTAAAAATTGATGCAAATTTGCTATTTTTTTATTTACCATTTTAAAAAGTGCATTCTTTTGTTAAAATATCCACTTTCCCACACTTTTCTAAAACTGCCAACAATAACCTAATAAAGATTCATCCAAGTCCAGGGTATTTCAGTATTGCAGATATATTACATTTATAAAAGTTGCTTAACTATTTAGAGATGTAAGTGCCGGATTAGGTGCCCTTAAAAATGTTTAATCTGGCTGTTTCTTCTTGAACAGCCGAGAGTGAAGTGGAGAAAGTGAAATTTTCAGGTTGAGAGGACCATTTTTCTTAATTCACACTAATCATTAGATTTTTTTTCCATTTTTTAGATACCAAAATACTTGCACTCACTAGAGGCGTTGGACCTTTTCAAGAAACAGGGGCCATTGGGGAATTTTTTTTTCAGAACAAAGTGCCCAAAGCTGGATTCGATGATTCCGGGTCGTGGTTTTTAAAAATCAACATTTTAGACCACTCCTCCAAAACAGCACTCTATTCATTAAATGTGTTTGTGAAATTGATCTTATATTTCAGATACTTTTTACCAGCATTTTCAATTTTGCTATTTGCAGTTTATCTCCATTGTGCTGAAAGAAAAAAATCATGACTATAAGTTTTAAAACAGTTAGGGGCTCTATTAATTCATGAGTAAACCCCACTCGAACAATACCCGGGCGAAGCCGGGTCCAGTCGGCTAGTATATATATACAGATTGAAAGCTTTAGTTGTTTAGCGGTATATGCTGTATTAGAGATAATCTCCCATGTCTGTAATGATGAGAACAATAGTTTAAATCCGCGTTGGACCTCTTATACCAATTTTACGAAGCTGACGTTTTAGAATATTTTTAATACGAAATTATTTTATTCATATTTAACAGAAGTGATGCCTTTAATGATTACTATCTTCGTATATACGTATTTTGTAAAAAAAAAAAAAAACAGAATGTAAATATAGATTGGAATTATACGGAAGGAGGGCTTTGATATATTTGATATATAAGGACAACCCTTTATATTAAACTAAGGAATTAATAGAGGTATTTATTTTCTGCTATATTAATTTTATGCATTGTATTATGCCTTGATATCAAAGAGATAACATTTAAGAAGATTCAGCCAATTATATATGTCAACCATCTTCCACATGAGATGCTTCGAAATCGAAGTTATCCCTTTACTGGTGAGGGCTATAGCTCTAAATCATGGTATAAGTTTGTGGCTATTTTATGAATCTACAAATCTGGGTTGTGGTAATACATACTTATTTGAGGCTGCACAATCTGTTCAGAGATAATCAGAATAATCATTTTTAAAATATAAATACGAAATATGTTTATGTACGATTAATTACTATCACTCCTCAATACAATAATAATATATAAATGCCTACACACGTGTTTAAATATAATATATGCGTATGAAATACTAGCTTTAATAAATAACTCTAACGAGAGTTCAACAATTCAACAACAATTTTATTAACATCATGAAACGCGATATCCCCCCCAAACTCAGGGATATTTGCGTCGATACCTCTCTCTACATCACAACAAATCGGCTATATACAATCCTGTTCAATTCATTATTTTACATAATTAACCAAAGAAAATTGTCCGAAGAGAAAAACAAACAACAAAGCAAAACACACAAAGCAAGCATCGCAATTCTTTTCCTTCTAAGTTTCCCTCTCCCTTTTCCAATTTAAAAGAAAGTTGTATATAAATTTGCTAAATTGATCAAAACTTTTACACCTCTCTTTATCGTCTACAAATTCATCGAGCTGTCCAATACGACCAAATTTGTTTCCCCTATAAACCCGGAAAATTGGGCGATTCATAAGTATAGAGTTAATTACCATTTTTTCTGGTTAATAAAAATAAAAGAGAAAGTTACAATAATATGAGAGGGGGTTAAAATACACTATAAGTTTTCTTTCCACGCAAACAATGCAAACATCATAAATCTATATTCTTAGGATTTTAGAGTTTCAAAATCCAAATAGATATGTAAAACTATTTGAAATATTATCAAGACTAAAAAAGGCATATCCTGACCAGTAGCACATGTGCTTTTTAGATGGCAGAGAGAGAGAGAGAGCCATCTAGTAGAAAATAAATCATCTAAACATTGATATGATCTGCCATGTAAAAAGCAGATGTGCTCCTGGTCAGGATGTTCCTTTTTTATTTTTAATATCAACACCTGACCTTTTTATTTTTTATTATCAAAAGTCAAATAGAATTGTATAATGAATTAGGTTCATATTAATGAGGTGTTGTGTGCACATATAAAGATTTAAGATAGAATATTCTAATGAAAATAATATATTTATTCGAATATAGTATAATACTCTCAGTATTTTATTCGAATCTCCCACACACACAAATTGCAATATTAAAAAACCTACAATTAATGCAACATTTATATATGTACAATATCTATCCTTATTATTAATTTCGTAAAGCCCCCTTGTTGGGGCTCCATATATTAGTATAGGTTTATAAAAAATTAGCGGACGATGATCTATTAAAGAAATGCAAATAATTTCGACGAATCAGAATTAAAATAGGAAGCGATTATAAAACACTCAAAGTCAATGAACCCACAAAGTCATGTTCATTATTGAAATCGGAAAAATTTTGCCACTGAGCGAACAAAAGCAATTTCCTGGGCATTGGTACGTGATTATGATCTTTTAATGAAGGCGTTTCTCAGGAAATTGGGAGGCGTTCCCGAGTTTTCAGTTTTACCTCGGGGCCCTTGCAATTTGTCTGTGGAATCAATAGCACACTGAGTCACGCATTAATAGCCACGACGGCAGGGAGGGTCTGATGGATTGTGGCCTAATCAGACAGGGGATGTGGCGTCGTTTGTCACAGTTATTAGTCCTGCCAGATCTCTCCCGATCTCTTTCCTCTCCGCATGGAATTTGATCACTAGTTTGTTTTATTGTGTGTGAGAGTTTGTTGAATCTTTCTTTTCAACATTTAAAATATATCTTAGTTTAGCAGACCTATTTATATTTCATCAGGAGGGTACAATCTATAAGCACGGTTTCTATTCAACATGTATTTATCAATTAGTGAAAATAATGAAGAAAAATTTTCGGAAGGCTATTTGTCAAACATATACAATTACAGAAGCATATTTTCATAATTTCGTTAGACACCATCACACCAAGGATAGACCTTCATGTGCAGACTATATATGCAATATGAATATAAAATACTTGTAGCGATCTGGTGAATTAAATTGGTGAAATCGCTTTAAAGATTCACTACTAACATATAAGCCAATCCTCTCTGATATTTTCTTCAATCAGAAAAGTGTAGACATTGCTAAATAGCTTTGAATAATCCCATCTTCAAATCTCAGATTTCAATATATATGTATTACTTACTTAATATCACATTCTGAAATGTTATTCATTGTGAATACATTTTGCGATTTTTATTAAAATACTACCTTTTGTATATATAAGTAAAATAATTATTGAAAACCTTATTACGTTGATTGTGAAATTCGACGAGGCTCGTCAGCTATGAATCATATCATGAGATTACTCAAATCATTCTACAGACCGTTCTACTATTGTATTGATGACTACGCCCTAGCCATCCTGGCGTCTACCAAGGCGTGTCTCTATAAGCATTATATAAACATTGAACTGAGAGCGGTTCAAATTGATCCTGTCCTTGTCTGGAGGAGGACTCTCTCAATGTGGAGGAGCCTCCCTTCCTGAGAACAGCTTTTAATATATTTTTATCACCAAATTGTACACAATCACATTTATCTTTGATTTTTGTAACAATTAACTAAGAGTATAATTAAAATATATTGAATTGTCTACAATTGTATTGGAATCATTATCTTAGTCACTTATATTTATGAATATTGAGGTTATCTACAGAAGTGAGCTACTAGGATAGAATTCACCAACGCACACTACTGATAAATATCATTGAACTCTCTCATCTTATTTTTATCGTCACAGTAAGGTCTGTAGAGGTAGCTTTTGAATATTTATTCGAAAATAAACATTGTAAAACGTGTAAAATTGAACCACGTAAATAATTTTATATACCAATTAAATAATCTGTATATTTTCAACGCCTAAGAAAAAGTGTAAATAATTTCTAAAGAAATTACAAGTATATTTGGATAAGAAGGAATATACAATGAAAACTGCTTAATGGTTGGAACATGATCTAAAGCTCCGACACTACACATATGCTGAAATGCTATTATTCATAGAGAATTACGAATAAGAATAAATACATTTAGCAATACATGTGTTTATCTATTACATCATTAAGAAGGCTAACCCCATGTATAGGTGTATTACAAGCATGTTAAACTCGCGGCCCGCGGGCCTCATGCGGCCCACAACGAATAAATTTACGGCCCACCAGACAATATATTTTAATAAAAAAAAATTATAAATTAAAAAAAAAATTAATAAAAATGTGTAGCCTAATTTTTAAAAATTGTAATTATACATAATTTATTTATTAATAACGAACCACTGGTCGCCATACATTAGTCGTAAGTTTTGATAATATTATACCTACATACATAACGTATGTACATCGCCATAAGTATTGTGTGCCTTAAAGTTTAAAGAAAATATTCTTTCGGAGTACTAGAAATTTTTTTTTTAAGTTACGTTCAATAATTTGTGCAATTATTCTGTGTCTGGTAAGTTAAAAAATATTAATTTTCAAATTTTTTTAAAAATATTAATTAAAACGTTTTATTATTTCGTGTTAGCGATTACTAATTTTTTTTCAGACCTTTGTATTCAATATGTCTTCATCAAATCCAAGTGGCAGTAAAACTAAACGAAAAATTGCTGACGAACATAGGAATTTTCATGAAAAGTGGGAATTAGAGTATTTTTGCTCTGAAGTAAAAGATAAAATCATCTGCTTGATATGTAATAATGCTATTAGTGTACCAAAATTATATAACATTAAACGTCATTATGAACAACATAAATCTAAATATGATACCTACGAAGGTTTAATGAGACAAGAAAAGTTAAAAGAGTTCAAGTTGGTAATGAAAAAACAACAGTTTATGTTTACTAAAGTATCACAAGAGAGTGAAGCGGCGGTGCATGCAAGCTACGTTTTATCGGAGATGATAGCTAAACACTCAAAACCTTTTACTGAAGGTGATTTCATCAAGGAATGTTTAATTAAAGCTGCAAAAATTGTTTGTCCTGGAAGTGTAAAGACGTTTCAAGCAATATCTTTGTCTCGAAATACCGTTGTGGAAAGAGTTACTGATATGGCCAGAAATTTAAATGATCAGATAAAAGAAAAATCATTTTGTTTCGAAGCATTTTCCATTGCCTGTGATGAGAGTACGGACATTGGGGGCGTAGCTCAGTTAGCTGTTTTTTCGAGCTTGCGACACGGATTTCAACATTTTTGAGGAATTATTGGAACTAGTACCGATGCATGGCACTACTACAGGAAAAGATATATTTAATTGCGTTTATGATCTTCTGCAAAAATACAATTTACCTCAATCAAAATCGACTTCTGTAGCAACAGATGGAGCTCCTTCAATGACTGGAAAAACCAACGGTTTCGTAGCATTACTGCGAAAAAAACTAAGTGAAATTACTGATGGTTCCAATATTCATCATACGCATTGCATTATACATCAGGAAGTATTATCTACGTAGGTAATAAAAATGGAAAATGTGTTGACACCTATCAAAAAATTCATCAATTTCATAAGATCTCGAGGTTTAAATCAGCGACAGTTCTCTCTGTTCTTAACTGAATTAGAAAGCGAATATTCAGGTTTATCATACTATACCGAGGTACGTTGGCTATCATGCTCCAAGGTTCTCAAACAATTTTGGGACTTGAAAGAAGAAATATGTCAGTTTTTAATAACCAAGAATTAAGACATCACTTTGTTTTCTGATCAAGTATGGTTGCAAGAATTTTCCTTCATGGTTGACATAACAAAACACTTGTCGGATTTAAATTCGAAACTGCAAGGAAAGGATCAGATCATTGCCAACATGTGTGACCAAGTTAATGCATTCAAATGTAAACTAGTTCTTTGGAAAAAGCAGTTGAAAAAACGAAGATTTAATGCACTTTCCGACAAGCAACATGTACAAATCAAGTTTAGGTTTAACTGCATCGTATCAAAAATATGCGGAAAAAATTTTAAGTCTTAGAAATGAATTTGAAACAAGGTTTTCTGATTTCCAATCTTTGGAAGGCAAGTTTACTTTGATTTCTTCGATTTTCTCGATAAATATAGAATCAGTACCTAATCATATGCAAATGAGGGTAATAGATATCCAGTGCGATTCAGATTTAAAGGCAAAATTCATTGAAGTTGGCGTTTCTGAATTTTACAAATATTTGCCAGCCACAGATTTGAAAACACTCGAAAATTAGCATATGAAATTATGTCCATGTTTGGAAGTACTTATCGGTGCGAGCAGTTATTTTCACTTATGAAAGGAAATAAGTCTCCAATCAGATCGAGAATTACTGACGTTCACCTTGGGTCAGTTTTAAAATTAATCACTGCGAACAAGATTTCCCCCGAAGTAGGAAAGATGGTAGCAGAAAAGAGATGCCAAATATCAGGGAGAAAATATTAACTTTACTTTCTTTTTTCTTATTAGTATTTTTAAAAATAAACCTACATAAATGTTACTATAAAAATTTAATTACTTGTTTTCTTTTTTTGCGGCCCACGTAATCTTATTACTTTTTTATTTGGCCCGAGTTAGGATTTGAGTTTGACATGCTTGGTGTATTATATATCTTTAAATAAGATAATCGATTTCTAAAAAGTTCCTTATTTTCAATAAAGTCAAAATGTGCAAATTTCTCAATAAAAATCAGGATTTCACTGATGAATATCTTTGAAATATCTGAAACCTATACCATTTGTTCATGAACACATTTTTCGATTAGTGTTATATTATCATTAATTTTAACACGTTGAACTATATTATCGAATATTTTCAAACTAAAAAACCTAGAGAAGTCTAAGAAATGCCGAGACAAATTATGATTATTTAACTGTATTCTGAGGGGGGTCGGTGGAAGGCTGGTTAAACCGTTTGGTTTTCGACCACTACGACCCGGGTTCGATTCCCGCATTGAACACTTTTTTTTTTTTAAAAGAAATGCTCCAATGGACCCCGATTCTTTCAAAAGTCCAACCCCACCAGCGAGTGCAAGTAACCAAACGGGGCTCTGGCACATTTGTAAGTGCAAAGTCGAACTGCTTTTCACATGTGTAGACATGTGGTGCGCTTACAGTAAAAGCAGTCGATAACTACCCACCATGATTATCATGGCCTGTACCATGTGTACCTAGGGATAAGCAAAAAAAAACGGTATTCTGTGTGTTGTGTATCAAACTTCTATCTATATTCAAAATCCATATATATATCGAAACTCCCTAAACAGTAATACTTAAGTGAAAATTTAAGATCATTACATATAAACACATCTTATATATGGAATATCTATATATTGATTATGCAAAAAAATATATAGGGAAATCTATAAGAAATTCATAAATGACGAAAAGCTTGTTTTGGACCAAATATTTAGCTTCCGATATTTCGACGCGGATCGTCCATTTTCTTTTAGAGACCTAGGCGAGCTTCCGTGACGAAATATCTATTTGGTCCCTTACAAGCTGGTGATTTTAAATATATATAATGAATATATTCTCCGATAAATTATTTATAGCTATTTAAAATATTTTAATGTTATTTCATAGCTCTTATAATAGAAATGAAGAGATAGAAATTATGGGAGTTTAAAATAACGAGGTGTTTGCTAAAAGAAAAAATAAAAATAAAATTAAATGTAAATGATTAATGTTTCTGCTTCTATAATACGAGAGCCACTGTTTGGGGGAACCTTTTATATTTCCACTTTATTTTGACATATAGAGTATGCACACATTTTTACTCTATAAATAGCTAATAATATTGTCAAAATAACTCTAGAGTAAACATTATTTCTAAATAAATAGGAGTTATTTTAGATAGATCTTTATATTTATTGCGGTTTTATCTTGCATCCATTGATTTAGATATAAGGTTTCACGTAAAATAAAGCTAAATATTTTGGATATTTTATCATTTTAAAAATTGGAATGTTATTCAAATACTTCAGAAGTATAGCAGTATAATATGAACGAACCTACGAATGGCATTAATGTCTGTAAAAGGGATTTTAGCCATGAGTCTGGACTGCCGAATCGGACTATGTCATCATTTTATAGTAAAAATAATTGCGTGGAAATAATTGTTCAAATTCCTTCTCTGTGATTCCAAAGGATATATAAATCTAAAACTGTGCGAGGTTTGCCTGAACCTGTGTGTGTTGTTGTGTGTGTGTTTGTGTGAGTGTTTGATAAAGATGGTAGTAAACGACCAGGAATGGGTAAATATGTTTCTCTAACTGGCACCTTCAAAGGGTTTATCATTATAACTCCAAAAAGAAACGCTAATAAAGAAAGGAATAGAAAGAGGTGAATCCACGAAAGCAGAGTTGTTGGAATAACTAAATCTAAAAGAGCTACAATATCAATTAAAGAATGATTAATTTAGCCGCTATATACCGTTTTAAAAGATTTCTCTAAGGTTCGAAAAGCCTCCGCTTTAAAATTTACATATATTATAAGTAGGAAATTTTGTATACTATTATTATCCATTTAAACCTTTTGCTTGGCAGATATTTGTAATTTTATAATAATATTATTGGAAGATGCTGAAGACAGCTTTTATTATTATTTATATTTGACATATGGTTATATATATGTTATAGATTAGAAATTTTTGTGTGTTTGATTGTTGAAAAGAGGTGCAGTCGTGGAAAAATAAAAATAATTATTTACCTTTCAAGCAGATTTTTATTTTGAATCTCTTGAAGTAAAAATATACATAAAATTATTTATATCACAGTAATATAAAATTTAGAAAATGAATTCTATATTCGTGATTTTCATTAGAAAAGGTAGAGTTCACTTTACATATTTACAACAACAATAATTAAAGTGGTATGTTTGCATCTATGGTCAAATATATATAATAGTCAATGAATGAAAAAATAAAATATATGTTTTTAAAAAAAATAAAATATTTGTATTTTAGATTATATAATATATATATATATATTTGAGCAAAATATATAGGTATATATCACCTGATTAAATTATTTAGAAAGGCTATGGCTGTGTATATTGAATTTTCATTAAAGTATACTTTTCAAATAAAATTGTTGATAAACATTTTCAACCTTTTTGAAAAGAATATTTTTTATCTCTGTATCTTATGTACTTTAGTTATTTGATTTGTAATCACAAATAAAAATCTAGAATATGAATTGATAAACACGTATTTTACTTACTTTGTCTTTATAGTTGAGAAACGGAAGATAGATCTCCGGCTGGACAAGAGAAGTGACGCCGAAGTGAAGATTAGATGTATATGTTGCAGATGCAGTCAGTCATTGTTCGTTTCGTGAAAAATAATTCGCAGATCTTACGAAGTAACTAAAGAATCAATATACAAATTACTTTTATATGGAAATTTTCCGATTTGTATATTTTCATAAATTTGTATTAAAGGATTGTATAGAACTAAATTCTTCGGGGTGCAAACTGACTTTGGCTTATTATTTATATAATCATTTTATTTTCCAATCTTTATATTTATATAACATAATTAGAAGTTTCAATAATATTTTACATAATTATTTTCATACGTTAGAATTAGAGTACATGATCTAAAGTGTTGCGGTTGGTTTATAAACTCTTAAGAAATATCTTGAAAAAGGTTACTTCAATCCTATCAAACACCAGTGAATCCTTCTAGGTAAAAGGATGCCAGTTTAAATATATATATAATAATTGGTTGGATTTAGTTAATAAATAATTTCAATTCTTTTTAGATCTATCTGAGAGATAGGATAGCGATTTCTGTATCATGTTGGTGAATAATTGATTCGGAGTTAAATCACTCGATATTTATAATTATTAAACAAATTATAGGTATGTTTTAGGTCTTATACAATTAAAATATACTATTATAAAATTGTTTTATCTAATATATATATATACACGCCTCAAAATAGTTTAAAATTCCAATATAAACTATTTACACACAATCTTTTATATCTTATTAATGTTTCTGATATCGTTCTCTCCAATGGTGATTCAAAAGGGAATGATGTTGCACGGTCAACGGTCAGGCCTTGATGTCCTTAAAGTGCCTATGTAAATATTACTATCCTTTCGATTTGGGAATAACATCCCTGGAGGAATTGAAAACTCTATGAGCACCTAAGGCTTGGGAATACAGTAAAGAACGTCATGTTAGAAGTCATTGAAGGGAATTGTACCATTTGCGTGTTTAATTACCAGCTGTAGGTTATAGCTGATACGATTCATGTGTCTAAAGCTTCCGTAATAAAATTTGTAAACTGGGTTCTACAATGAAGAAAAATAGCATAGAGGTACCTCTTCATTTTAAAGATCCTTTGAAAGAAAAATTATTACAGAATATCCCTTTCTCCAAATAGAATTGACTCAAAAATTCATAAAGAAGTAATTGCGGTTAATGAAATCTTGTGTTACATGAATGAACCATTTAGCACACAAGACAAAATGGAATGTCAGTCAAGTAATAATCCTACATAAAAAACCAACTTCAGAATCTATTCTCGATTAGTTGATGTTGAGTGTCGTATCAGACTTAATGGTTGATTTTTGCTCGAATTCCTACTAAAGAGTTCAAAATCACAGCTGCGTAACTTTGCGCAAGAATATCATAAACAAGGTTCCAGGAATTCTGTCGCTCAGAGCGGTACTGTTGCAGAACAACTATCGATTCTACAAGGCATGAAGTTAAAAAACGCTTGCTCAGGATGGAGCTACACAATGTTCACCCTTCATTGCCAATCTAAAACCATGCGGGGACTACCTGTTCAGACCGTTAAAGAGAAGCATACGAAAAGGCCGATTCACGATGAGCTGAAAGAGATTAATTGAGAGTCTGCCACTCACGGCAAAGATATTTCAGTTTATTATCGGTTTAGGCTCTCTCCAAATGATATTAGTATTATGTTCTTGTTTTATAATGGCGATTATAAAATATGCTTCCATTTTCTAACGGTATAAATTTTATTGGTTCACTTTTTAACATCACTATAGTTAGTTCAAAACATTATAACCTTTACTTTTCAAACCTCAAATGTATTCTTCTCAAAAGGTATTACATATTTACCTATCAACCACGTAATTTAAGTGTAAATAACTCTCCTCAGAATATTTCATTAACAAAAAAATGAAGAAAGAACTATAAATGACCATTTTTTTAAATTCTTCCTAGAATCAAAATGAATATTAGCAATGATTTGAAAAAATGTCATATAATTCATTGTCTTTGTATTTCTTTTTATACTCACAAGTATATTTTGTTTGAATTTTTCATAAATGTGTTACTCAAGATGTGGTTGCGCTCCATTTAATTTATGAACATAATTTAGTGACACAAACAGAAGCTAAAATAAAATATATTCAATCTGAAATGTTAAAAACGCCCAATCAAAACCTGAGATGAAAGAGTCGTATTCTAACTTTGTGCAATTCTACAACCTGGGCTGAAAGTCCTGAGGCGATTAACCAAAAAGCTATTTTTCTTCTCGATAAAGAATTATTTCTTTTCCCAAAGGAATAGACGGTGTAAACGTCGATTATATCTGAAATTTGTATCTTTCAAAACACGCAATTGATAGCAAATTATTTTTCTGTATACAATTTGAATCTTTAGAATAAATCTCGAAGAGAAATAATATTTTCATACTACTTAATAGGTTCTACGAAACACTAAAATACACAAAACATTCTCAAAATATATGAAAACATAAGAATAATTATTGTTTTTTAAATTTGCCTCTAATTAAATATATATAAAAACATTTTAATACTATTCAAAATAAATAAAGATAATATTTGGGATCAGAAATCAATTTAAAAAAATAGTATAAGCACGTCGTTCACATGTATATTAATAAATAAAATTATTTATAAAACGATTTGTTTTAATTTTAGAAATAATAACTTCTTCTGTATTTTATACTTTGCCCTTATGGCAGCGAGAAGCTTGAAATATTGAGGCGAATTAATCATATAAACACGGATGAAATGAAATTGTGTACTGAAACTCAAAAAATCCTCGAGCAATACCACGAAGTGTTCAAGGATAGGATTAATCAACTCGAATGTAAGATTTACACAAAGCCTGAATATCGCCAGTGCAAGCCCCTCCCAGCGCATCCCAACAACCCGAGCCGAAGTTCAGTCTGAATGGAAAAAAATGGTGAAGCAAGGAATCGTTACAAAAATATATCATGAAACAAGTGGTCTCATCCTATGTCGTTGTAAAAAAAGCTGGTCAAATCAAATATGCCTGGATCCTCGTAAATTAAATGAGGCCCTTGTGAAGACACTTCCAGACTCCGGCTCCAACTGAACTATTGCACGAGATACCCAAATCTAAGTATTATACCGTGTAGACGTGAAATCAGCCTATTGGCATATTCCGGTTGCAAAGGAATGCAGAATCGTTGTGATGACCAACGCCATTTGGTAAATTCAATATAAACGAATGCCATTTGGTTATGAAAATATCTGCACAAATTTTTGTTGAGAAAAGACGAATATCTTTAGGAATAGCTTTCAAAATATTACTATTGTAGACGATTTGCTGATATATGCGGATACCATTCAAGAGCACAATAAAAAATAAAGGGAATTCTAGAAAAAGCAAAAGAAAAATATCAAATTTGATTTAACAAAGGCTAAATATGTCTAACGAAGTTCGTTTCTTAGGCCAAGTTGATTTCACAAAATGGAATTGATCCAAGGCCAAATAAGATGATAATTAATTACCGTTAAAAAGCCCGGGATAAAAAGTCACATTCCAAAGAATCATGGGTCTTTTAATTTACTTAGAAAATTCATTCCGAATTTAGCTGCGTCCATAATATAATATAAGAGAATATTAAGAAAGAATGTTGTCTGGCATTGGGCCTAAACAGGATGGGAATTCGATCAAATTAAGAATGCGTTAGGAATGCTCCTTTCATTGCACATTTCGACAAAAGCAAGATGTTGATCTTGCAAATGACGCCAGCAAAGATGCAATGGAGCTGCTCTGCAACAGGAAGATCGACCTCTAGCATTCGCATCCGCGTCATTAGGGACTCGCAGAAACAGTACTCTCAGATTGAGAAGGAGTTACTGAGTGTTTATTATGGATGCAAAAGTTTGAATAATTATCAGGACACATTTCGTTGTCCATACGATCACCACCTTTATTGCCTCTAGTAAAAAAACCGCTGAGTGAATATCACCGCGTCTACAAAGATTAGTAATGAAGCTTATAGCATTTGACTTCAAATTGCAGTACAAAACCAGGAAAATACTTGATTGTGGCTAGATACCCTATATAGGGATACTCACAGCCCATGGACGAACTACCAACGCCTTTTCTTGAGGGACAAAAGAATGGTCAAGATGGTATGTGTCAATATATCGGACGAAAAACTGGTAACGCTGCAGAAAGATACCCGAGAGGATCCTGCTTTAGGTTAAAGTAATCGATTATGTGATTGAGGGGTGGCCAATATACAAAAAAAGACGTCGATGAAGATGCCAAAGCATTTTTCGATTTCAGACACCGTTTATATTTATGGAATGATCTATTATGTATAGGATCGGCCATAGTGATTCCGATGACACAAAGGAATAATATGCTCAATTTGTTGCACCAATCGCACCAGGGTATATCTGCAATCAGGGTTTGGCGCGATAATCTTTGTTTGGCCGGGAATGTACCATCGACATTGCTGAAAAGTAAAAAATTGTGAAATTTGTCAAAAATATCAGAAATCAAAAATACGGCAGAGCCGTTAAAAACCTTTCCCAGTTCCAGATTATCCAGGCAGACAGTATCATTGGACATATTTTATATTCAGAAAAAGCCCCATTTGTTAGTGGTCGACAGATATAGTGGCTACCCCGGAGGTATTTGCATTAAACCCACCTCGGCGATTAAATGTAAAAAATAAATTGAGAGAAACATTTGCACGATTCGGGATTCCGGAAACCATGATGTCCGACAATGGACCACCGTTTCGCTCAGAAATTATGACTAACTTCTGTATAAAATGGGGTATAAAAACAGCTATTTTCAAGTCCACACACCTTCATAGATCTAATGGTCTGGCCGAAAGAAACATTCAAACAATAAAAAAATCAATTAATTAAAAGTAAGATGAAGGGTCCGACCCATATCTGGCTATTCTAACATATAGGAATACACCAAAAAATGACCTACCTTCACTCCGCACAGCTATGTTAGCGAGGAGCCTTCGAGTCAAATCCCAGAATTTACACCGCTATATAAACCTTATCAAACTATTGGAGAAGTATAGAGAATGCCTAAAAGAAAAAGACAGAGCTCAATGAAAGAACATTATGACAGAAACAGTAAAAGCTATCCCAAGGTCAATGTAGGTGTCAAATGCATCCAAAAGAGACATGGACACCGGTGAATATTCAGCGCAGGCTAATGTCTTGTTCAGATAACACTTAACCATTACAACAGCATTCCTTAAGCTAATTCTAGAGATTTTGTTTTTTAGGATAAACTTATTTTTAATGCAAATTATACAGCAATAAATTTGACATCATAGAGACTCTAAATAAGAAAAAGATAAAATATACTAATATAAACATATATTTTCTATAACAATAATTTTTATATTTGGCCTTTGCTAGGATTTGGAAACAAGATTATACTCGAAAACAACTTCTAGAAAACTTCCATTAGTCGTATTTTTCTAAGAATCAACTTCGCGAAAGTAAAATATAAGGATAATAACCAAAATTACTAAATCCCTTTTGGTATAAATATGTACTTTCGTCTTAGACTTACTATTGATATAAAGTGTTTTCTATTTCAAAATTATTGGTTGTATTTCTTATATTTTTATCATAGCGTCCAATTAAAATAGTAAGTAAGAACCTATTACTTTGTTAACTATATATAAACTCAATAAAATTAAGGGTTAGAGAAATAGATAGTAATTGTATTTCTTTTTTTTCACACACACAAAAGCCTTATTAAGACACACAGGTCTTACAGAGGATTCTCCTTGAGGTTACAAGACGGAGAAACCTATGAAAGTGGGAAATAAAAATGGAGAAAGATTATATGCATATGGTAAATATATACAGATTATAAGAAAAAATAAAAATATATATATAAGAAAGAAAAAAAATTGGAAATATGGATGGGAGAAGTGGAGAGTGAAAAGAGGAAAGAAAACAGGTATTTACATATGGAACAAGTCAATTTAAGCTCTTCTGCTCACTACAGCACAGGTGGGCCATGTCTTTTTCAAGAAATCCTTAAGAGATTTTCCAAGAAAATCAGAGTGTTCAGGGTTGTAAGGTAAACACCGTTTTATCAGTGATGGGGTAGAAATGTATTTCTATATAAATATATTTTGTTGAAGGTTATTTGAAATTAAGTCGATATACGATATCTAAATATTATCTCAATAAACTTGATTTACTTTGTGGAAAAATAGTACAAATGTGATATTGTACTGGGATGAGGGGCATGAATTATAAAAGAGAAAAAGGCATCTCCTTATCGTGCAACTGAAAGTTTATGATGGCTTAATCAAGAATGGGTATTTGGCCAATTCTGGAATAATTAAAAATCAACGAGAATAGTTGATATTTATTCCGATAGATGGCGCAAGCCATCAGCAACTTTCAGTTGCACGATAAGGAGATGCCTTTTCTTTTTCATAATTCTTGATTTACTTTGATAAAATTTGTTTATATATTTAAAAAATATAATATTTGCAAATTTTATAGATAAGTTTATATATTAATATATAGATAACTTTCTCTGTTCGAATATTAGTTAGTTTTTAAATAACTCTTTTTAGAATAATTATAGAGTATTTGTTGATAATTTGAAAACTAATTTCGAATTGGTTAATCAAACCAGTGAATCTTTTTTGAATAAACTAATTTTAGAATAACTTGAAAATCTAAACTACAGCACGCCATTGTTCTTATAATGACTATTGTAGACTTTCCTACCATTATATGTTAAAACAAACCTTATAAATACTCTCTGCGTTTAAAATGTAAATGTTTGAACCTTTTATATCAACTATTTAAAAGTGTACTTACTAAACGCATTAATATTGCCTAAGTACAAATTTCTTATGGATATATGGTAAATAATATTTATAATTATGCGCATATATAAAGAAATATCCCGGTTTTTCTGATAGGCATTGCGAAAGAGAAAAATGAATTTTTGGAACGCATTAAAAAAATAAAGCATTTATTCGCGAAATCTTTCACCGCGAAATCTGCACAGAGACTGAGATGATCTATGATTATGCTATAACACCAGCTTCTTTCAAATTGAAAACTTATATAACATGGGATTTGGGCGCTGGCCCTCATAAATACCTATTTTTTAACATCTTACGGTAAAAGATGAATGAGGCCGAGAAACATTTCTTTTTGTAGTACGAAGTTATCCATGTCTCTCTCAAAAAGAACAGTTTTTTTAGGGAAAAAAGGACAATTTCAATACACCTTGAATAATATCACTCTCTCATATGTTTTACTGTAAATAAAATTTAAAGAATATCTCTATATATGTAAATAATATTTTATGAATCTTTCTAAATTACTTTCTGTGTATCTTTCCATGTTGAATATTTCCTTTGTTAAATTTGTATGTACATTTAGCGCAAGTGTCCCTGGGGGGACATAGCGTTTTGAATTGAAATAAATAAATAAATATTACATAATTTTGAATAATTCAAGCGATTTAGAATATTACGAAATTGGTCTACCCCTATACTGATGAAAGCCATAGCCTGATACTACGGTATTCAGGTTGGCCATTTTAAGTTTCTTAATAATGTGCTATACATTATAAAAAATTTAAAATAGCTACTTATCCCTAATCCTTTTTTATATTAAAAAATTATTATCCCAAATGAGCTTCAGCTCCTAGCAACTTCTTATTCAAGATATATGCCGTAAGGTTTGTAGATACGATCTGTTGACACACGATCTGTAAAATTCAAGACCCAGCACAGGAAGGAATCAAGTTTGAATAGCCTGCCGAGCCGTAACCTGGTGCAACATTGTAAAAAGGTAAATTAGCGTTGATGTTAGGTCAACATTAGTTGATGCATATCGTTGTTAGATGTACCTCTACGATATTTACATATTATTCAGTTTTATTCATTGGAATATCTCATGAAAAAAATCCTTAGCATGGTAACTTCTCCTGATCTAACCTAGAAGGTAGTCTGTCATCAGACGTTCATCGTCAAAGAGCGCAATTTCAACCTGTGTTTTTCATAATTAACTTAACCTCTTTTTTGTATGTGAGTAGGTGTGTGTGCATCTTCCCGACTACTCTATTGGATTTTCAAACCAATCATTTTTTCCGTTCCCTTCATTCCTTAATGTGGATCTCACCGTTATGGTCAATAAACGATCTTTCAAAGTATTTCAAATTACATTTCCGGCTTTCCTCCATTTTATTTTGACTATTCTACTTATAGACTGCTATATTCTACACCAACGGGAATGGGTAATATTGAGTCTTCGGAACGTTGAGTCAGTAAAAAACCAAGAACAAGAGATAGTCTGCAAATTTAACCTTCTCCAAACCTTTTTGTTTGTTACTATACCTGTCTATTGAACCGTGATGTCAATAGAGATTTAGATATGCCAGTTCTTGTCATTTTCGGATTTTATAAACGTTCGGGAATATTTATGGAAAGTTTAACCTTTATTACTTTAAAAAAACAAATTGAAAATTTAGCTTTTTTAGTTGAATATTCTCGAATTTCTCTATTCTTATGCGTGACGGATTATATTAATTCATTTTTTATTTTAGGTGAATCAGTTCTAAGATGGATGTGTCTCCCAATTAGGGTATTCTAAAGATCCATTAACATAGTGTGAAATAGTGTTAAAAACATTGTCTTGGTTTTTCTTTTCACTTGGTCCAGCAAATGTAGTACCGAAGCATATTTTTGGACTGATGCCTTCAATGTAATCTCTGATTAATTTTTCCAGTAAGCTATTTCATGTCAGACTATATGACTTTCCAATTTAGAGAATTTCCATTTTCTCAATATTTTAATGATATATTTATAAAATATATTAACAATTGAACATAGATTAGAGTCATTGTTTAAAATCCACATCTCTAAAATGAGGCGGCGATCTACAAGTGTGGAACAAGCAACAGAGAGCCATAGAGGCAAGGAATAATAGGTGGAGTGAGTCCACCTAACAGATTATTTGACGATGGCGAGCCCGTCCAGCTGATGTCCAGGGCCCTAGGGACCGAGGAAAGAAGGACAAAGGATCCCTGAGGGCTCATTTCTTCCCTGTACACAGAGATCCACTTCGATTCCAATCCAAATAGATTTCGCCACCTTTCAACCCATCACTCGATAGAGAGATGTCCCTGGACGTGTTTTGGGAAACCTTAAGGCATTTTTCTCTTACAGCACTGCCTTGAGAAATCGCCATCTGAACTCCTCTCTTCCTTATCCTTACTCTGCATAGTTCATATCAAAATTCATGCATATTTATTGTATAATTACAAATATGTAAAATTTCACAATATTTCATAATTTCAATACTATTTACTTATTAATATTATTTTTAAATTTAATAAATTAAAAAAAAAAATTCGTTACATGTACATAAAAATATTTATTTAAATTTTATTTTATATCTCGTTTTTATTAGTATATTTATTCAATCGATAGTTTAATTGTCCTTAATTATATATGTCATTGTACCTTTAAAAAATCAAACTAAATAAACTTATACGTTATTTTATATGATATTATTCTTATTTCCAGGTCTATATGTTTTATATAAAAGCAAATTATATTCTCTTATCTCGTATCTATCTAAATACGATTTAATTTTTTAGGGAGATTTTGTTAATGACCTAAGATAAAGTAATAAAATAATTCAGAAATCGATCTTGAACCTTCCTTGGGACTACAAGATAAAAACTGTCACACATCAATTTAAAGGTTCACCAGAGGTACAAGTGTGAGGACTGCGGTTTTACCCGTTTCAGAAACTGTTTTAAAACCAACCTATTTTGAATGTGATTATTCTGAATTTCTGATTCTGACGAATAATTTCATACAAGGGGCACGCAATGTATTTTTAATTATTCCAGAATAATTCAAAATTCAATGATTAGTTGATATTTATTCCGATAGATGGCGAGAGCAATCAAAATATTTTAGTTGCGACATCAGGAAAATGCCTTTTTTCTTAAAATATTCACCTGATCCTTGGAATGGATGTTTGCCCAAAAATGCTGTTTTAAAGAATGATAATTATTTCTTTAATATATGATTATTATTCTTAACTAGCCGACTAATTCTGGCAATTATCGGGATATATTCGAGTGCATATATATTATGTAATCTAAAATACAAAATATATATATATTTTTAAAACATATATTTAATTTAATTCATTGACTGCTTATATATTTTTTTGACCATGGATTCGGAACGTACCACTTTAATTATTATTGTTGTAAATATGTATAGTTTTTTTTTTTAAATCACGATTATAGAATTCATTCTATAAATTCTATATTGCTGTGATAGAATAATTTATGTGTAATTTTACTTCAAGTAATTCAAAATAAAATCTATTGAAAGGTAAATAAGTATCTTTTTTTTCCTACGACTGTGCACCCCTTTTCAACAACAAAACACAAAAAAATTCTAACAACAATATATATAAAATAAAATGATGTTTTTAAATCTAAAAAGAAATTCCTAATTTCTCTCATATAATTTGACCCGGTTTCGCCAGGGCTTTCCCTGAGTGAAATTTGCCCGGCGTATACTTTAGAAAGTAGTATTTAGTATTATTGTATCTTATTATCACTCTAAAGTGAATAAAGTAAATTATTTAATTAATAGAAATTTGATTATGAAACACAAAATGATAATGACAACAAAATTTTTGCGCTATTTGAATGCCTTATGATTTCTAAAAAGAATGATAATGATATAATTATAATTAATAAAACATTTGTTAAAACAATATTTGCCTGGAAAACATTCACTAGGGGAAAAACCCTGGCGGATATGAGTTATTCAAAGTCAGTATATGAAATTTATTTTATAATTTTACGACTACAAAATACGAAAATTGCTTATTGTTTATATAAATTTAGTTTTTGAATATAGCTTAGTACATGCAAAATTTTTCAATGATTTATTTATTAAGTAGCTCTGGTAGAGGAGAGTAACAAACATCAATTCAGCTCGTCATAATATATAAGGTAGTGGATGTTTGTCCCAAAGATATTGCTTTAACAAATATTCGTTAAGCAAATCTTTATTCGGGTAAACACCTGGCGAAGCCAGGTATTCTTGCTAGTAAACCAATAAAATATAAAATGGTTGTCATCTCATTCCGATTAAACTTAATTACTGCTTTCTATCTTGATTTTCCCAACTCATATTTTGGTTGATTTTAATTAACTTCAAATATTAAAAGCATAGAAACGGTGGATCAGAGTGTTGAGCTTATGATAAAAACACCTCCTGATCGTGCAAACCAATATTGCTGATGGCTCACTGCCATCAATTGTACAAAATACCAACCGATGATTAGATTTAAATTCAGAATAAGGATAACTAGATCTTTGGTCAAATAGTTTCTTTATATTTGAGGTGTTGCAAGAATTAGAGTATATTTTGCTTTTCAACGGGCAAATCCAAAAACAAATAAATAAATATGTTATCGGTGTTAAACCCACAGAATATATTACAGGCAATACAGATATGTATCAAATTACAAAACTATTCTAGACGCGTAATATTCTTTTTAAAATAAAACAATTTCTACTGACCTTACTGCAATGGAAAAATTAAAGGGAGGGCCAGGCTCATCAGTGGTGAACCCTCCCAGCGGTTTCGCCTGTTTAATCTACCATACCGCTGATATATTGCATTTTTGGAACTTCTTTTTATAGTGATACTGATTCTTGACTCTTCGAATAGGTATTTTATATGAACTATGGACATAAGCTTTTAGGACAGCAGAATTACATATAATTATAAATATATAATAGGCTTCGAGCAATCGCTCTTCCGCAAATATCGATTTGTGTCATTTATTAGAACAATTATATTACAATGCACTAGCGCGCCATCCGTTATTAAATTACAAAACTATTCTAGACGCGTAATATTCTTTTTAAAATGAAACAATTTCTACTGACCTTACTGCAATGGAAAAATTAAAGGGAGGGCCTGGCTCATCAGTGGTGAACCCTCCCAGCGGTTTCGCCAGTTTGATCTACCACACACACACACACATACCGCTGTAATATATAGTCTGTGATCCAAGCCCGATAACATCTCTCTTAATTTGTTTTTGTATTTGCCTATTGAAGAGCAAAATTTACTCGAATGCATGTAATACCTCAAATTAAAAGAAACTCTTTGCTTTAGATCTAGTTTTCCTTATTTTAATATTTCTGGAAACTATCCCGCTAGCATATATATTTTTTTTAATAAAAAAGATCTAAAGGCAACTTCATACAAGTTCAGCATTTTGGTTCAGATATACTTGTGTGACAGGCTGAAGTTTGGGTTAAATTTAGTACATGATGTAAATATTGTCGAATATTTCCGTCGCATGAGCGATGAGTATAATGCTAAAGTTTGATTATAATTCCCAATATTTTATGAATTTAATAACACTTTTATTTAAACCTCCCTGTACCCCTTACCACATATATATTTGAATACTTTTTATGATATTATGAATATTATTGAATATCTAAATTCAAACAGATGCTTCACCTTTTATAAGTTATCATTTACCATTATAGAATAATGAAATTTGATTTAATATTTTGAAATTTTTACCTATTTTGCCATATATTGCCAACATATTTATATTTTCACGTGAAT
The DNA here is from genome assembly GCA_030710605.1 of Cordylochernes scorpioides. Classification (NCBI taxonomy): domain Eukaryota; kingdom Metazoa; phylum Arthropoda; class Arachnida; order Pseudoscorpiones; family Chernetidae; genus Cordylochernes; species Cordylochernes scorpioides. Next base: position 19,575,658 of record CP092877.1, on the reverse strand, counting down.
ATCTATGTTTGAACCTTTAAATCGAAGCGAGAATAGAAAATCAATTTCAATAAGAATATAAGAAAAATTCAATAAGACATTTTTTTATCAAAAGACACACAAAACAACACTATTATTTAAAAATAAATTCTTATTCAATTAAAAATATGAAATAAAAAAATTCGTTAAAATTGCTATTATAGACGTATTTATTTTTTATTAAACTTCTAATTTAAATAATATCGAAAAAATGCTTCAAGGAACAGAATACGTTTTAAAGAGAGCTCCCTTATTAGAAAAGGGACTAGTCCTTAGGCGGATCTATAATGAGGACAACAAATAACATTGGAAACTTTGTCCAACTGTCTTTTTGTTTCAATATATAGATTTGTCTCTATACCGATTTATAACATAGTGCCGAATAAACACAGGATTTCTTGTGGTAACTTTTATTTGAAATCTGAATTTACATTTGGTATTTTTTTGAGATTCTCACGAATAAAAAATATTATTTCATGATAGAAATTTGTAGAGTTGTATTTATAGACTATATTTTTGAAAAATTAAATGCTTTGTGTTATTTAAAATATCACTATTTTGTTGTGTATACATGAATTACTTATTCATTTAGCATATTAAATCAAAATTTATTTATTTTCACATAAAAGCGTTTTTAGTTATAAATAAATTTTACAATTAGGTTTAAATGTAAGTATTTTTCTGATTAATACCCAAGATATTCGCTGAATAAGATGCTAAATATATAATTGGGTATTATATAAAATAAATTTAAAATAATTAAATAGAAACTATCATCGAAGAATATTGCTTTTTCATTAGAGAAAAATAAAAATCTAGTTAAAATGGAGTTTTTAAATATACTTATTTGGAATTCTGTTTGAACTTTAAAAATATTCAGTAAAACATTTTAGTGATTTATTAAACATCTAAAAAAAATGTTTTCCTCAAGAAATGCTAATGTGAGCGTCAGGATATGTCTTTATATTTTTAATCTCAACATATCACCTTTTTTATACTTTTTAAATATTTTTTTCACATGTTTTTAAATATGATCTATTATTAGACACTTCAAAGGTATTCTATAAGCTCTCTCTCTCTCTCAAATTAGTGTTCCTACCATGCCCCTCCCTCCTGTTTCCAGAGTGCAGGAGGAAAGCTCTCGGGAGGAAGAAACGCCGAAGAAAATATCTTTGGCTCTTGAGCAGCTGAATCCAGTCCTTGAGCGACTCCCTGACACCATATTCAAGGACATTGAAACAGCGGGCGTAGGGAGAGGAAAAGTGATTCAGGCAATCACCAACAAAGGGCCCTATAAAGGCGCTGCTCGCTGCCCTGAATCCCGAGCAGGCGGCCTGCCTGACTGACCTCACCACTAAGATGATATTCTTTGTAGAGGATAAGGTCTGCCACCTCTACAAGCAGCTCACCACCATCAGAGCTGCAGCTAATAGAAGGATTCATCGTACATAATTGCATATATTTTATATTTCATATATCATTTTCATCATCATTGTAAATTAGCCATTTTCATTCATTAAATTGTGCGGAATGTGCACTTTGTGTATTGACGAGATGTCAATAAATCATGTTCAATTGTCAAATTGTCTCTCTCTCTCTCTCTCTAAAGGGTATTATTATTTCTCTGATAATAGTTACGAATAAGTTAAAAGAATATTTGTGTCGAGACAACATACATATCAGAGGATTAAGAAAGCAAAATAACTCCCAGAACAAAGTAATTATTATTTACCCATTGTATATGTATACGTGTTTATACAACGTGATATAGACTAAATTCACTGATTAAGCTAACAGTCTTGGTAAGTTTTAAGAATTGATTCCATATTGAGCTCCCATAAATTTTAAGAGGTGGTAATAAATCTCTAATGATGAATATGGTGCAATGTTGGAAGCTATTATTCTGAAGAATATTTGTCCTGCATGGTCAGTCTTAAGCCTGGAAATATATTTGATGTATTTATGTCCATTCTACATTCCAGAATTGCTCCAGTTTGTGGTTCAAATTTCAATGATATGATATTTGGATTATTTTAAATTGATGTTTCTATATTTTAGGCATTTGAATGAGTCAAAATCAATAATCTCTCAGAGACATCTAAATTAACACAATAAAAGGTGAGTTCCAGAAACCATCTCTTTCAGACAGGTAAGGTAATTCACAAGAATAAGTGTTAAATGAAGAAAACGTATCGTTTAATATTCAATTCATTTAATCAAAATAATGGAAACATAAGAGAAAACCTTCACACTTGAAAATATAATTAAGCTTAATACGTAATATGAATAAATGACCAGAATTTTAGTAGTTGAGGAATAGCCTGTACCTCGCTTACGATGGTTAACATCCTGAAACAGTTAAAACACTTATTTTATTGACTCTTCTTTATTAATCAAGAATGAGTACTAGATTAATATTTTTGAATTGTTAAAATCAAAGATTGGAAGACATTTGTTCAGACAGATGTCGCAAGCCATCAGCAACATTTAGTTTCACGTACGGCTTTTAAACTTGATGCCAGTGCAATTTTACTTTTATATAATTTGTTTTTATTGAATAAGATTCCAAAAAATGCATGCTTCTGAAAATAAATTTTAACTGTACTCCCTTTAGAAATTTTTCAAGTTCATAAGGAACAGAATACTTTCCCTTCAATACAATCTGAAACAACAATGTAAATAAATAAATAAAAATACATAATTGTTGAGGAATTGAGCTATGAATGTGCAAGATAAGAGACAAATATAATTAAGAGAAAAAAAAAAGGTTAACAAATTTGATCGATATCGACCAAAAAAAGATATCAATAGATTACTTTTCCAATAATTTTAAAGAGTGAGGAGGTTCCTTGCTCGATTAGAACAGGTAAAATTTGAAGGTAAACATCAGGATAACTGTGGATCTTAGTTAGCTTAATCAAAATTTGTTTCTTGAAGAAGTTAATAGCTTTTATGATATCTCCATACGTATGGAAATATGTATTGTGTAAATTTACCTTAGAATGAAGATAAATTTGAGGATCTCCTTTAAACTATCATTTTTATATAATTTATTGATCTTCTATAATAATGAAATTCAAAATATTTTCGGAATTATTTTTTTTTAATCGGAGATGGTACATGTCGATAAAATATACGCAATTAGAAATAATGCAAACAATTTCTTGCTTATATATTCTTAGAATATTCTATAAAATCGAATATAGAGAGCCTAAATATATTGGGATTCAAATTGGAATGTTTGTGTGAATATTGTTCTTATTTAGCTTATTATTATCTCTAGTACACGTGGAATCGGCTATGATATTCATAGAGGGTAGTTATTTTTATTTGACATATCGGAGGCGATATCCCAGCTCGTGATACTTGCGCCTAAATACATTTTAGTAAATTATATACAATTCATTTTATACAATTTAATAACCGGACTAAAAACATAATTGAAACTTAAACGATAGTATTCTAAAACAGAAGATAAAATCCAAAATAAATTATTTTAGCAACCTATATACACTTTATTATATACAACTCAATAACCGACTAAAAACACAATTAAAACTGAAAAGATGGTTTTCTCAAACAGAAGAGAAAATCTAAAATGAATTTACAAAAATTATTGAATTTTACATAAGTGTCTTTGTTATATACAAATTCGCAAATTTCTTCGATGGGATAAAAATGATTACTTCTGTAGCTATGAAATATCGGACATTCCATCAATAAATGTATTGAGTCTTGGTTTTCTTTTCCACAGAAACAACTAGGAACATATAGAGGGTAGTTAGCTACTGCTTTTACTGCGAGTACACCAAATTTCTAAACATGTAGTAAACAGTTAGAATTTTACACTTACATGTATTTTTGCTTATTAAAAAGGCATATATTGGGTCAAAATACAATTCATTTTAGCAATATTTCAGTTGGCTGAACTCCAACCTTTTTCATGGTATTATAGCATATTAATGGGTGTCAACAACAGACTCAGCGCCACATAATGTCAATATAATTATATTTAAAAATATACATATATAGATGGAAAATTTGCCGGAGGAAATTGATCCATAGAAGCATAGGGCGCCTCTCCCATCAAAATAAACGTCAAAACCTGACGCCATCTATTGACCGTCGCCGCAACTAGCGGCCTCGGGTCGGTGACAAAGCCACAATACCAGCTTTGGCAAACTGAGAAGCATCCACCTAGAGACCATGGTTTCGGGCTAGTGGCCCTCGTCAGTGTAGGGCGGACTTTATTCCATGAGATCCACACGGGATCTAATGGAATATTCACAATCTACCAAAGAGGTGTTTTGCTGACAAGGTGGCTGGGCCAAATAGATTGCGTCAGGGTTTGACGTTTATTTTGACCGGAGAGGCGCCCTATGCTTCTATATATATATATATATATATATATATATATATGCTTATATTCAATTGGGAGGGGAAAATATTGATATAAATATATATTATGGGCAAAATAAATTTTGTTAAATAAGGGTGTGAATATTTTGAATATTAACAATGAAGCATATTTTATATTCACACCCACAATATGTTATAATACCTTGAATAGGGTTGTCGTTCAGCCAACTGAAATATTGGTATAATAAATTATATTTAGATCCAATATATGCCTTTTTAATTGATGATCTATTTATGGATTCCTCTATTTTCAAAACTTAAAAGTATTCCAGAGCCCATGTTTATTACTTGTAATCACTGTGGTGTGGATTTATTTAATAATTGGAGGTCATTGAAGCGATGTTTCCTTCATGAAAAAGTATTCAATGCGGGATTCGATTCAGGATCCTGGCTCTAAATATTAGAATGTTTATGCTACCCCTCAACCAAACCCCTAATTTACCTACAAAATAAGGTAAAAAAACATTATTTATCATACTTCTAAGGCGCCATTTCTTCCTCATATGAGGTCAATCCAATTCATAGAAATCTTCAGAATCAATGCACAATTAATTTAATCAGAATTTGTATTTTCAACATAGTATTTCCTTTATATACACTTCCCTCAACACGCACAAACAATAGTGTTCAATATCATTATAAATAGGAATTGTCAAGGTCTCCAAATTATAACTTTATATCAGAGATGACCTTCTAATTTGAGCCAAATTTTTATAACCCGGCTATTTTTCTCTCATATATGTTCAGAAATAACAAGAAATTTCAAAGAGCAAGATCGGGGGCGAATATAAGGATGCACCAATTTATTGGCTGTGAGAACTTCGGATGAATATGCTAGCGCGATGACATGGTGATAAATTACCTCTCCTTCGCCAAATGGGACCCCATTTCATTCTAAATATTTTATCAAAAACGGTCTGATACCTCAATATAGTATTGCTGGATGTGATTGGTTTATATTTTCTGAATCTATGACAATAACACTCGTCGTAATCGAAAAAAGCATCGCTATAAGAAAGGTCTGATGTAAGAGAGGCATGATGATAAATTAAAGACTATCAAAATATAATATCTTTAAGAAAGTTCTACAAGTTTTAAAATTACGCATGAACCTCAAAGCGGACCCGCATTTATTATTTTATTAATTTTCAAAAGGGTCACGCTCAACCAGGAAATAACTTTGCTGTAAATGGCAGGAAACTGAGGCCGCAAAAAACGACATTCAAGGTACAACTTTATCTGGTTCCCGGTATAGATTTATGGCTAATGACAGAAAATTAGGCCGTTTTTTCTCTTTTCTTCGATTCTAGAGACCCTTTCACTCCCACACCGATCTGTTTTTATTACAGGGTTTCTCAGAAATAGCACATTCTATATATAATTCTATGTATTTTACATAATATAGGAAATAACTTGATGACCACTATTCCTTCCAAAACTTTACTTATAACTTAATTTGTACGGAAGTGACTTTGGCACTGTAACAGAATTAAGAGTTTTATTTACTACTCTGATTCTGGCAATGAACGATAGGTCCCTCACTCTAATAAAAATTTTCACAAAGAATTGAACAGTCTTGAGCTGGGTTAACTTTGATTTTAAAAAAATCATCTAAACGGTTGGATAAAGTAAATTTGATATTATAAACAGTGATTACCCGCGTATCAATCTAAGCAGCACAATTAATACAACATTATAAAAAGAATTATAATTTTGTATTAATTGTGCTGCTTAGATTGATACGCGGGTAATCACTGTTTATAAGATCAAATTTACTTTATCCAGCCGTTTTGGTGATTTTTTTGTGTCATGTGTCATATGTAATCTGATGAAAAGACTCACATCCAGATTTTCCATTGCATCCAGATATTTTAATATCGTCGCTCAAGTTTTCGGCATTTACTGCTCTTTTCCTAAAGGAATAACTCATTATACACATATAATATATCATAATATTAATATAAATTATTTCAATTCTTAGTTAAATCAAAATTACTTAGAGAGCATCAATATAGGTTGCTGTGTTAGGCTCGATGTTATGTATTATGAGTGTATCCTTATGTAAAATGGCAAGAAGGCTGGAAATCTCGACCATCGATATTTATATACCTATAAGAAACTTATTCCTGGAAGATTCTTTTTCTAACTAATCACAAATTTAACATATGTGTTAACATCAAAATTTGCTCTCTCTCTCTCTCTCCATCCAACTCTAAAATCACACATATATATGAAATCCTAATATTCTTTACAAATAATATTTACTATTTTTCTAGACACACTTTCTGATGCTGTTGTGAAAATATTAATCATTTGTAGTTTTTTCTAGTTAGTAGGAACCTTTTGTTTTCAAATATATAAAGGAGTATAAGTATATTATTATTTTGATAGGTTATGTCTTTATAGAGAAGTGCTTGATCGAGTGAGACTATGGAATTCTATTTGGCATTGTTTCTTTTGGTTTAATCTATATATATCAATTTAATATATTTGTAGAGCCACACACATAAACAAACACAAATACCTTGAAATAAACAGTATTGTTAAACTAAATGTGACCATAACTATAGATATAAATGCCGTCGCTATAGAAATTAAGTTCAATTAACAGTTTGTTTATTTGGAGTGAAACCCCCATTGATATTTCAACATTAATAACCAGATCCTTCCAATCTATAACAGTAAGTCTAACCAGGTGTACAATTTTCGGAGAATGCGTTTTTGAGTGTTTTAAAACATTCGTGATTTATAATAAAAATAATTCAGTGAAATTATGTAAATTGCTATCAACATATCTCAAAGGTATGCAACAACAAATTAAAAATTCCCAAACACATATGTCAAAGTTTCAATAATTTCAGTTGGGTAGAAGGGAAGGGAATTGGGAATTTACCGGCTCGAAAAAAAGAGAATATGTGTCAGAGGAGCTTATGATTCACATATATCGAATATTCATTCCTCATTTGGTTCAAAGAAAAAAATATTTTAAAAGATCTTTTAATTAAATCACAGAAATTACATTTGATAATTAGGTCGGGAATATTCTCGTTTGCATCTTTCCAATATGATGCGTTTTGCTGGCTGGAACGAAGTTGAATTCCATTGTTTGAAATGTCGTTCGAAATTATCTTTATTTTCTTTATTTATATTTTAAGGTTATCCAGTTCGATTTCCTATAATATATTTTTAAATATTATTTAAGATTATTTAAATTATACTTTTTTAAAGATTTCTTGAAATTAAAGACACTTCGGCCAGTAAATCTTTTTCATTGTCTCTTTTAGAATATGTAATTAAATATTGTAAAAGACACCCAAATTATCTCATAATACAAATATATATATATTGTGTTCGAATTATTTTTGTATTTTGTTGTTGAAAAGAGGTGCAGTCTTGGAAAAGTAACGATAATTATTTACCTTTCAAGTAGATTTTATTTTGAATTTCTTGAAGTAAAATTACACATAAAATTATTTATCACAGCAATATAGAATTTATAGAATGAATTCTATAATGGTGATTTAAAACGAAAAGGTAGGGTTAACTATACATATTTACAACAATAATAATTAAAGTGGTATGTTCTGAATCTATGGTCAAAATATATATAACAGTCAATGAATGAAAATGAAATATATGTTTTAAAAAATAATAAAATATTTGTATTTTAGATTATATAATATATATATTTAAAATATTTAAAACTCTAAATCAATATAAACTAATTTATATATAATTGCATCTTTATGTGTGGGGTTCTAGTATATTAGTGAAGAAAGGGAGACGTTTTCTTCTCAAAAGTAAATGAAATCAAACTTACCTCTATCCAAAGTATTTTAACCAGCGCCATAATAAGTCGAATGGTTGCTCGGTCCATATGCAACCTTAACGAGGCAGTATGTAGAAAAAGGAACATGGATTCATCGTTTTCTTCTAAGCTGCATGATGGGGATTGAACATCGTGAGAATATCGTTGCAAGTCGGCAATTAGAGAGAATAATCAGTATAAGACGGTGTATTAATAAAAACATGTTTATGTTGTTTGTGTAAAGCTAAAGCTATTCGCAAAAAGAATGTTTATAAAAGGATAATACAAGAGTGGAATAAATTCTAGTAACTATCCTTTGTTCGGTAGGTCTCAAAACTGTTCCCTCGATATTTAATGTTAAGTAGCAATTGCGAAAAAAGGTTCAAATAAAAACAAAATTAATGTAAAAATATTTGAGTAGTTTGTGTCAAATTTCAAAATCAATTAAGCACCTTTTGTTACAAGAAAAATACACCTTTATGTCAGAAATCAATCGAGGTTGAATCTCCTCTTAGTCATCCACGTAGTTTATATGAGTTATGGGTTTCACCATTGATCGAAACGGCTAGCACAAGTTTAGAAGTTATGTTCGATGTGTGAAATTTGTGTCTAATGAAACTGAAAGTATAAAGAATCTTTCGCAAATTTCTACCATTATTTGAGTTATCATTCTCTATTTATAATATTATTTTCAATTATAGGGTGATTTAAAACAGAGGCATTATATATCTTAACTAGGATAACATGTGCATTCGACAGATATACAAATTTAAGATAGATAGCTCTAACATTTTGCTCTACAGAGGGTGTCCACACTTATAGGAAACAAGTTTTATTTTGAAATATTAAAAATTAACACTATATTTGAAATTTTTCAAATGTTCTATTTGAAAGCCTTTTTGTTTATTTACAGAATGGCACCTGATTTTCCACGATAGCAGACACTTTCTGATCATGGTCATACTCAAAAGATCCCATTCTTCCTTTACCACTTTCCAGAGACCTTCAATTGTCCTAGGGTGTCTCTTTCCAAGTGCTCTTTTAAGGCTTCCAAAAATGCAAAAATCCATCGGGGCTAAATCAGGAGATTTTACAGGGGTTCTGTTCTTTGGAATAGTGTTGATTCCTGTTCTTTTTCTTAGATCTTCCAAATAAGCTTGAGTTGAAAATGAGGTATGACTTGTGGCGGTATTATGGTGAAACCAGACTTTGTTGCTCTGTTTTCCATAGATAGAGGGAATATCATTTAAAAATATAGGTTCTAAAATGTTGTTTTGATAGTACTCCGAGTTTATCTTGGCATTTCTTTCAAATTTTCTTATTTTAATTTTCCTTCATATGATATACCGCATGCCACCATAAATCCTTTAGGGTAACTTTCGGCACATTCCTTCAACCAAATTGGCCTAGATTTTTCCACTCTTTTTCTGTCGCAATCGGTTAAATATACCCATGCTTCGTCATATGTAACAATAAATTTCCATCTATCAGCAGCCAAGAAATTTTCATAAAAATATCTGCTGATAGTGTGTCGCTGACGAATATGGCTCTGAAACAATTTGTGAACCGCATGTTTTTTTTTGTAGCTTTTAGGCCTTAATCTTTATTTATTACTTTATTTATTGTTGACACTGATGTTCCTATTAATTTGGCTATATCTCTTTGAGGCATAGGATTTTCTTTTGTAATATATTTTTTTTCACTTTTTTGACAGTTGCAGGAGTTCTCACAGATATAGGGTGATAATCCTTTGTCCATTTCTCCGTAGGTGCTTTGAATAAAAACTTGATATTTTTGTCGTTAATAATATTTTAAATACCTTTTTTAGAAATGTTGATATCATCTTGTTTGCATATTTTAATTATGTCCAAATAGGTAAGATTAGCTCTGGAAAGTCCTAATATATAACCTCTTATGAAATTATTCTATTTGAAGGGCATTTTTTTAAATAACAAAAAATATGTATTGCGTGTTAGAATTAGCTTAAGCCTTTTCGAATTCCACGTTGTTGATTTTTTAAAATAAAGTAATAGTTCCTTTTTTACACCGGGCGCTCGTTTCCTATAAGTGTGAACACCCTCTGTATTTTTTATTCACCGCTAGAGATATGATCCCTATATTATATTTTCCGGTAGGTTATAGTGTAAGAACAAAGGAGCTGAAGAGAATGTAATAACCATAGGCTTCCAATATGTCTATTGATTCAATAGTCCTCTAGGTTTATTTGAAGATAGACATATTAAAGAAGTACGTGCTATTGAATTTATTTTGAAATAGTTTGCTTAGTCTAGTACAAATTGGAATTCCTATTATGATTCAAATCACGGCTGAGTCTACTCTGCCAGCTCGTTTTGAATTAAGTAAAGTTTCGAATTTGTGAGTCACCTATATTTTATTATTTTAAAACGTCACTTCAAGATAATGTCAGATTCGATAATATAGGTGAGCCTTATAAGAGGCATAGACCTTCCTGGCACCTCTTGGAGAAGGTAGTTCATTTGAGGTATACAGAGAGCGAAATTCCTTTTTTGAAAATTATAAATATTCTTACAAAGTGTTCTTATATGTTAACTTTGAAGCAAATGATTTTGAAAAACAAACTCATAATACAATATATTTTCATTTGATGTACTTCTCTTTTCATCTTCCTGTGTCATGAGCTCATTATAGACAATTCGGAAGAATTTCTCCCCACCAAAAACGTAAAGGGTCCGGATATCAATGGATTGGTTACAATGTTCCAAACTTGTGTAAAAGTTCAACTTTACCTTCGAAGAACAAATTTATCAGCAAATATATGGGTCTCCATGGACAGTCCATTATTGATTGTAAATCACATACTGGATGAATGGAATAATGATAAGGAACATATTTAATTAAAAATGTGGCGAAGGAATGTTAACTACATTTTTGTTGATATCACTATTACAATATTCCCTTGTTTTGTAAACCTTGTATATATATAAGTTGATTATAATATATTATAATAATTGAAATAAGAAATTCCAAGTGTGCTACACTTTATATCTTGATATTCCTATAAATATAGATTTCCTGAAATTTGGCACATATCTGTACACTATTAAAGAATAATTGAAATCCTTGTATCTGAATTTTAAATCCTACAATTCAATTGGTCATGAAATAACAGTAGTTCAAACGCTCACAAAAAGGATTCACACTTATTGTTCCTTACCTGTTTTCAAGAAATTTGAAAAAAAAAGATAATATCCTCAAAGATCTTATCCTAAGATGTTACCTGTCACATTTTGTCCACAGACATATGAGTTTTAATCCCTCTCAAAACAAAGACTAACATAGAAACAAGTGTATCACAAGAGCAAATACCACGAATAATGATTTTCGTTTAAAAGCTCTAGCATTCTACTTAAAATATAAACTCATTATGAAAAATATTTATATTTTCTATTACCTTTCCTGATTATATATTTTTTATTCACAAAGGTAGTCGCTACAGGGAGCTTGTGACTTATCAGATAGGTTCTACATTTTATGGATTGAAAAAAAAATGGATTGAATATTGTTTTATTAGCCAACGAAATTTTCAGTAGGTCAACCCCACCTTTGAGTGAAAGTAGCCAAACGGAGCTCTGGTAACCTGTAAATATGAAAATTGAATTTTGAATACACGTAAAGGCATGTGGTGAACTTGAGTGAAAGCAGTCGCTAACTACGACCATTTCTGATTATAATGACTTATACGACGTGAAATAAGGATAATACAAATGAATATTCGCCATATATGTATATCGACACTTGAAGTTACACAGCATGAGTTTCTTTTCAACGAAAAATCAAAATTTATTTCAAGGTGAAATATCGACTATTTCTAACCTTTTTAGATGAGGTATGAAAGAGTGAATTATGAAGAGTAATGATGAACGGAAAAATAAAAGTGTCCAGGGATGGGAAATATTTTTCCGTTCATCATTACTCTTCATAATTCACTCTTTCATACCTCATCCAAAAAGGTTAGAAATAGTCGATATTTCACCTTGAAATAAATTTTGATTTTTCGTTGAAAAGAAACTCATGCGGTGTAACTTCAAGTGTCGTTTTACAATCACAGGCCGCAGTGCATTATATAATATATAAAATTTAAAAAATGTATATCCTGACCAGGAGCACACGTGCATTTTAAATGGAAGAGTGCCATCTAGTGGAATATGGAATATAAATCAACTAAACATTGATTTAACCTGTTCCTTGATATTTGACCAGCTCATTTTTTTGATGAATCAAGAAAAGCCATCCACGAATGCGACTCGTGCTGTTGATGCTCGTCAGCGTTGAGCAGGCTGTAGCACTGCGACCAAAAATATTTTTGGTCCCAGAGGTTTATCGAGAAACAAAGAAATGGGTATTTAAGACCTAACTAAAAAGCACATGTGATCCTGGTCAGGGTATTCCTACTTTATTTTTAATATAAACCCGAGACCTTTTTATTATTTTTTTTTCTATTATACTCTTATATATAAATATTATATAATCTAAATATAAAAATATTCTATAATTTGAAAAATATATTTTATTTTCATTCACTGATAGTTCTACTTGTTTTTCGACCATAGTTTTAGAATACGCCGACTTTTAATACTTGTTGTAAAAATGTAGTTATCTAACCTATTTTTGAAATTCACTAATATAGGATTCATTTCATAAATTCTATATAACTGTGAAAAATGTCTTATTGTAATTTTCTTCAAGTAATTTAAAATAAAAACTACTTGATAGTAAATAATTATTCTTCTGCTTTTTTTTTCAAAATGACACGACTGCAAACGATACCATTAAGTACTCATGTACTCAAAAGAACCAGCAATTAATATCTATCTCAAAATAATATTTATTATAACATATATATATATATATATTCTGGAACGAAAATTAAATCAACCTTTAATTGTATTTTATTTTAATAGATTATTATCTATACCATTTCTTTGATTCTGATTTAAGCGGCAAGTGAATTCTTAGTATATAGAAATGTACAGCGATATATAAATCCTGTGAGGAAATGCTTTATATATATCTTTAATATTTTGAAATATTAATTTTTACCATGAAATATAACATAAGTGAGGTACGCACGTTTTTACTTGGACCATAAATTTCGCACGTCCAAAGAATTAATTACTCAAATTCCATATTTGGAGGTGAGAAATTGAAGTGCGCTATGTTGTTTCTCTCAGATTATGATAATTTTATAATTAATCTCAGAATGATAAAGTAAGATAATTAGTTCAGGAATTTTGTTAATAAATCCTTTTGATGATATATCCTTTATTTATTTCAGAATTTTTCAGAAGGAAAAAAATATTTAATAATAATTAGAATGTTTTGAAAATATATTAATTTCTTTCAATATATCTTAATATTTAAATGAATATATTGTTTAGTTACGCGCGTGTTATTATTTTGTTCGCTAAATTAATTTATTGAATTTATATTTGTGTGTGTTGATATATGTATGTTATATAAAGAAAAGAGATTTTCTGCTTGAATTTAGATTATGTAATTTAATTAAACTAGAGGAATATATAAAAGAACATAATTTGGTAAAAGTACTGCCTGGATTAAGGCGAGTAGAACTAGAAAAACAAAAGATTATTTACATAATGTACAAAAGTTTTGAGCCGGCCATTGGGATAAAACAACAACGAGTTTTTATAGGGGAAGAGTGACCTCTGGCGGTCGATTTAGCAGAAAATTTGAATCGATGAAATATAATTTTAAATAAAATAATACTTTAATATAACATAATTTTAAATAAAATATTTTAATATAACATGTATGTTTTTTAAAGATGATACTATATTTAGAATAATGACGAAAAACATATTTTCAAAATATGCTTAGTCAAATTTTCTTCAAATTCATTTATGTTCTTTAATATATTTATATAAAATAAGGAAAAATCATAATTGTCATTTGCACTGCATAGTTGTTGGATATATATACAAATGAGAAACATAACTTTCAAGAATGTTCTATCCTCTCTAATGTCAACATATCTGAAAAAATGAAATATATATAGAACTACCCCGTAATTATACGATAGACACTATCAACGACAAACTCTCAAGTTCACTTGGCTCGATTCGAAAAGTACATCTATCAATAGTATGCTAAATAGTTGAGAAGACGGACACTTGTGTTTCATCAAGCATAAAGCTTGTTGGCTCTAGATTTGCACAGAAAAGAAGCGATTAGTTTATGACTCTAGCTTATGACTCTAGAGAATATTACAACGGCTTTCGACTTTTTCCTATTATTGATGACATGAACCTGACAATACATAACAATAAAACTCCCACCTGACGCAATGCCAGTATAATCGATCTTACACTATCTAACAGTCAAGCAATCACAGCGATCAGAGGATGGCGGACAAACCAATTATCAAATATCTCAAATCATAGAGAAATAATATTTGATATCTATACAAGTGACCAATTTTCTTCTATAACTCATCATTCAAATTGAAAATTTACTGAGAAACTAGAAGATTGGGAACGTTTCACTCAAAGTGTGAATGAAGCTGAAAATAAAAATATTGAAACCTACTTAGAAGCTACTACTTCAAAGGCAACGATTGATCAGACTGTAAAAGAACTCTCCAACATAATAATTGAATCAGCCTATTCTACACTAAAACCAAAGGAGAACAGGGCAATAAAGAAGGTCACAGTCAAATGGTGGAATGCGGAGCTGGAGCTCATGAAAATATATGTTCATTATCTAAGATATTTATATTTTAGAACAAAAATCCTCCCAATTATATCAAACATATCTTCAAATTTATTAGAAACAAATTAATGAGATTAACAAAGCCAAAAGAAAATCCTGGAGGTTATACCTAGAAAAAAAAAAAACAACTAAAAAACCCATATGGAAACCTTTACCGAATATACAAAAATCTGAAATGTAACCAGAATAGGAAGGGGCATTTGAAAATTTTAGATACTAACCTAAACATAGATTTATTGAAAAGAGCTGAGGATCTTTTGGGCAACTTATTTCCAGATGACAAAAATGAAGAAGATACAAGACACACACATAAAAATATAAGAAATTACAGGTTAAGACTTCTAAATGACACAGGTATAACATTCGCCATCAGTGAAATAAATAATATAATCAATAATTTAAATCCTAAAAAATCTTCAGGAAAAGATAATATTTCGAACAATATGATAAAATACTCTAAGCAAATTATCGCTCCAATTTTGGTAAAGCTATTCCAATAGTGCTTAAATATAGAATACTTTCCTGATGAATGGAAAAGTGTAGAGGCACTAATTATTCCAAAACCAGGTAAATCTGATATGAACAATTTTAAGAGCTATAGACCATTATGTTTAAACTCTAACATTTCTCAAATATTCGAAAAGATTATTAATAACAAAATCATTGAGTTTTATGAAAATTCTAATCTACTCAGCAACCGTTAACATGGATTCACAAAATCACGATCAACTACTACGGCATTAACTGAAATAGTGAAAATAGCTCTCGAACATTAAATTAATGTATACACAGCCATAATTACAGTTGATTATAAGCGCAGGATTTGACAATGCCTGGTGGTCAAAAGTGATAAAGAGACTGGATGAAGACAATATTCACGCTTCGATTATTAAACTAATACAATCATTCTTTAACAACAGAACAGTGGATTTCAGATATTCTTCCTCAATAAATATTACTAAAAAACTAACTAAAGGATGTCCACAAGGAGGACCACTATCTTCCACATTATGGAACATACTGATTGAAGAATTGTTAAACACCAATCTAGATGATAACAGTGAAACAGTTGGCTATGCTGACAACATAACTATAATATGCTGGAACAAAAGCCATGACAAACTAAAGAAAACAATTAACAATATACTTAGTAAAATTAATACCTGGTGTGACAACAGTAAATTACAGATATCAAAGGATAAAACGAAAATATTATATTTATATAATTGCAAAAATGATACAAAATCCCTTAATAACAATATAGCTAAACCTGTCGAAACCCTTAAGATCTTGGGATTGACCTTGAAAAATCATCGAAGCAGGAACAAGCTGGACTTCATGCCACACATTAATGAAATCGTCGACAAAACTACTAGAGCTAGCGGTTACCTACTCAGTTTAATAAAGAAAGCATGGGGTCTAGAATGCAGACGAAAATTAACTTTATACAAGACAATATTCCGAAGTACAATAACATATGGTCAAACAATATGGTTTCCATTTATAAGCAAGAAAGCCAAAGATAAACTAAATTCCCTGCAGTATAATATTCTAAAACACTGCATACAGGCCTATACCACAACATCGTCAAACTGTACACATATACTAACACAAACACCAAAACTCACAGATTACATAGAATCCAACATGTTGAAAAATGAAATAGGCTACAATAGATTTAATTTATCAAACAGAAAAGAAATTGCTAACTATAATGAAAGAAAATTACAGGAATACTATGAAGAATCCAACAATAATTTCAAACGTTTTTTCACCTCCTCAAAAATACCAAAATTTCGTCAAACCAAACTTCTACAATGTTCAATTCTTTACGGGTCATGGTAACTTCAAATCATATCTCTTCAGAATTAGAAAAATAGATACGTCCAGATGCTCTTGCGGAGCGGAGGAAGAATTCCCGAACACATTCTGAACTCATGCCCACTGGTGTCAAACCTAAGACAGCAGAGCAAGATGGAAAGAAACAATCTGGGTTAAATAGTTTATAATGGGAAAGATATACGAAATTTAATAGGTTCTGCAGACTTTTCATTATAAATAGACAGCTTCATGCAGCTTGAGGAACTACACTACTATGCGACTTGATTTACATCAATGTAAATAATTAATAAGTTACTTTAGAAAATAACTCATTGTAAATAGCTCAACTTGATCAACTTTCTCTCTCCACGATACTAATTATTACAGATAACTTCATTAAATCAACTTCCATCATTGCTTAACATACTGTAAATAACTACCTTGCGATTTCTTCTATCTGCTTATGTTGTTGCTTATTTGTTTAATGTATATGTTTATTCAATGCTCTTTTTCTTAATTGTTTATTTTCTTTTTGATAATTCTGTTACCTACTCTACTACAATATGAATTATTGTAAATAGTTTCACGCACAATTATCCAGATCGGATATAGCGTGTCTTGTTTGCAACTGGTAATAAATAAAATAAATTAGTTTATTAGGAACATGAAAGTTTTTAAAATAAAATGCTACCTCTATCTATTTTCAAAATATACGTAAAACCCGTGAGTAATCTATAGTTTGTTCCTACAATCTTTAAGATTTGGGAAGATGATCAACATCTGCCTTAGCTAATTCATAACGCCCACCTGGAGAAAATGGGTTTAGGTTATTTTATTGATAGGGATAGTCTTCTCTAGACTGACGAAAGCCTTACCCATAATCCATGGTTTCCTGATGGGCCCTTCGAATTTGCCAAAGCAAATGTTGCGGCGTTCATTCATCAACCCGAATTTTATAAATTGAAAAGAGACGGTCAATAGATTGAGCATAGTTTTACGCATATTTTGAAGGAAAAGGTAGCTATTTATTTAATTATTGATTTAATATTCTCCCTGATAGTATTTTTAAAATGAAGTTTAATTTTCGAATATAAATTTCGAGTAGTTTTCAAATGGCAGAGTGAAAGGCGCGCTGATAAAAGTCGAGAGCTCGGTCCAAAGAACTTTCATACAACTCATTGTGAACTCTACTGATATATCAAACATAAATCAGCTTCTCCAACACAAATTTCATTCGTGCAAGTTGAGCTTACACGATCTATATCCATTCAATGACAAACCCAAGAAGAGAAACACAGAAGGCTGCGGATGGTACTAAAGATCCGAGTAACACTGAGAGATTCAGCTCGGAAACCAAATCGATCTAAAGAGAAAAGTCAATATTGATGTGACCTAAGTAGACAACGGACAAGTCAATGACGGCATCTGGAGTTTATGGGTTCAAATAGATTATACATCTTCCAATATATCCAATTCTATGCTTCCTCTATTGTCTGTAATAACCCTATTTGCCGCTAGAATGATACAACCAGCTTTATTTTGCCTTTTGACATATATATTCAGCATTTTAAAAATTTAAATTGAATATATGATTTTTTAAACAAAATTAATTCCTTAAAATATGATTATAAAATAAAATGTGCCTTTAAAAGCTCTTTGAAATGTTCTTTGAAACTTTACAGTAAATCGTCACCTGAGCGACTCATTCGATGGGCGACAATTTTCCAAAGTGAGTGTCATTGCAACATTAAAATTGACAACGACCCATAAAAAGACCATCTCCTGGTGAGACAAAGATTGGGGATGAGCTGCTACTCTATCTTATGTGAAAAATATTATTCTTTTTCAATTCAAATATCTACTAGAGATTAAATAATCGGCTTCTTTCTCTCTCTCTCTCTCTCTCGGGTTAGGCACAAATAAATATTTTCCAATGATGCTGATGATTATATTACTACTTTCAATAAAAATAATATAGGAAATTCACGACCGATTACATGAATATTTTATAGTTTTAATTTATAATTTATAGTCATAGAATAATTCTATAGTTTAAAATTTGTTCTTAGATGTATATAAATGCATAAACCCCATTCGTGAGGTATTTATTTCTCGACATTTTATATCACCTCTCTTAGTGGAAGTTCTTGAACTTTAAAATTTCCTTGAGGGTTTCTTTGAAGGTATTTGAGTAACCTAAATGTCGTGAATAAACCACTCAAGAACAGTTGATATTTTAATAAATTATTTTGAAACGAATACTGGTTGTATTTATTATTAGTATAGATAGATACTCATATTACTTGAATATTGTCACGTAATCATTTTCCGAATCCACAATATGCAAATAAAGCTATAATCGAACTGATTAGAATATCTTGACACGCTGACAGTGTTTTCTGCAAACCTAAATCTATAGGTTAGTAAAATACTTCGGCATATATTGTGAATATATACATATACGAGATAGGAGGAATATGCGAAATAGGTCATTATCTAACTATTATAAAATTTCTGGAGTTGAATCCCCCCCCCCCCCCCCCCTCCCCATGGCGGTGATGGTGATTTTTATTATCCGTCTAATTCCATATTTTATCATATTTCAACAGAAAGAAATAATCACTGTTGAAATTCTTGCGTAAATCAGACAGAAAGCGAATATTTTTGCCTATAAAAGTAAAATATAAAAATATGTACTTTTTATTATTAAATCGGCTAGCCCTCGAGCTTCAACTCAGGTCATTACCATTAATATGCATATTTGCTAGTAGCTTTACATTCAGCTTTGTTCGTTTAGATGTGACGACAATTAAACATCAGTACGATTTAGAACACACATGCTTGTTCAGAATTTTATATATGTAAGATAAATGCTGTTATCTGCTACGTAGGAAAATAGATCGTACAGTAAACTGTGCCTTTTCTTCCTACAATCCACGCTTTATATTCAATTTACATATAAAATACCTGGTGAAAATTACAATCACAAAGAGGATACATTTGAAAGTTTCGATTTCAACATTTTATCTCACTTTTTCACTTATGAATTCTACTCTAAAAGATCATTGGAAAACATAGAGAGAGAGAAAATAACCTGCCATAAAACTTGATTGTATATTATATTAAACTATAAAATACTATTAGATAATAAAAGGCATATATTGGATTTTATAAAATATTTATTTTGCCAATATTTCGATAAAGGTTGGCCTCGATAAAGGTTGGCGTTCAGCCAGCCGAAATATTGGCAAAATAAATATTTTATAAAATCCAATATATGCCTTTTATTATCTAATGAATTAAATATGGATTGCTCTATTTTCAAAATAAAATACTATATTAACTTCAACTCATAGGTTGACGCGAAAGAAGAATGAATTTAAAATCCTTTGAGTTCTTTCATAAATAAAAATTGACGATCTAAATGTGCATTACATGATCAGAGAGGAGGATCTGTCTGAGTCATTATCCTTTATCATCATTCCCCTCATACTTTCAGCCGCCCCACTCCATCATGATTTATGCCTGCCAGCGATAATGTTCGCAATACTTGAGCCTGCAGACAAACCTGAACTTATTCTATGGATTATCCTTTATCTTCTATGTACCAAACACTATGAACATTTAGTTTGAAAAAAAAAAAAAAGATAAATTGCTTGAATTCTGAAAAAAGATAAAGTGGTACAATAGAGAGACTTTCAGAAGAATAAAAGGTTTCAATAACAAAACTTATTTTGGGAAATCACCTTGCATAACTGCCACCTTTGTAAAATAAGAAGAAAGATTATCTGATATATTTCATCCTATATTGAACTGTTGGATCGGTGTCATGATGCAGAATAGATCGAAACATATAGGTTTTAATATATCACGACATAGCAAGCAGCCAGAACAAGGGAAGACATAACAGGAAGTGAAGGGAAAGGTGCAGCGCCTCTATTGGTAGTGGTTGGAAGCTCCTCAATGCCACGTCATCCCGTGACGTAGGCGCGCTGGAAGCCACTCCGTATTTGAAGAAAGCACATAGTTCAGCATGAACGATCATCTAAAGGATTCACACACCGCATCATTAAAATCTTCTGAAAATTCTGCTTCGATTTTAATTTCCAATATTTGCAATTAATATCTTGATTATAAGAAGATTTCGAGTTTTGTGCTGATTTTTGTGTAAAATAATCGGATGAAAAATATATCAAATCATAAACTTTATGTACCATATCTGAGGGTTGTGTGAAGCAAATGTATAACAGCCAGTGTTTAATAGAACAGCAACTATATTTGCTGTTCAACTAGAACTTAGAAATATATTCCATAGAACTAATCTATGGATGATTGGTCGAAATCAAATAATAAGTGTATTTTCCTTTTCATGATTCGTTCACATCGAAAGATTATTTGTGGCTTTTTCAAATGTTTGATTTGCCAGAGATTATTCGAAAAATATTTTTCAGATATTATTTATCAAGTGTAAGTAAAAGATTTGAAGCGTACGAGGATACT
The DNA here is from genome assembly GCA_030710605.1 of Cordylochernes scorpioides. Lineage (NCBI taxonomy): Eukaryota > Metazoa > Arthropoda > Arachnida > Pseudoscorpiones > Chernetidae > Cordylochernes > Cordylochernes scorpioides. The sequence goes on along the minus strand of CP092877.1, from coordinate 19,554,321 downwards.
TTTCTTTTAATCTTTAATAAAGATTCAAGCTTTCGGGCGAAAACAGCCCTTCTACAGGAACATTAGAAAAACAATTTCAAATAGTAACTTTTGTAAAAAAATAAATGGTATCTCTATTTGGTCTTGTATTGCGCGAGTGAATCTCACACTCACGTGACCCAGGCTATGATACATTGATTAAATCAGCTGAGGTGAAACTTTCAAAGTAAAACAAACTGGCAAAGGGCAACTATGGTACACAATTTATGGATATATTGCTTTATATGCGTCAGAGATCTCTATGTGTCGATTAATACTATTGTGTTTCAAAGAGAGCAACGCCTCGACGACTAATCTTTTGAATTTGCTATTGATATTAGAGTAATATGCATGTGGGTGGGATGTGTTAAAAGAATGTCCTGTTTGTCTAATATGTTGTACGATAAGGGACTTGGGTTCATTATTTCTAATGTTTCTGTGATGTTCGTCCATCCTTCTTTGCGCGTCCTCCTTCTACACGCAAAGGACAAAGAGTTTTTTTTAAGGCAGATTAGTTCGCGTGGTCGATTCGCGCGCGCGCAAGGAAGCAAAAATGGTAATAATGCTGAGAGATAGAGAGAGAAAAATGTATCTAAATATATCCTTTTGTTGGTTTTCTCAAAAAAAAAAAACACTTTTCTAGAGGTTTTTTAATCTATAAAAAACATCCTTTGGAAGACCTGACTTGTTTTTGCATATATTTCTAAGAAGAAAGAAATGTGTCTAATGGGTTTCCATGATATAGGTTCAACTGTTTCCTTATGTCTATAGTAAACTATTTCCTAATTGACAATAGCGACCATAAACTAGCAGAATTAAGTTAAGACTGTCCTCCTCATTGTAAGCGTTACTGAAATTATTTTAAAAATATTTATATTTTTTATCGTTATAAAAATAAAAATAATAAAAAAGATATATTATTGTAAACGATATTTAATATTTACAAAATGTCCACCATATTTTACCACAACATAAATAAAATAAAACATATATATTCATAGAGCTCTCGGGTATATATTTCGGTACCCTCTGAGAGAGTGGAATAGATCAGGATGTATACTTTTACTTTTATGCCGGAATGTTTAGCATGGTAATATAAAAATCCATGCATATACTTTTCCACATATTTTTTAACCATTCATTATCTTCTAAACATTGATAAATTTTTATCAGCAATCCAAAACGCCTGTAATTGGTGTTTTCTATAAATTTTATATTGCTTTGACGTTCATTGGTTCAGAGATAATTCAATAAAAGAGTGATATTTGTGACTAAATTGCAGCTATATTAGAATAATTTATTTCGAAGTATCTTACAGAAGAGTCTCTCAAAAGAAATACATATAAACCTTTATTAGAACACAACTTTTCTTATTAGGTCTAAAACTGATGGTATTTTGTAGGAAGGCTCTCCACTGAAGAGCAGTCTTTCTATTGTTTTTATAGCTCTATATGATGTAATGAGAAATTGAAACGATTTTAGACGCGTATGATTCTTTTAAAAGGATAATCTTTCATTGTGATAAGGGCAGTAGAAAATAGTTTAATTTTCAAAGGAATCATACATGTCTAAAATAGTTTTAACTTCTCACACCAAGCTCTATATGTCTTCTATAGCTGCAAGTTGGTCAAACGTCATTCTGGTATTGAATCAGTTCTGTACCGATGCTGGTCCAAGCCTTACAGCCTGCTTTTAGGGAAGCACTAATTACAGGCGTATGTATTGCTGAAAAAAGGGGGTTCACTGTTTTTAGGTTAAAGAATAATATACTAATATGTGTAAAAAATATAATTCTAGAATTTCATACAGTATAACCTCTCATAAGCGACAACGTCTCTGAGAGATAACTTTTAAAACAAAAAATATTTGACCTGATATAACCCAACCTCTAATGAGAAATCACCTACAGTAGAGAACAAAGAATGTATTTATAAAACTAATTTTAAAGAATTCTTTATTGAACTGGCTTATAATGAATATTTTAAATATCTATTAATGTTAGAATTAAATGCTATCCATACAATGATAGACATCTATCTCTTTATGGTAAATATAGGCATCTTTATAAAATATACAGGAAAGTGAAAGGGCGTATTCTATATAATATATCGCTGCGGGAATGAATTAGATGTTACGTTCAGATCAGAAGCACATATTCTCCATTTACTTCGAGTTGAACGAGAAGATAATCCCAAAAAAAGTTTGAAAGATTTTTCAAGGTAAAGATTTGCGGCCGCCGAAGGTTTCCCAATCAAGAAGAGAGAAGTTTAAAGAAAGAATTGATTGGTGAAGGAAAGAAACCAATCAGGTTGATGCAGGAGCTAAGCCTATCCACTCACGTCCCTATCTCCTCCAATACGTGCAGAGATCCTGTACATAAATTGGCCTTCTACTTGGTCTCTTTAATAGTTGCTACGTGGTTGGGAAAGTATAAACACCTATTTAAAGTGAATACAATTCAAAAGGAAATGGAATTTCATCTTAAAATATCTATCAGATTATTCGGGTATAGTGTAATCATATAGGTATCAACGTAGACTTCAATGTATAAGGTAAGCGAAGAGTAAATGTTCGATATATCAATAAATTATTTAGTCTCACCTAAAGTGTCCGTATATAGATACTTGTTGTTGAATAGTTATACAGCCTACTAGTTAATTTACCTATCATGATAGAGTGACTCAAAACTATGGCTATTCCTGTTCTCTTCCAGATATTTTAATTCACGAATGATTTGTCATTTTAAAAAGCTAATTGATCAGAAAGGTGGATGCTTTTAGAATGGCTTTGACATACAATCAAATCGATTTTAATTTGAAAATAAATATTTGAAATTATAATTAAGTTACATGGATTATAGAAGTTGGCTGTGAAATATACTATAAAGAAGATGGTAAAAATATAATTAAATATATATATGTTCACAAATTTAACTTTCAATACGTAATGATCACAATATGGTAGACATGCGATTTTGAGACTGAAACCTCAAATACTTTCCAGGCCTCTCTGTTATCTCACTTTGTAAATGCGATCTACATGTAGCACTATGGAATTGAGGATCCCTAGAACCTAACCTCCGTACGCCATAAGTACATGGGCAGCAATGAATGTTATATGTGCTTAACTCGAAATTCGTACGCTTGTGGTGGAACTGCTGCACCATCAACCTTCTCTGTTAGTGAGAAGTCAGTGTTGCATCGGGCAACCTGTAGTAATTTCCAACGCTCGCCATTATGATCAGAGTTCCGTTAGGTCAACCATGCAACCTATGAGAGCCTCAAAGTTGCTCAGATATGCCTGGTTGCTGTCCTGGGTTCTGCCGAGAAGGCTTGGAGAAGCGGTTACCACTGTGAACACTCTTTCGGCAAGTATGATCAATATAGCGCATGCACTAAGAAAAGATCCTGAACGAAATATACACGTGTGACACACTCTAATCTACTCAGACGGTACTAGTGACACATCTGTCTTTCTAAATAAACAACCTCCGTTAATCGCCATTTAAAACTTCGTTTCCTCACTTTTATAAATTTCTTTTGAATTAATTATAACGATATTCTTTTAATTAGTAACTGTTGTGCCCGTTGTTTTGTCAATAATCCACTGAGTCGTCGGAGCTCCCTTGGTACCTGGTTTTATTTATACCCAGTCCCGGAACAAAAGGAGAACACCACACACAGCCAGACGCGGAGATACTTCCTCGCTCGCAGCCAAAACCGAAACCAAACCGCCAGGTTCCAGTCTCGGCCGGTTTCCGCCGCCACACTGGCGCCGCCAGGTGCGTAGTGGCGTGAGGATTCTCGCCTGAACACTCAACAGTAACGTGTATCCAAAATGAATATGGAGAAGCTGAAACATATTTCGGTTAAATATTTTGGAATAAATTAAGCGACCACAAAAATATATTAAATGAACGCCTAGATTGACACTCATTTATTTATTTTTTTATTTCAACACACAAACGCGATATCCCGGCTAGGGATAATTGCGTCGATTTACATTTTTTAAACAGAAACAGTTATAAAATTTTTACAAAAAAAAAAAGTAATCGAAATAAAAAGAGAAAAAATAAATATATATATTAGGAACCTGAACCTTTCAGGTTTGAAAGAAAATCATGAATATATTTACAAAAATAATTAAACTTATGATAATTCTCTCTGCTATTTACAAATTGATATAGATCTACAACATTATTTATTGTCTGTTGTCTAGCGGTGAAGAAGAGTGGACATTCCAGCAGTAGGTGTCTCGAGTCCTGGAATTCGTTGCCACAATGATACATTAGATTTGCTCACATTCCTCAAAAGTTTTTTGAAATGTTAGTTCACATTCAAAAGTGTTTCCGGACCACTAAAATAATAGTTTAGTGAAAAACGTATAAAGCGCTCAAGTTATTAAAAACAAATTAGGCATATTCTGATCACAAACATGAGCGTTCTTCATTTTTTTCATAAAACGCTCATATGTTAGTGGCTTGTACCTTAGGACCTAGTAGTAGGAGAAGACGTAGTATAGGCGACGGAGAAATTAGAGGTTGTCGTAACAAATTTAAAACTGCATGAAATATACACTTTTCAATGTGAAAAAAATAAATATTAAAAATATTGTTACGACACTTCTCAGCCGTCAATGTTTGCGTGCAAGGTTTCTAAGAGAACAATGTGGATTCTTTAGGATACAGCTTATTGCGGTATATTTATTATACGAGCTTAAAGAGTAGATAAGTAACTATACAGTAGAAGATTGACTTGCCTTCAATGCCCGCCACTAGAGGGATCCTTCTCCGCTACCGTCTTCCCGGTCAGTCCATACGGCCACACGTTCGGAGCCCACCTGCTGCGTCTGTTGTCCCGCCGTTCTCCCTGCCCAAGACGTTCGGCAGGATGTTCGGCCAGGCTTCCACCCGGCACCTTGTTTACCTCTTCGGAACCCCGAGGAACTGCGTGCGGCTCGCGCCGGCTGATCCCTTCTCTCTTCGCTTCCTCACGTCTTCTCTTCTATTTCTCTGCTGCATCGCTTCAATATTTAATTATAAAAAATAATTTCCTCATTGAAAAAGTATAGATTTTATGCACGTTTAGAATTTGTTTCGACAACTTTTAATTTATCCATCGCCCCAATTTAAGCTACTACTAGGTCCTAAGGTAAAAATATGTTGTTTCTGTTAGCGTCCTTCAAGTAGATTTATACCTTTGATGACTATATAGACAAATATACTGCAATATGATCTGTTAGTAGACATCACTCCCAGCTCATCTAGTGACCGTCCGGTATCTTTCTGACTCCTATAGCCAGCTCCCTGTAGGTCTTCTTCCTTCAATTATACCTAAGATCAACAGGTTTTCCAAACCATTTTATCGCATTATGTGTCTTAATTTGTCAATCTTTGTTTACATATTTTGGATTTTAGGGATGTATAACAGGATTGATTTCATATTTAATATTATTTATACAGACCGATATGTCCTCACTTCTTTTTTTCTAGATTTAATTCATTTTGTCTCCTCTCTAATTGTAAATACGCTGCTGTATCACCTCATAAGCATAAATAAATAAATTATTTATACATAAATTCAAGGTTTCAATAACCTTTGACACAAATTGGCACTCTGAGTAGCTTTCCATTCACACATTTCAAAGGCTTGAATTCTTTCTTCTTTTCTGAGAAGAGATCAGCTCTCACATCTATAAATGACCACAGGGCAAACCAATGTCTCTATATTTTTCTTCTTTGTCTTTGAATGCCAATCATAATCTCAAATTTCATTATTGCGCTCTTCCTTTCTTTTTACTTCCTCTGATTAACTTCCCATCAATACTGGATCCTAAGAATATTATAAGCTATCAAATCTATATAAAAAATATGATTTCAAAACTTAAAATAACCAATATATCTAAAATGGAAAATCAAAAAGTTTAAAAACATATATAGCTATCATAGAAACTTGGAAAGAATCATTTAAAACTGACACATTTTGAGTTATAATGAAACATATTTGATACACGATATAATATTTTTAATTGAGAAAGAACGATCCTGGTGGGAATCGAACCCACAATCTTTTGCTTTGGAGGCAAACGCCTTATCCATTGGGCCACAGGACCACGTTAAATTCTCTTTGTGTAAAAATCATAAATTGCATTTTAGCAAGATTAGCAAGAGCTAGGTATTACAATCAATCAAAATGAATGAAATGTTATTAATTACATATACAAATATAAACATATATATATAATTACATATATATTATATATAAACATATAATATATTATTTTATATAGACATTATTCTTTTATAAAAAAATATATTTTTCAAAATCCGTTTCAGTACACCAATAGAAATAATGCATTTAAAATGTCTCTAAAAATATCAAATAAGTCGCTGGACGAGTGGATAACACCCTCGATTCCCGACAGCCATGAACCGGGATTGAATCCCGCGTTAACATTTTGTTTAATATGTGAATAACCTTCACATTCATTGTTGCAAATATCATAAACTAGGTTGCTTATTTGAGCGGCACCTAATAAAGTGAATTTGGAACAAGGAAGAAGGAAATATCAATTACTATTCAATAGTGCTGAATTTTTGTCTAAATTCCGCGCGATACAGGATAATTCCCAGCTTAAACTTAAAATTTTATTCTTAATTATATTTTAAATAGATTTTTTTGGTCATGATTAGAAATTGTTAACATTTATATTTATTAACTATTTCTTCATCGCTTGTGTGTCTCACGATCTATTTTTTCTTAGTTAATATGATTTTTTTTTCAAATAGTTTTATTAGTTCTTATATTCCGAAGCACTCGAAGGAAATGCTAACTTAAATGGTGTTTACTTTTAACCTATCAAATTCTAAAGAAAAAAGGGCATATCCTTATCGTGCAATTGAAAGTTGCTGATGGCTGGCGCCATCTATCGGTATAAATATCAACTATTCATTGAACTTTAAATATTCCAGATTTGGTGAAATACCGTTTCTTGATTAATCAAGAAAAGCTAACCACGTAGGCGTTTCGGGCTGTTGGCCCTCGTCAGAGTAGTGCAAGCTGTACCTCAACAACCAAAAAATAAGAGAGGTGCCTTTTTTATTTTTTAATTTATGTAGCTTATCCCAGTACAATATCACATTTGTACTATTTTTCACACTTTAAAATTCTGTTTTAAAAACACAGTTATGAAAATAATTAATGGTTAAGCTGGTAACTATCTTGTAGTGGGAATATAGGAAAATATTTTCGCCATAATAATCAGTGAATAATATAAGTTGAGAGAAATCTTTCAAATGTAGTATATATATGGCTTGTGAGATTAAAACATATAAACATATATGAAAATAGACCAATTTAAATTTTGAATGAAGGTGTTTTTATTAAGAATATAAACAAACTAGAAGAATGACCCGGCTTCGCCCGAGAAATCCCCCGAGTGAAGTATCCTTCATACTGAAAGTACATCAATAATAAATAGTAGAAGTGCCATAGAATAGCAATTCAGGAGAAACTCATAAACTACAGGAAAAAAAAGTGTGTAATGGCAAAAATTGTATTATATTAGTGTTTAGGTATTTGATTTAATTATTTTTTGCAATCCATTTAGTTGTTTCAAAATTAATATAGTTTAAATAAATTAGTTTTAAAAATTGTAAAAAAAAATGCATCGGCCGGGAATCGAACCTGGGCCGCCCGCGTTTGCAGGCGAGCATTCTCGCCATTGAACTACCGATGCTTATAAGAAATGGCTATATTTGGGTATTTATTCCATTCACAAAAGCAAACGGTGACAGAATTAAGAATTGATTGATGACTCGATACTTGTATATGTTAATAGAATATATAATTGCTAAATATCAACACAAAATAAAAATTTGCATTTAAAGATACATTTTAAGTTTAGGGAAATCTCCCTATAAACTACAGGAGTAGAAACAAAGTTCGGGGGAAAGAGCTTCTTTTATTAAAAAAAAGCGATCGTACAAGCATTTGGGCAATTTCTACGGGTACAGAATCCCGCCCCGAAAAGCGTCTTGACCGAAACTTTCTACGATCGCCTTCCTATAAAAGAAGCTCTTCTTCCCAACTATTTCTTCTTATAAATAGGAAAATGTTATTGAAGGGTAAAAGTTGTTATAAAGAGTAAAATAACTGAACAATACGAGAATATCGCACTATGTATGTAGAGGTTGGAAATATTCAAACCATATTAATATTTTAAATAAATTAACATTCAAGAATTCCTAACTATTCCAATATTATAACCTCTGTGAAATCTTTAGGACAAAATAATAACTGTTCAACCCAACTTCTATAACGTTCAATTTTTTACTGGAAATGGTGACTTCAACACATATTTGTTTAGAATTGGCAAAATTGGTTCACCTGCATGCACTTGTGGAAACGAACAACAAACCCCTGAACACCTTCTGATAAACTGTCCATTAACTTCTGATCTAAAGGAAGAAAGCCAACTTCACCTGACTAATACAAAACAAGTTGCTTGCAATAAAGACCAATGCATTAAGTTTAATAGATTCTGCAGGATGTATAGTTGGAGGCGAAAGTGTTGACTGTACATATTTCAAGCTACTATTTCTAATTACTATATGCAAAATTTGACATCGAACGTTTAATTTTCATACTTCCCAATGTTCAATTGTGTTAATTGTATGCAATTTAAGATATACACGCAATTATCCAAATTGTGGATATGGCGTGTCTCTCCCAACTGTTAAATAAATAAAATAAATATGTATAGGAATAAAAAGTAAATAGCGTTTAAATTTTCCATTTTCTACATAAAGAGAGGGCAATGTATATATTGTTTGATTATTATAAAGGTGTAACATAACAAGCTTGGGGGTATTTGTTGTGTTTTCCCCTAAATGGAGAGGCTGTGCTCTCACCCCTCTCTGACTCTCTGATATATGTATGAGATATCTACAATTATAGAAGCATCCTTCCATAGTTTCGTTAAACACAAGCGAAGACTTTATAAGCATAAATAAATTGCAATTTGTCGTAGCGATCTGGTGGATTGGCGAAATTGCTGGGAAGGTTCACCACTAAGATAGCTAAGCCATTTCAAAATGTTCTTATATCCACTTTAAAAATTGTATAGAAATTCGTTTATTATTAAAAATGAAGAAATAAATAGCAATCGCTTTGGATGTTTTCATCCTCTATATACATAATATAGAATGTGAAAAATAGTTCAAAGTTACATTTTATTGGAATCAGTTGAATAAATAAAAAAAAGGCATCTCCTCATCGTGCTACTAAAAGTTGCTTATTCTTGCGTCATTGAGGTACAGCTTGCATCACGCTGACGAGCTCCAACAGCCCCAAACGCGTACGCGGTTAGCTTTTCTTGATTAATCAAGAAGGGTATTGGGCAAATTCTTGAATAATTAAAAAATATACGATTGGTTGATATTTATTCCGACAGATGGCGCAAGCCATCAGCAACCTTTAGTTGCGCGATCATGAGATGCCTTATTCTTAAAGTGCAAAATGTTTTTAAAAAAGAAAGGTTAATAAAGTGTGAACTGTTGTCTTTGCAACACCTGTAGAATTTCATATTTTCAAAGTATAAACCTCATATAAGTAATATTTACCTCAAGTACTTCGATATTCTTCTATGGAATAGGAATTAATTTTAACACACATTCAAAAATTAATACATTTATTCAGTCTTTCAATGATATATTATTGAATAAATAAAAGTACCTTGTCCCACACGCGATAAATAAAATTTTCGAACTAAATGCTAACTTTTGTGAAGTTGAAAGATGAAAAAGCTATATAAAACAATAATTATGAAAATGTTTGAAGTTTAATCTATAGAACAGCTTGTAGCGGGAATATAGGAAAATTTCCTTATCATATTAAACAGCAATTATAAACATTTCAAAAGATCTCAAATTCATTACATTGATAGATTGATTGATAAAAACGGATATGAAATGTTTGATATAGACAAATTTAGCAATGATATTGTATTTTGATATATAAAAGAAATATATATATAATATATAACTGTTTGTATATTTAATAAATCGAAATATAGCGATTAAAAATTAATAATTTTGTTATCAAATTGTGAACTGTTGTTGTTGAAATGGGGGGGGGGGGGGAGAGGATATTGTCTTAAAGACAAAAACCTATATGCAGTTTATAAAAGTTACATTTTTAAAACACATTAATTTTACTAATTTATTCTGAGAATATATATAATATATATTTAAATGATTTAAAATTATATATTTCTTCTAAAATAATTTTATATTAAAGTTTGTATCGTCTTTCAAAATTATCAAAATATGATTCAATATAAATTACGTAAATTTGTTTTCAATCTTCTGGCGCCAATTTTAAAATAATCGTCTGCACACACACCAATCTCCAATAGAGTATTCATCTAATCTTAATATATAATTATTTTAAATGGATTATTGACCGAAATATTTAGATTTATTTCTAAATAAAATGACTTAATGACGCTTTTGGAAATACTTTCGATTTTTCAATCCTAAATCCATTAAATAATTTGTGAGCCCAACTTTATGGCTATGCATAAAATAGGCTGCGTGCTAACTCACCGTTCTCTGGTGTAATATTTATTAAGTCACGTAATTATATTTAATTACTAGGTAGCGTCTGTGTGTGTCAAAGCTATAATTACATATATTATATACATATATAGGGGGAGAGTTACTAATTTACCTAAGGGAACACAATTTCATAGAACCTTTCATGTTAAATGGTAATTTATATTGTGAATCATAATTATATATTCGCGTATTACTATTTTAATTAATTTTTATTTAAACATGAATTGGTTTGATTTGATATATTATACACAAATGATTATACATAAATATTTTATATATATATAATCTATAAATATAATTTAAAATATTTTTGTTCATTATTTTTTAGGATAATCAAAATATTTTAAATTGAATAATATATGTTTTAATATGTGCTCTGTTCGAAAGTCATATCTTGCTTCGATGTCTTAATATTTTTTTCCATCAATTTATCGTGTAGTTAGCCTCAGAAAACTGGGTTAATAAATCAATCTCTTTTCAGAAAAAAAATTGAGATTTAAACCTTATTTACTTCTTGATAGGTTAATCGCTCTATTTTGATTAAAATATTTTGAATGAATTAATACATTTATGATTTGTCTAAATATTTTATATTATATATATTTGAAGTAAAATACAATAACTAAGATATTTAAAAATCGTGAAATATGTTATGATTGTTGGCCGACCCGCTCGCCAAACATCAAAGACTCCATAATCGTGATGTTCAAAGATTTATTCAACATTTCAGTATTCTTCCCATGGATGTTTAAGCTTGAAATTCCTATCCGAGATAAGGAAAAATCTTGAAAACCTCTCCTGAGAAATATTTAACTTTAAAATTATATTATATAAAACACAAAAAGGCTCTTAGAATGCTGTATCAATGAAGTCCAGAAGTCCGGACAAGAATTCCATATAAGTGCATCTGGGGACGAATTAATATGACTTTCCTACCATTCAAAGGTATTCTTAAACTTCTCCGTTGATATTCTATATTTACAAAATCATCCAATTATAGGATAAATTTAGATTTGAATTTTTCACATTCATCGCACGCATATGTAAATAAAAATCAATTTTATATATACATTCCACAAAACAAAAAACATTCGTATATGAGATTCGAAATTTTGAATCTCCGTCAATCAGATACGGTGTCAAAATATTCTAGCGAAACTACTCTTTCTAAAAAATCTCTCAACTTATATAACAAGTAGTTAATCAACAGGAAAGAAACTTGATAAAATAGAGATAAAGAAGAAAAACTATATTTACACATATCATTAACAAAATTGAAACCAAATATTTAATTCAGTGGTTGACACTTTATATAAAAAGGGTTCTTCAGAAGTTTCTTTACTCTTTTGATTCACACCTAATCGAAATATTTTTCACTAAATTTTTTCCCTATACAGTGGACCCTCGGTTTGCGAGCATAATCCGTTCCAGAGCCATGCTCGTACTCCAAAACGCTCGTAGTGCGAAACTAATTTCTTATTTTTAATAATTGAAACTCGGGCAATTCTTCTTGCTACGAACAATTGCACAGTTTCCCACATTTTACATATTTCCCGAATCTGATCTGAAGGGAGGGATCCCAGTGAATTTTCATCCATCACGATTACGGGCAACCATCACGAGTTGCTCGTAATGCGAAATTTCACTCGTAATCCGAGGTAAAATTTTTCAAAAATTTTTGCTCGTACTGCGAAAAGCTCGTACTCCAAGGTGCTCGTAAACCGAGGGTCCACTGTATTTAGTCAATTCAGATTACGGCGTTTCCTACAATTGGTGGTCAAAATTGCCATTAATTCTAAAGTAAATACAGCCTGTGTCGTTTACTATGTTTTAGAGCCTTTATTGGCTATTTAAATCCTTTAGTAGGGTTTGAATTCGATTCCAATTGACATATATATTATTTGAAACCTAAATTTTGCGTATTTTGGTGTTGAAATATATTTATAGATATGAGCTTTACGTAATTGTTTTTCTTATTATCTGGTTTCTTGAAATCTGGGCGTTAGAAACGGGCGGTGGTAAAAGAATAATGCAATCTTCCATTCAACTATTATCTTATTATTTTCCTGAAAGAATCAAACAAATTCTCTGACAAAAGGTATTCAACGTAAAAAGAAAAAAGTAACTATTTACACACATACGGATTAACTAAAAAATTTACCTAAGGATTACTCTTCTAACCTTACTATTTGAGGTATATCTTTCTAAATATTTATATATTCAATTATATTAACTCTATACAACAAAATATACTGTAAATATATTCAAATTAGAACTTAGCTTCTAGTATAAAAGCTATTGTTTTGAATACAGTTTTGAAAAATAGGCGTACCTGGATTTTTTTCCGAAACAATTTTCAAGTTTGTGTTCTTGTACAATAAATTGATAATCTCTCGAAATATTTGAAAATAATATTTTCCCACAGATCGAGGTACGTCATTTAAAAATAATTTTACCAAACCCTCGTCAAAAGGAATAAAATATATTTTATATTATATAAATCTTTATTCAAATAAAAAGGCATATATTATATCAAAATATCATTTATTTTATTTAAAGATTAATTTATGGATTTCTCTATTTTCAAAATATATCATTGTATATAGAATATATTATATTCTTCAAATGATCACTTCCCAATAATAGGACGGGTTAAAACAAATATTTCAATCTCTATTAAAGCTTTATCGAATTTAAGCCCAAACCACATTTAAAACGGGGCTATTATTGTTCTCTTTGTCCTATATTCAATTTTGTATAAAAGTAATAAGATAATAGGATATCGCATTCAAGGCCAAATAGGATTTGAACGCAAGATTTTGAAGTTTTGAATAAATTCCTATTTAATATATATCAATCGATTTCATTCGCAGCACCAACCAATAAAGGCATATTTATGTTCTACGATAGGATATTTTAAAATTGAAGCCGCTTTTGTACTGATGAGAGTCATAGTCTCGAAACCATGTTATACAGGTTGGCTTTTGTCTGATTTTTCCAAAAATGGTTACTAGCACATTCTTCATCGTCACTAATGGTACAAAGGTAATGAACATTATGCATTGTTCTGATGCGTAATTAAAGGGAGAGGTATTTCTCTAGGTTCTTGAATACAATCCTCCGGCAACGTTATGTTGTATACATGTTTATGCATGTGTATTATGGTTGATTTGAAGAAATGTGAGAATCTTACTATTTATATTTATTAATAATTCATAAACTGTAAATATATTCAGTACAATAATGGATAGGATAAAAAAAGGTCTTTTTACGGCCAAGTCAATACAATAAATATAATATAATATTCGGATTGTCTTGAATTAAGAATCGTCTGTTTAGAATTTTAAAAAGTCTTATTCAACGATCATATCCCACACTTTAATTAAAATTATATTTGACGAATCTGCACATTCCAACTCAGATTTCTATACATTCATTACTTTGAAGAGACGTTAGCGGAAAATATAGCCGAATGACCCGGGCAACGCCCGTGTTTTAATTTAGACACGTGGACCTGTTGGATCATTAACGCCCGTGTTTTACCCGATTGAATGTTTTTATTCAAATACTATTTGTTACAATTATAAATTGGCGCCTTAAATAAATGCATATATTAGTTAATAACTATAGCCTATGTGCTTTATCTGTCTATGTACTGTTGGCCTCCGTATGCGTCTCTTACTGGGAAAAAGAAAGAGAGGATTCCATTTAGTTATTAACTAATATATTCATTTATTTAAGGAGCGACCCGCTCCAACACAATAGTTACAAAAACCAAAAAGCGAGTGGGGGAGGCAAAGTCAAAAACAAAGTGTTTCGCGCAGTGGCGGCGCCATCGTAGCGAACCAATAGGAGAGCGCCATTCTAAAAAAAAAAAGCAAACGGTGACAGAGATGAAGAACGCATGACGCTCGTAACTGTATATAGAATCATATTCGAAAGAACTAACCTTCTTTAATATTACATTTCAAATGTTATTTATGACCAAGAATGTCCTTATAGTTTCTCTAGATTTAATGATTGAAGACATTTGGACTAAAATTTCAAATTGTCTTCTGAATTCACTTAAGCTATATTTGTCTAAAATTATTAAAATACAAATAATTTTCTGCTCTCGATTATAATATGTTCGGTAAGATACAAAAGATGAATCCACATAGCTGCCAAAAACTTTGTAGAATATTCTATAAGGCCTTCTATCAAATATGAAATAAAAATTCACATTTATCTTATAACAAATGCATTTTTAGATATCTATTTTGCCAATATATTAAATTTAAACCCATCTTCATTTTTTTCAAAATATTCAAATCAATTAAAATTAAAGTTAGCAAGCTCTTAATAGAAATGTATAAAGATTTCGATATTTTCGTATTTTTCAATAGAATCTAAACATTTGTTTATAAAACTTTCAGATAAAAGGCGCCTCTCTCAATGCAACTTTATAGTTGAAATTGAACTCAGAAATTAGTGTTTACTTCGGTCAACATCTATTTCTACAGGAGATTTTTTTCAATTCGAATTGCAGTAGAATTCTGAACCATTTGGATTCGGTGTTGTAGAACATCTTTGGCTTATGTGTCTCTATGGCATATTTTGTTTATACTAAACTTCTAATTATTGTATAATGGAATATGCACCTTAGAATAATATTTGAGGTTCATCTTATTTCGATTCCTCAACACCTCAAGTTATTTGTTTCGATACTCAAAGTGCAAATTCGAATCAAAATGTTAATTTTCATACAAATACATCTCGTCTTTTTTGGCTTATATATATTTAGAGAACTCATGTGTTTAAATAATGTCTCTTGACTATATATATTATATATTTTAAAGGTTTTCAAATCTGTATACACGCTTTGCTATGCCATAATTGTTATAAATAATTTATCTCAGTATGAGTAAGAATTGCTTGCATATATGAAAAATTATGGTATTGAGCCTGTGTTAAGTTTTAAATCTGGACTGTACTATGATGTATCTCTAATCAACTATAACAGTTATCCTTTGTAGCAAAATAATGTTAGAAAAGGATTATGGATTATATATGTGATGATTTATGCAACTATATTCTTAAATTTATTGTATCATACTACACCACCTCTCTATCTAATAAACCTTACAGGGTTAATAACAGCTTTAAGTCATTTATTCGCAGTATTAGAGAGACACCTTTTCGTAAATGTAACAAAATAGTTGATTATTCTATCTTCCAACAGCTGAAGAGCCGTTTATTTTCTCGATAGCTAGGTCGTTTGTTAGCTTTTAATAAAGCTACGCATTGCCGGTCGTAGTTGTCAGTCATCTGTCACTCCAAGGACACGCGGATACCTAGGGCCGCCGTTCAGTAAATTATATGAAAAGTGATAGGCTTAGCAAAAATACGATGTTTCTATTTAAGATTCCAAGTTGTTTTGTACTCACTTATTTGTAGTTACGAGGACATCCCATTTGATATAAACTAATATATATATATATTTAAGGAACCACTTGTTCCAATACAAATATTGTTAAAACAAGCGAGCGATAAATCAAAAAACAGAAAAGGTTGAAGCGTAGAAGAGTTAGTAGTGACGTCAGCACCGATGATGATAAAGTCAAAGTCTGCGTAACAAAAAGCAATCTGGTAGATTTTATAAGAGTGGAGAAACATCAATGGATCTCTGTTCTTTGAATATACACTCATGGACAAATCTTAAGAAAATGAAAAATCTTCAATGTCGCTGGTTAGTTTAAGTTTCACTTTGCAATGCCGTTGTTGTGCAATGTCGCGAGTATTATTGTTTTGTTTTTTTTTTACGCGGGAATTTAGGCATCGTGCGTTAATGAATAATATTATAATAATTTCAACATTGAAATATTTTAGTTATTTTAAAATTTACAAATAATTTTAATTTTAAATAAATAAACCTTTATAAAATGTTGCCACAATGAATATGATAACATTTTATTTCAATATTCCATTTCCATGTTATTATAAAAGATTTAAACACAAAATCAATAACACTTGCAGCAGCAGTGGATGCCTTTAATAGAATAAAAACTCTTTATTATTTGAAAGACATTTCAGAGGAAGAAAGACATGCATGTCTTTTAAAAATAGACCATCTGGAATACATCCTGAATAGGATTTTAGTGCAAAAAACACATCTATAAAGGAATTTTTAAAAATATCTTCATGACTCTTTTTATAATTAATATTTTAAAATTTTATTTTTATTTTCCATATTCATTTCCTTTCAACTGCTATATTCTTCAATTAGAATAAAATATTATTTGTAATTATTTGTTTCGAAAATATGTATTAATGCCATTTTGTCCCTTATACTAAAATTTAATTATGAAAATAAAAAATAAATTCAATTAATATCATTAATTTATGTTTCAAAACTATTTTCTTTTTAATGTTATTTTATCGAGTCAGATGATCAGCTAATCATCTAACTTTAATTCAACACTTCCTTTAATTCAACCGAAAGCTCTGATCCCTTGTGGTGTTGAATTAAAGAGGTTCGACTGTACTTGATGTGTGATAAATAGTTTATTAGTGAACAAAAATGAGAAACTATAGGCATTAGTGCCAATGTCTAAAAAAATATATTTGAATGAAAAAAGAAGAAAAAATTTAACAAATCAGAAAATAATATTGCAAACAACACAACTATACTGCAGATAAGACAACATATAAAAGGAATTTATTAATTTAAATGACACTTTAAAAAATAAATTTCTAGTTTAATATCGACACATGATAATTTGACCATGTTCTGATGTCCTGAACAAACTGTAATTCGACACTATCGATAATTCGGCACTTCCGATAATTCGATCATTGTAAAATTTAAATTAACACAGTTGATTTTGTTTATATTCAACTTTACCCGTAAAAAGGTATTACATATGCGACTAGCCACTGAAAATGTAGAAAATATGTGTATAGAGAAATCGAAAATATTAGTAAATAAAGAGAAGACCAAAATCAAAATAATTGATAATAAATTGTTTATTAGTGAACAAATAATACAAAAAAAAAATCCTTTCAGGTGAGAAACTATAGGCATTGGTTAAATTTATAAAGATGTATTTAAAATTTGAAGAATATAAGAAAATAAATCAGAAAAAAGAAGTTGCCAACTATATTGCAGAGGAGATAAATTATAAAATGAATTAATCTAAAGGAATAATTAAAAAATAAATTTCTATTTTTATTCATACATGGGTTAAACTTTATATGTATGCTATCCAAATTTCGAACACGTGAAAAGGCCACATAGAGTTGTCCATGCATAAACACAGGCTCTTGTAGCAAGAGAGGTTTGGCCTTGAGCCTTATTTATAATCATAGGAAAAGCGAACCTTAGTGGAAACTCTTGCCTCTTCAGAATGAAGGGAATGTTGATATTTTGACACCAATACAGTGTGTCTAACATTGGTCAGTATTTGTATTTAAAGGGCATGAAAGCACATGCACTGTATCACCATAAGTGTACCATTGTAAAGACCCTGCTTAGGATTAAAATTTCTCAGAAGCATAACAATAGTACCAACCTAGAGTTTAACTGGTATAGAGGCATTACTCTGGGAGTAAGGTTATTGAGAAATTCAGTAGGGAGTTATTTTGCTCCTCCATAATCTTACACTCCACACTGTTAACACTGAGGAAACACTGACTCATGTTTGGTAAGCATTTTCAAGAAACAATCTATAGGTATTGGTTGAAGAGTTTAAATGAATATATTTAGAGTAAAAAAAAAGAATATTATTACACAAATCAACAAATAAAAATGCAAACAATACTGCTAGACAACATATAAATGGATGAATTAATTTAAAGGACTTAATAAAAAACTACATTTCTAGTTTTATATGAACAATATAACCTCGATAATTTGACCATGTTTTGTTGTCCTGACCTACAGCCTATTATGTAACAAACTGTAATTTGACCATTTTAAATTTTAACAATTGATTGTTGCAAAACGACATTTGAAATACCATCCCGCATGTGTCTCTTTTCAACGAAAAATATAAATTTATTTCAAGGAGAAATAACGATTATTTCTAACCTTTTGGATGAGGTATGAAAGGGTGAATTGTGAAGAGTAATGATAAACGAAAGTAAAAGTGTCTAGGGATGGGAATCGAACCCACAGTGTTCCGCTTACCGGGCAGATGCCATGTCCACTAGGCTACCTTGGGCATATATTTTCGTTCGTAACTAATACATAAAGTAATTTATAATACAATATAATGCGGCTTGTGATTGTAAAACGACATTTGAAATACTATCCCGCATGTGTTTCTTTTCAACGAAAATTCAAAATTTATTTCAAGGAGAAACAACGATTATTTCTAACCTTTTGGATGAGGTATGAAAGGGTGAATTGTGAAGAGTAATGATAAACGGAAAAATAAAAGTGTCCAGGGATGGGAATCGAACCCACAGTGTTCCGCTTACCGGGCAGTTGCCATGTCCACTGGGCTACCTTGGACATATTTTTCCGTTCGTAACTAATACACAAAGTAATTTATAAATGAGTTAAACAAAGCATCAAGGGCTGCGTATCTTTTATTAGAACGAATATAAAAGATACGCAGCCCTTGATGCTTTGTTTAACTCATTTATAAATCTTACAGGGTTTTTCAATTGATAGAAAGTAATTTATAATACAATATAATATAATGCGGCTTGTGATTGTTAAACGACATTTGAAATACTATCCCGCATGTGTTTCTTTTCAACGAAAATTCAAAATTTATTTCAAGGAGAAACAACGATTATTTCTAACCTTTTGGATGAGGTATGAAAGGGTGAATTGTGAAGAGTAATGATAAACGGAAAAATAAAAGTGTCCAGGGATGGGAATCGAACCCACAGTGTTCCGCTTACCGGGCAGATGCCATGTCCACTAGGCTACCTTGGACGTATTTTTCCGTTCGTAAATAATACATTTATAATACAATATAATATAATGCGGCTTGTGATTGTAAAACTCATCCAACAAATTAGAAATAATCGTTATTTCTCCTTGAAATAAATTTTGAATTTTCGTTGAAAAGAAATACATGCGGGATAGTATTTCAAATGTCATTATATAAATTAATTATTTAAAAAGGTTTCTGAAGATGAGTTTCTTTAAAAAAAATATATATATATATATCCAGAAACCTTTTTAATTATATAATTGAATGACCTATATATGTGTTTAGATCTAGTGTCAATAAATATTTTACTCAAAATTAAGTGCTATAAATTTGAATTGATTGTAAATTTTTAAATATTTTATACATATATTAACAATATATGTTGTTCTAATTCTTAGATGATAATAAGGTTTAATCAATATTGTCGTATTTCCTAAACTGGGTTTCATCTTCCATCTGTTTTTCTTAACTTTAGATATTGTTCTGACAAATAAACGATTTCTCAACCCCTCGATGATACCATGGAGTTTGTAATACGCCTAAAGTTAGCTCCAATTTGTCGCACCATGTCTCGATGCTGTCATGACCCTTGTATGTTATGCTGACACGAAACCTATCGTTTTAACCCCTCAATATTGTATTAAACCCTATATGCTGGACTAATTTCTATATATAGTATTAACCTTAGATGTTGGACTAACAATATATTGAAATAATTGCTAGATGTTGTACTAGCCCCTAGATGTTGTACTAGCCCCTAGATGTTGAACTAACCCTAGATGTTGCACTAACTCCTAGATGTTGTAAGAACCCCTAGATGTTGCACTAACCCCTAGAGTTGTATTAATCCCTAGATGTTGTACTAACCCCCAGATGTTGTATTAATACCTAGATGTTGTACTAAACATTAATGTTGTAATAACCCCTAGATGTGTGTTATATTAACACCCAGATATTGTTTTAATACCTAGATGTTGTATTAATCCTTAGATGTTGTATTAAACTCTAGATGTTGTACTAACCCCTAGATGTTGTACTAAACCCTTATGTTGTAATAACCCCTAGATGTTGTACTAAACCCTTATGTTGTAATAACCCCTAGATGTTGTACTAAACCCTTATGTTGTAATAGCCCCTAGATGTTGTACTAATCCCCAGATGTTGTATTAATCCATATATTTTATATTAATCCCTAGAATTTGTATAAATCACTAGATGTTGTACTAACCCCTAGATGTTGTACTAACCCCTAGATGTTGT
The DNA here is from genome assembly GCA_030710605.1 of Cordylochernes scorpioides. Lineage (NCBI taxonomy): Eukaryota > Metazoa > Arthropoda > Arachnida > Pseudoscorpiones > Chernetidae > Cordylochernes > Cordylochernes scorpioides. The sequence continues at coordinate 19,533,498 of CP092877.1, read as the reverse complement.
ACTAAACCATATATGTTGTACTAATCCCCAGATGTTGTATTAATCCATATATGTTGTACTAACCCCTAGATGTTGTACTAATCCCTAGATATTGTACTAAACCCTTATGTTGTAATAGCCTCTAGATGTTGTACTAACCCCTAGATGTTGTACTAACCCCTAGATGTTGTACTTAACCCTTGATGCTGTACTAAACCATATATGTTGTACTAATCCCCAGATGTTGTATTAATCCATAGATGTTGTACTAACCCTAGATGTTGTACTAATCCCTAGATATTGTACTAAACCCTTATGTTGTAAGAGCCCCTAGATGTTGTACTAATCTCTAGATATTTTATTAATCCCTACATTTTATATTAATCCCTAGATTTTGTATTAATCACTAGATGTTGTACTAACCCCTAGATGTTGTACTAACCCCTAGATGTTGTACTAAACCATATATGTTGTACTAATCCCCAGATGTTGTATTAATCCCTAGATGTTGTACTAAACCCTAATGTTGTAATAATCCCTAGATGTGTGTTGTATTAGCACCCAGATGTGTGTTGCACTAACCCCTAGATTTGCGTTGGACTAACCCCTAGATATTTTTAATACCTAGATGTTTTACAAACCACTAGATGTTGTATTAATCCCGAGGTGTTGTACTAACCCCTAGAGGTTGTACTAATCCATAGATGTTGTGCTAAACCCTTATGTTGTAATAACCACTAGATGTTGGTACTAACCCGTATATGTTTTATTAATCCCTAGATTTTGTATTAATCCCTAGATGTTGTATTAATTTCCAGATTTTGTATTAATTCCTATATGTTTTACTAAACCATATATGTTGTAGTAACCCCTAGATGTTGTACTAAACCCTAAATGTTGTACTACCCCCTTGATGTGTGTAGTACTAACCGCTGAATGTTGTTCTAATTCGTAGAATTAGTTCTAATCCCTAGATGTTGTATTAATCCCTAGATGTTGTATTAATCCCTAGATGTTGTATTAATCCCTAGATGTTGTATTAATCCCTAGATGTTGTATTAACCCTTATATGTTGTACTAACTTTAGATGTAATACTAACCCCATGATATATGTTTTTCTAATCCCTAGATGTTGTATTAAGCCCTAGATATGTGTTGTTCTAATCTCTAGATTAGGTTCCAGTATTTAGATGTTGTACTAACCCTTTTAGGTGTTGTAATAACCCTTAGATGTTGTGCTAACTCATGTCTACTTACGATGTTGATATAACTCTTAGATGTTATTCTAAACCTAATATAAATATTGTTAACACCTAGCTCTATTGTGCAATACTATAGATATATCACTCGAAATCTCACAGAATATAGATGTTATGGCAACCCACGAGTTCGCGCTAAACCTGTGGGGTTACTTCATAGAGGTTTAGCTTACTCCTCGACATTTCTCTAAACCTTTATGGCTGTTTCCAAACTTTCTATTCTGTTCTAAACTATAGATATTTCCTGATAACCTTATGATATTATTTTTTTTGCAAAGCTGCCTCTATCTGAATAAAATGTTTTAGTAAAAATATTTTCGACTAGAATATCTTCTAAAGTCGAGAGAGAGAAATAAAAAACAATATATGAATTTTAAAATAAAAACATAAAGCTTCCAGGGAAAAGTTTATTTTAATATTTTTTTTATTTAAAAAATCTCGAGCTTTCGGGCAAGTACGCCCTTCTACGGGAGAAAATGCTTTATATGATTAATACGCCAATGAAATATAATTCAAGGGATTATTTGATAATCATATTTCATTGGCGTATTAATCATATAAAGCATTTTCTCCCGTAGAAGGGCGTACTTGCCCGAAAGCTCGAAATTTTTAAATTAAAAAAAATATATTAAAATAAACTTTTCACTGGAGGCTTTATGTTTTTATTTTAATAGTAATTCAAGGGATTATTTGATCGAATATATGAATTTAAAATTTGTAACATATATATTTACAATGTGTTTCTTTTTTGAATAATATCATCAAATATTATCTCTACAGACCTTACTGCAACGATATAAGTTATTGAATGAGAGGGCTTGGCACATCAGTAGTGAACCCTCTCAGCGGTTCCGCCAAATTAATCTCTAGGCCGCTCTATAATTGTATTGGATTGATTTGAGATATATCCTGCATTTTCTATGGAAGGCAGCTTAGTGGTGTTTAGTGAACCTATGGATATAAGCTTATAGGTCTGTAGAGGTACATACATATAATTTGAAGGTATTGCATCGAGCAAAGCTTTTTCCCCAAATATGGTTTCTTAACAAATATATATTTGTAAAAATAAATTTATAAATTTAATTGCCATATATCGTTAGATTTTGTAACATATAAATATACTGGCAATGTGTTCTTTTATTACAATAGTAGAGAGATCTAGAGATCAATTTGGCGAAACCGCTGAGAAGGTTCACTACTGATGAGCCAAGCCCTCTCATTCAATAACTTATATCCTTGCAGTAAGGTCTGTAAAGATAATATTTTATGACCTTATTTAATAATGTTACAAATTTTAACGATAGATGGTAATAAAATTTATAAATATATGATTTTTTTATATAATACAGTAATATATAATGATATAAAGTAATATAATAAGAATTATTTGAAACAGTCATTTAACGAATTCGGGATATGTATTATTTGAATTATACTGTTAATTTTAATATGTGCATTTTAAACATTAATATACGTATATGATGGTTTGCTTCTAAATACGTAGATGCCAAAATTATAATATATATTTTTTCGTCTTGGATTAGCATATAATTCTCTCTTAGTATATAACAATAATAAAAATAAAAACTCAGAATGATGGACTAATGACAAATATCATTAAGAGAAAACACTACTCTTAGCTAAAATGACCCTCTGAAGAATTCTCTTACAAGACCTCACATAACAGAATGGAAGACATTAATAAAACCAGGAAGAATCAGCTGGAAACAAACCATCAAAACACCTGTTTAATCAGCTCATAAAGAGATTCCCACCCCAAAGTACAAAGTAGAGTTCATTGGAGAGCCATTTTTCTCGGGATATTCAACCCATTTTTGACGGATGCGATGAATTAAATTAATATTTTGGCAATTTGCAAAGGAAAACATATCAAAGCATTTGTGATGAACAATACTTGGATGTATAATGCTATATGAATGATATAAATATTTGCATGTCATAATCTAGTTAATAACGAAATCATAGAATATAAATAGAGAAAAGTGTGAATTGGGTTTGGTTCAAGAGCCATATACTATAAATAACGAAGTATTTTTTAATAGGTATTGTAAAATACTATATGCAAATATTTCGAGCACTCCGGTATATACTGCATATTATTGAAGCAAATCCTGTCCTAGTATGTAATTTAATTGCGGATTTTTCCAACTCATTTGCAACTACCATTTCTGTGAAACTGCTAAATTTCAAATTATTATTTCAAATATTTACATACGTCCAAATAAACTGGAAACTAATCATGTTCAATTATTCGATAAATTGATTACAACTTTTAAAACAAATCCGGTGATATTGACTTGAGATTTTAATGCTCGAAGCCAATTATGGTTTGATAATGTTTTTAATCAGAATGGTAAAAGCCTTCAGTCTATAATTGATTTTGTCTCTGGACGATAATCATTCTTCTTAAACAAATTATCATAAATTAATCATAAACAAGGAATATACTTTTTCCAATGACGAAACTATTCATTTTGATAATACTCAAAATTTCTCTGTGATTAGTAAACTCAACAATAAAAAGGCTCCAGGATTAGATCATATAAGTAATCAGATGATTAAAAACGGCAGCCCACTACATAGCGCCAATCCTAACAAATTTATTCAATGCTTGCATTGGACTAAATTATTATCCAATGGCCTGGAGAGAAGCAGCTGTTATGATATTTAAAAAACCAAATAAAGATAATTATAATGAACCGAAGGCCTACCGACCTATATGTCTGTCATCTAATCTTGGCAAAATTTTTGAGGGATTAATTCACATCGGACTCTTAAATCATATCAATGCTAATAATATTATGCATCCTGATCAGCACGGCTTCATACAAGCAAAGTCTACAATTTCTGACAAGTTTTGCTATCTTTACATTTCCTTATTCCATTGATGATTTATCGCTACCTTATCAACAATCTCATTTTTTAAAATCAATTTTAAAATATAAATTAACCAAATTTCATAAATATCACTAGTCGACCATCTATTCTTCTTCAACAAAAGTTAAATATAACGCGGGACCGTCCAATTCCCCAAAAGCTTGGTCACCGCCAGCCAACTTCTACGTCCCCCTCTACCAATTCCGTTCACAAGTAAACACCAACACATTCATTTCAATAAACCATAGCCATCTCAACAATCATTTTGCACATAAAAAGCCAATCTCGAGCCACGCAAGCTCCAGTTTAAGACATATCACCCACTGAACACGCCACACCACCAACATTCACAAAATATCTTCGTATGTTCGTACAACCACCACCTATGACTTCAGTAAACTTGTTGTTCATGATGAAGCAGGTTAGATTTTACCCCAACACAACGACTTCACGTGACACTTTTCTATTTGCAATTTTCTTTTCGCACGTGTCACAGCGACTCGCCAAACCTTTTTTTTTTTCAATTTTACCAGACTACATTATGCCTTCATTTTTCCTGTGACACATTTTTTTCTCTCACTCGAAAGCGTGTCCACGTCGCAAATCTCATCTATTAGAACATATCTTAACCTAACACTTCGTGAACAATACTTTTACTAAGTCAAGAATAATGTCGAAGCACACACACATCGACCTACGAACACCGATATAAATACATTTCCCCATGCCATAATCATATAGCACACCACACACATCACTCCTACAATGGCAAACCTATCTATTCCACTGTCTATAGCTGCTATGCCGTCGTATTACTTTACCGCCTTCCTTTTTTTATTTTTGCCAAGCACCACATGGGCACATCCACTTTCACCTGGCCCATCATTACCATGGCAATTACATGCCTCACATTGACGAGCGAAAAATAAAACGGCAGCTATAGTACCACTGTTCAACCATTCCACAGCACTATTGCATAAGAACACACACACACACACATGACAAGCAACCACGCCGAAACCTCTACATCAATGTCAACCCATGTATGCTTAATGATTGTCTTGGCTTGAACACCAACTGTTCTATATATTTCCTTCTTTAAAATATTTTCATAATTGTTACTCTCTTTTCATATCATATTACTTTTCTATTTTTTAGCATTTCAAATACATCTTTTTTAATATTTCGCATATTTATATTGATGACCATTTTAAAATATATCTCGAGTTTTTTTCCAACTTTTGTCTTTTTATTTTTATATGAACAATCGAAAAGATAACTTTTATTTTTAATCTTCAATGTTTATAATCATTTTTACTTTTATACTATTGTACCAGCATTCATCACACACAATTTTCAATTTTAACTTTTTTTTTTCAGCTCAATTTTTAAATCTGTTTTTAAGATTTTAAATTCAAATTTCAGAAAATGCATCGATACCATTACCCTCCAACTTCTCATGGCATTATAGCCTATTCATTCCCAGAGAGATCGTTACTATCCGCTAAAACTTTGATTTCTCACCTTAATTTTATTTTAACTACAAACGCTTCTTCGCTGTAACCTTCCCAACAGTCGAACTTGAGCAGCTGGTTGAGTTTTTTTCTTTTTTTCATTCACGGCCTGATTAGAGCATCAAAGCCCCCCCTTTTTTTTATTCTCACCTCACATTCTGGCAATTAGTTTTTTTTTTTTGCGACAGAACGACTCTCTCTCTCTCTCTCTCTCGGCCGTGCGGCCACGCGGCGCGCGAGCTCCTCGTTTTTCGCCGATGGGGGCGAGGGATATTGAGCTGACCAACCAATATGCCTTATTGGCGGAATGCTCGGCTCAAGAGCTATCCAACTGTGTAGGTCTTGTTGACAGAGACCAAGAAAAGCCCGAGTTATCGGATAAAGTTAAAAATTCGAAAATTGTTAGCGTTAAAAGCAACAATTAAAAAAGAAAACATGCAAATTTTGCATCAAATGCTAGCATCAGCTAGGCAAATTGGGCTGATCGTGTTGAGGCTTTGTAAAATACAACTATTTCCGAAGGTTACCAAAAGCCTAAAGGCGCTAAAAGAAAGGACCGGGACCCCGAAGGCAATCCAGCTAAGGTCCCAAAGGCTGATAACATCCCAGCAAGGCCAAGTCAACCACCAAAAAGGGTGACAAGAGACGCTGTGATACAGCTGAAGAACAACCGACAACAGCAGGCTCTGAGCAAGGCCAGGTCAGCGGCAGCATTATTTGACCAATGCTTCTACATTGAATACTGCGCTGACTTTAGCCCAGTGCAGTACATCAAGGCACTGGAGGAAATGCTGGGAAAAGGCGCTGTCTTCCAGCTGATGAAGATGTCTGGCCAGGTAATGGTCGGGCTGGCCAACGTTGACTTGGCGGATCGCTTGGTTGAGGAGGGCCTCACCATCGGAACCACCTTCCTAAGAGCCTTCCCATAGAGGCAAAGACCAGAAAAAATAGTAGTGGGGAACCTCCCACTTGCCATAAAAGACGAAGACGTCATCGCGGCGCTGCGGCCCTACTGCAGGGTTGTCTCCCTGACCCATGAGGTAGTGGCGAGTAGTGGCTACACCTGGACCACCGGCAACAGGGAGGTCTTCATCCTTCTAAAAGATGGATTGAAACTCCACCAGCTCCCTGCCAAGCTGGTTATCGTCTCGAAAGGCGAATCAACGCCTGCCTATATCACCTACGGCGTTAGGTGTAGTAAATGCCACCCGCAAGGACATCGGCGCGCCGCATTCCCCTTGGGGATCGGCGGGGAACGTCATCAAGACACCCGTCAGGGCCCGGTGTCGAGGCTTCCCTCTTCCAAGCACATCCCCTTCAACAAATCCGTCCTCTCTACTCCACACCACACAGAGCACGTCAACTCCTTGTCCGTAGCAACAAGATTTCTTAGCGTAAGTCAAATCTTCCAAATGAAGGTAGCTGTAGCTAAATATTCATTATTTCATTAACATATTTACAATTTAAATTATCATATTTGACTAATCATTGAACTTTACCGTTTTTTTACCTCTCTGGTATTTACAAAATTATATTATTCACCAATCAATAAATTGCCATGTCATTTTGATGTTTTTCTTATCTAAATTCTTTTAGGGTACAATATTAATGAAATAAATGTTGATGTTATTTATTTAAAATTACAATTTTCATTCTGTGATTGAATTAATCTGTGACTTAATTTATTCTGTGGTGTTGAGTGTATATATATATATGTATTTCTTTGAGAGAGGTGTGGGAGAGAGTATATGTGGAGACGTTTAGGCGTTAGAGTTTTTTAGATTTATTATAGAAATTTATATTCATTGTTTTTTGTGCCTTCAATAAAGAAGATTTATGTTTTAATAGAGAGTAATTATTACGATTCTCCCAACAATTGGTAGCAGAGAGCGGTTGCTTAAAATTGATGCAAATCAAGATCGATTAAATAATTTTTAAGAAAAGCAAAGATGCAAAATTTTATTAATTTATCTCAAATAGAAAAGTTATCAGACAATAACTACTTGATCTGGGCAAACAGAATTGAAAGTGAATTAAGAGGATTGAAATTATGGAGACGAATTATAGAAGGAAAAGAAATAGAAGAGCCTCAAGAAACCAAAGATGAAAATTTCGAACAAAAGTTGAAAATCTGGGAAGACTGGGATGACAACAATGCAATTGCCAGAAATGTGATGAACCGAACAATGAATGACACTCAAGTGCTAAAATACTCGAGCGAAAGAAGTGCAAAACGATTATGGTATAGCATTAAGGAAGAAATGGCATCTAAAAATGAAGACTTGCAAATGAAAAATAGAATAGAATTATCTCAATTGAAAATGAAGGAAGATGAAACAGTGGATGATTACTTGAATAGAGCAATGATTATTAAAAGTAAAAGCATACAAGCAGTATATGAAATAAGTATAATGAACTCAATACGACAAATTTTAAAGGAAACTGAGGAAAAAATAAAATATAGGAAACTAAAAAAAGTAGAAAAACAGGAGATTGCATCTAAAGCTAGAGAAGGCCGATCGGGAAGACGAAATATTGCTATTAAATGTTATAACTGTGGAAAGATAGGTCATATCTCTAAAGAATGTGAAAACAAGATAAAATGTTTTAAATGTGGAGGATTTGGGCTTGAATCGACAATATGTAAAGGGAATATAAGTGAATATCACGCAAAGTATAATTATAATGGGCCTAAGAGAGGTATAAACAAGAAAAATTATAGAGAATCTACAAATCATGTGATAGAAACAAATGGAGCTAATTACGAAGAAGATCAAAAGGAAGAAAAAATAAGATGGAATATTGATTCAGGAGCCTCCCGTCATATGGTCAGTAAAAAAGAACTATTTATAGAATATAAAGAGGAATAAAAATTATAGCGACAGCTGAAAAAGGTGCAATAATGAAATCTTCAGGAATTGGATCAATAAGAATGAAGTCAAATGTAAATGAAAGATTCATAAAAGTTGAAAATGTTTTACATGTACATAATTTAAGAAATAATTATTATCAGTTACAAAAATTATAGATCATGGTTTTAATGTATTGTTTACAAAGAACAAAGCTGAAGTAATAGACAAAAATGGTGATATTTTATATGAAGCAAAAAGAACTGGTGATAAATTTGAAGTAGAGGGACTCCTAATTATGGAAATTGTAAGAAAAGCAGAAGTAGATGATATGCTATGGCATCAAAGACTTGCTCATGTTAATTTTCAGAAATTGAAAGAAATGTATGATAATTCAACGGTATTAGGATTGAAAATTTTACATAATATCAAAGGGAATTGCGAATCTTGTACATTAGGAAAAACACATAGAAAATCTTACAAAAGTATTCAATATAAACAATCTGTAAAAATATTTCAGATCTATGGCATACCGACATAGTTGGACCTTTGAATAAATCTTTTTGATATAAGTATTTCATTACTATTGTTGATGATTATAGTAATTTTACTTTCGTTATACCAATTGCTAACAAATCTCAAACTGCAGATTCCATAATAAACTTGATTATACAAGAAGAAATATCAGATTACTGTTTATTGTGACAGCCAGAAATCCATTTCAATGATTAAGTCAAAAAATATGAAAGCAAGTACGAAGTACTTGAATAGAAAGTGCCACTTCATTAGACAAATTGTGGAAGATGAAGAAATTGAAGTTTTGCATATCCCTTCAGAAGAAATGAAAGCGAACCATCTCACCAAGACTGTGGATGCTGTCAAGTTTAAGAACTGCATAAGTGGTGGAGTTATTTTTGAAAAATAAAAATTGAAAGTTTGAAGGGTAGATTCGTTGATGTTATTCATTTAAAATATAAATTTTCATTCTGAGATTGAATTAATCTGTTACTAAATTTATGCTGTGGTGTTGAGTATATATATAAATATATGTATTTCTTTGAGAGAGGTGTAGGAGAGAGTATATGTGGAGAAGTTTAGGGGTTAGAGTTTTTTAGATTTATTATAGAAATTTATATTCATTGTTTTTTGTGCCTTCAATAAAGAAGATTTATGTTTTAATAGAGAGTAATTATTACGATTCTCTCCCAACAATAAAACTATAAATCACGAATATATTTTTTAGAATAAAACCAACTTCCTGTTGTCCTACAGCGAGGAAAAATATTTACATGTAATTTCTTATTTCTCATGGCTTACGTCCATAGTTTGGATAAATACCACAACCTAGATTAGCTCTACAGATACTGATATACTCGTATAAACCGAATCTTCCAATACAATAGTAGAGCTCTAAAATGCGGTATGATATATTAAACCGCTGGGAGGGTTCAGTAAAGATAAGACAGGCTCAACCAATATTTTTACAATGCAGTAAGAATAGTAGGAAGTTTTTAAGATCATTTGTTGGTTTGGAGGTTTATTTGGGTAAAACTTATGCTACATATACAAATATAAGTACATTACATTAGTAACAATATGATCAGACAAGCTAAAAAAATAATCCCAATACTGCATCAATTATTCAATAAATGTATAGAAATGGGATACTATCCGGATGAATGGAAAAAATCATTCTTAAAAATAATTCCAAACCAGGCAAAACGAATTATGAAATAAATAAAATTTATAGACCTATATCATTGACATCTAATCTCTCTAAAACATTTGAGAATATAATAAAAAATAAATTAAGTAACTATTATTTAGAAAATAATCTAATGAGCTCAAGGCAGCATGGCTTTATGAAATCTAGATCATGGACTTGCTGTCACCATTCCCCCCGAGGAAAGTGACAGCGTATCATTGAAACGTCGGTAACTGAAAAAACTTAGTTGAGATGTAGCCTTATATTTTTTTCAAAGTAGGAAGTTTTTTATTGAAAAAAATCTTGCTTAATAGTTTTATTGTATATCGATATATTGAAATCGTTAACTGACTCCAAGGCTATATCTATTACCTAATCTCAGTAATAAAGTAGCAGAAGCAATGTGTAGCAACGGAGGGATTGTCAGAGAGCCAATCAAATCGCTCCACGTCATGCCGTGTAATTGGCCTAGCGATAACCCGGTCCGGAAATGAAGTTTGAATTTATTCCATGTTTATTAAATTTCCATTTTGTTTCTCTCTCTAGCTATTATGTTAACAGCATCACCAGACATGGTGCACCTGGGGAGAAATTTCTATGAATATTAAAATAATTTCTGAGAAATATAGCAAAAAAACTTTCTTTAAGGCTTCCAAAAAGCCTATTTTCTTTATTCAAAATTATTAATTAATTTCAAATTATGAAGGATTTCTCTTTCATGTAAAAATAATATACATTGATAGATAATTTCTTGTGAATATATATTGGAAGTAATTTAAAGTCTAGTACACCGGGTATTAAATAAAGAAAGGAAAATCAGTCTATCTTATGAGGCCCAACCCTTTAAAATCTAATTTTACAGTTCTAAGGATCTATATATAATTAGAGGAACTAATTAAATCTTTTCACAACTTTTTTTTAATATATTAGGTGGGTGTAAATAAATTTATGATATTTTTAGAAACAAAAAATTTAATTGGAAACAAAATGAGATTTTATTAACCTAACCTATTAGGTAGGCTGAATTTAAATTTTCTACTTATTTTTACAGCTCTAGGAAACTATATCGGGCGGCCGCAGGACCTGCAGTCCTGGATATTCGCGGTGGACCTCGAGAACCACGCCATCACCATCTCCTCAGCAGCAAAGCATGCCATCTACGTTTTCTTCGTAGATCGCGAAATGCGTGGTGTCGCTGGGGCCACATTGGCGATCTTCCATCAAACTCTGCAGCGGTGGCAGAGGCGCCATGTACATAGTTGTATTTTTTAATTATTTTTAAAATCATTTCTTCTTATAATTATAACCATCATCCTCATTATTTAAACGATTTCCACTATATTAGAAATTTGTATTATCGGCATGGAGTGGTCTATGAAAAGACCTATAAATCAATGAGAAATAAATATTTTTATTAAATTAAAAAGGCAAAAAGAGCGAGTTGGAGAAATTTTATAGAAGAAAGTCATTCAACTAACGCATTTGGTAATGCTTATAGGATTTACAAGTCATTGAGGGGGGTCGGTGGAAGGCTGGTTAAACCGTTTGGTTTACGACCACTACGACCCGGGTTCGATCCCCGCATTGGACACTTTTTTCTGTTTAAAAAAAAATGCTCCAATGGCCCCCCGATTCTTGCAAAAGTCCAACCCCACCAGCGAGTGCAAGTAACCAAACGGGGCTCTGGCACATTTTTAAGTGCAAAGTCGAACTGCTTTCACATGTGTAGACATGTGGTGCGCTTACAGTAAAAAGCAGTCGCTAACTACCCACCATGATTATCATGGCCTGTACCACGTGTACTAGGGATAAGCAAAAAAAAAAAACAAGTCATTGAGATCGAAAAATAGAAATTTATGTTTACCTCTAATAGATAATTTACCAGATCATTTAAAGACCGACAAAATAAAAAGATTAATAAACGATCTATTTCAGGATGATATTGGAGGTTTAGATGAAGATGATCATATTTTGTTTAGAAATTATACGCCTAAATATAAAATTAAAAATAGTGTTTATATTGAATCTAAGGAAATAGAGGAAGCAATTTTAAAAACTAATATTAAAAAAGCACCGGGCCCTGATTACATTAGTAACAATATGATCAGACAAGCTAAAAAAAAATAATCCCAATACTGCATCAATTATTCAATAAATGTATAGAAATGGGATACTATCCGGATGAATGGAAAAAATCATTCTTAAAAATAATTCCAAACCAGGCAAAACGAATTATGAAGTAAATAAAGGTTATAGACATCATTGACATCTAATCTATCTAAAACATTTGAGAATATAATAAAAAATAAATTAAGTAACTATTATTTAGTAAATAATCTAATGAGCTCAAGGCAGCATGGCTTTATGAAATCTAGATCAACTATTACTGGAAGGGAAAAAATTATA